>NW_004624888.1:331002-357807 GCF_000247695.1 Heterocephalus glaber
TTTAACATTAACATTTTATAGAACATAAACTCAATTCAAGAGCCGAGGAAAAGATAGTGTTTTCAGCAAATGGCACTAGAAGACCTGATATCCATATATAAAAAATTGATCTCAACCCTTTATTTCCATACATAAAAATAACTTGAGGGGCTGGGGATTTACCTCAGTGGTTCTGCTGCCTGCCTCGCAAGCACAAGGACCTGAGTTCAATCCCCGGTACCAAAAAAAACACACCAAAAAACAACAACTTGAAAGGATCTATGAACCTAAATATGAAAGACTAAAACTATAAAACTTTAAGAAAAAATTATACGGGAAAATGTTTATGAACTTAAGGTAGGCAAGAATTTCCTAGGAGATGAAAAACATGATGTATAAAAGAAAAAAATTGATAAATGAGATTCCATCAAAATTTAGAACTTTAAATGACATCGTTAAAAGGTAAAGTAGTCCTTAAACAGACCATATTTATAATGCATATAACCTATGACCAGAATGTATAAAGAACTCTTACAGCTCATTAATAAACAACCCAATTAAAAAGTAGACACAAGAAGATGATAAATAGCCGGTACAGCCCAAGGAAAGGGGTGCAACACTAAAATCAGAAAAATACTAATCAGTACAGTAACAAGATTGAATTATACACTCATTAGGGAGATGAAGTTCAGTGTTTTAAAAGAACAAATGTCAGTTTAGGTGTGAACCAGTTAGTACTTTCTAATACTGCTAATGTGAATGTAAAATGATAAAGCCATTTTGGAAAACAATATAGAAATTTCTTGTATTACTGTTAAGAGCCAACAGTCCTGTTCTTAAGTGTTTACTTGAGAGGAATGAAAACACATTTTCACAATAGATTTGTACATACAAGTTGAGTATCCCTTATCTGAAATTCTTGGGACCAGAGTGTTTCAGATTTTCGTTTGAAATCCACTTGATCTGCCAAGAGGATAGCTACTACTGCTTTTTTTTTTCAGGTTCCTGTCACATGGAGTATTGTTTTCCACCCTTTAACTTTCAGATTATGAGTTTCTTTTTTAATTAAATGTGTTTCATGTATGCAGCATATTGTTGGATCTTGCTTCTGGACCCATTGTGCCAGTCTATTTCTTTTGATTGGTGAATTGAGACCATTAACATTAATGGATATAACTCATACATATTGACTTATCATTGTCATGACTTTTTCTGTTTGTTGGATTCTCCCCCTTTGTGTTTAATTTCTTTTCCCACCCAACTGATTCATTCTGCTAGGCTTCCTGGGGTTGTGATCCTCATTTTCTTTTCCTAGGATATTGTCTAAAATTTTTTGAAGTGCTGGTTTGGTATTCATGAAGTTCCTCAGGTGGTCTTTGTCATGAAAGTATCTTATGTCTCCATCAATTTTGAAAGATAATTCAGCAGGGTACATCAATCTGGGTTGGAGGCTGTTTTCTTTTAGGGCTTGAAATACATCACTTCAAGCTCTTCTTGCCTTGAGAAGTCTGCTGTGATTCTGATGGGCTTTCCTTTGTATGTGATTTGTTTCTTTTCTCTAACTGCTTGTAGAACTTTATTCTTCTATTGGGTTTCTGGAATCTTGACAGTTATTTGCCTATGTGTAGATTTTTTTTGATTAAGGCCAGTTGGAGTCCTATATGCCTCACTTATCTGTATGTCAAGTTCTTTCACCCTGCTTGGGAAGTTTTCTGCCATCACGTCTGTGAACAGTTTTTTATGTCATCTGCACTCTCTCCTGTTTCTTCTTTGACTCCAATCAGTCTTATGTTATTCTTCTTTGCATCACCTAGCAACTGCTCGATTGATTTCTCATGGTCCCTTATAATTTCAAAGCAATTTTTCTTTTCCTGGTCACTAATTTCAATCTTGTCTTCTATATCTTAAATTCTGTCCTCACATTGGCTCATTCTGCTGTGTAGACTTTCAATGGAGTTTTTAATCTCCTGGAAATCTGTTTACATCTGTTTTATGGATTCCATTTGTTTCCTATGTTGGGATTCTATAGTGTTCCTGAGCTCCTCTCTAGATTTATTAATCATTGTCTTACACAATCTTTGCTGTTATCTGAGTAATTATTTCTGATTTCATTTTTCCAGATCCTCTCTTGTTGCCAGTTCAGGGAGTCCAGGTGGTTGAGTATCAGAGGGTTCCATCTCGTTTCCCTTTGGGGTTGCTGTGGGCGATCTGGAAGTCTGGTTTTCAGGCTTGTTTACGTGTCTTCTCTTTTCGACGTTGAGGGAGGGGGTTGTGCTGCAGGTTCCCTCACGGTTTGCTCACCTTCTGTGTGCTGGCTGGGGTGGTGCGGCTGCCTGGAGGCCTCCTCTTGTGCGCTGGGCGCGGCTCAGCTCCTGTGTGGTCCTTGTTGAAGTCTTGCTCACCTTGAACTCACCTCACTGGTTCTGTGGCCGCTGACCCCACCTCGTCACCAGCTCTGCCTCTCCATAGGTTGGTGGTCCCCAAACTTCTGGTCTCAGTTCTTTCATACTGGCTTGCTCTCAAGCTCCCTCCTTTCCTCCTTCCTTCCCTCAATGTAGACTTTATTTTTTTAGAGCAGTTTAAGCAGGAAAACGGCACAAAAAATACTGAATTCCTGTATTTCCTTTTCTTCCTACCTTGTAGCTTCTCCTGCAGCAGCCTGTGTTAATGTGGTATATCTGTTGCGACTGAAGAACCGTATCATTGCATTGTTAAAACTAAAGGTCAGAGTTTACTGCTTTGTACTCTTACATGTATTCCCAGACACCAAAGAGCTTTTATTTTTTTGTATATTTACCTTTTTGAAAATTAAACGAGAAATTTAAATGTGTATTAATTCATTAAAAATAACAATAGTATATTCATTGCATATTAGCATAAATAACTTTTTAGAAGAAGTCTTTCCTGGAATGAAATACTGAGACAGGTGGTATTCCTGTTAATGTTTTTGCCTATATCTTGATGGTCTGGTTTATTGGAAGACTGCTGAATTTGTATAACTGTTTCTGCCCTCAGTCTGTTGTGATACCCCTACACTAACAACCTCTGATACACACAGCCATAAACACAAGACAGAATTAGCGTTTAAAGGACATATACATCTTCATAGTATTAGGAAGTGGTTCTGAGTGTGTGGATTCCTGAAAGCTTCTCCATAACCTGCGGGACTTCCTTGACCACACTTTGAAAACCAATTCCAGGCACCCAAGTGCTGTTTCCTTCACTCCTGTTTACCCCTGTGTCTCGGTGTAAATGTGTCTTATCAAGGGGAACTTCACTTCACTTATCATGAGGCAAGATCTCCTTGTTCCACCTCTCATCACATTTGCTCTTGCTGAAATATCTGGATTTGGTGCTAGACTATGTAGTTCCCCGGGCAGGGCTGGGACTGGGACTCTGTGCTGCAATATCATATATTCTGAGCACAGAGAATTGCTCTACATAGCCTTGCTGAATGTACAACTGAGTATGCAGAAGTGCAAACTAATATAATTATTTTCCAGGAATTTATCAGTAAGGCAAGGAGAATCTTGAATACAGTTCATTTCTACACTAGTCTGTGAATTTCTTGATGATCCAAATTATGTTTTTCCTTCAGCATTACCAGCAGTGCTAACTTGTCTTCAGTAGATATGCTGAGGGCAGGGGTGGACATTTAGTAAGTGAGGGGTGGACTCAAGGGCCAGCTGAGAGTTCAGGTGGACATCAAGGACCCGTTTGATTATGGAGATGGCTAATTTCATGGTTAATAGATAATGTAGTGTACTGAGTTATGTTTGAGACAGTGATTATATATACTTGCATTAGTGTTATTAAACATACATCTTTGATAGGAACATTCACATTGAAACAGTTATGAATAAGGGAAAAATGTGTTGGATTAGGGATTCTGTATTCACCTGCCAGGGGCAGCTTGCCATGAGAGGGACTGACTTAATATATGCTTAAACTACTAAGAAAGACGTAAAATCATGCCAATTGAATTTTAATATGTGTTATGTGTTTATGTTTTTTAGGTAAGGAATTACATTTGGTTGTGCCTGGTTTCCTAAGGGATCTGACAGATGCTGTCTTCTTGTGTTCATTTGTAACCTGCCAAATCATACAAAATATGTTCGCCTGCAAAATTAGGGCTTCCAATTGTAAGTAACATACTCTGTGTTTTTGTGCATGGAGTGGATCTTGGGGTTAGAGCCTATGCAGCATGCTCTGGGTTAGAGCTTGTGTGTTCTCTGATAGGCCCTTTTCAGAGCTACTGACCACAGGCCATCTGCACCACTCCCCATTCCCCTCTGGAGGCTCTCCCTGCTCTGCCCCCTGCCCCTCTGCCTATCTAGTTCCTTCTGCTCGAGATGCCTTGTCTTTTCTCTTCCATGTCTATATTATACACATTTATTTAAAATACAAAGCCTCTGATTTCCTATATAGCATTACCATCGCAAAAAAAGAATATACAAAAATATTTTGCAAAAAAATCAGTAGTGAATAAACCTTGAAAACATTATATGAAGTAAAAGAAAGCAGACATGTAAGGATCAACATTGTGCAATTTCATTTGTACAAAATATCTAGAATGGTCCAATTTATAGAGATAGAAAGTAGGGTAGAGCTTATTGGGATAGTGGGGCAAGGGAAGGAATAGTTTAATAGCTATAGAATTTCTTCTGGAGGTAATGAAACACTAGAAAAGAGTGGTGATAGTGGCACAATATTGTGAATGCAATTAATGCTATCACATGACATACTTAAAATGGTTAAAATTCTGGTTTATCATTTCTATTTTTCAACACAATTTTTAAAAAGAAAAAACAGTCACCCATAATCTCACTTTTTAGAGATTTCATTGTTAATACTTTAGCAACATTGTTCATGTTGGAGTCCATAATGTTAACTGAAATAAATCAGATGCATTAACTTAAATATGGCATGGGTATTCTTATATGAGAAATCTAAAGTGTAATAAATTAAAGAGCAAAATAAAGATAGATAATAGCGAACAGGGAGATAGGTCATTTGCAAAAGGGAAGAGGACCAAGAGATGCAGAGGAGAGAAACAAGGGATGGGAAGGGGATGAGAAAAAGATTAAAATTTGTTTTGTACATGTACCAGCTACCACAAGGAATGTAATCATTATGTATTGCAAACATGGACTAATAAAAGTTTTAAAAAAATTATTCAAAAATACATAATTGCGTGAAAGTTCTTGTTATTGTTGAAGTTAAGATCTTTCAGTCTAGCAGATCCTACACCAAAATTTCTCTGCTTCAGTCCTCTTTTTAAAGTGTGTTTCCATACCTTTGGCATCAGTACAGTCAGCTCTTCTGTTCAGACCCGTTCTTTAGAGACCAGGTACAGTACCACTTTGGTCAGCCTCCTCTTACTCTTTGTGCTGACATTTCACGGCTTTGGCAGGTACTTGTCAGGCATGTACTGTGTACTGGTCAGTCGCCCTTCCGAGCTTTTGTGTGCAGTGGAAGCCAGAAACAGACTGAGCCCTGGACTCAGAGCATCTAACCCGTGCAGATGATTCTGCAAGGTGCATTGTGAGACGTGCCGGCAGACTCTTCACTGTTCCTGTGGTTTTAACATTCTATGATGTAAGGGTACTGGTACTAATATACAAAGACTATCTGAAAGGACCAACTATTATGAACAGTTTCCAAAGCCATTTCTCGATTCTCTATTGTCAGTGAGATACCTGAGATACTTTTGGTCTCTCTCAAAAACTGATGTGTAATATAAGGAACAATTTGAAAGAGTCATTACAGAAACACTCAAGTACATCACCGTATTAGATACCAGTGAAGAGTATGAAGTCTCTCTCCCTCTCCTCTGTAACTAGTAGAAGAACAAAGCCCTCATATACAGTAACAGTGTCTTGGTGAACATGTGTCTTCCTTAGATGTACATTAATTCTTTCCAGACTCATGTTAAAGTGTAACTTGCTTAAAATGTGAGAACCCATACAAAAAGGGAATGCATATTAAATATATTCTTGTTTTAGAGAAAATACTTATTTTACAAAAACATTTATAGATTAAAGGACAGTTTTAAAGACTTTTTAAGTGCTGGCAAAGTCACAGGCTGCTTCAGAGATGTTTTAATTCAGGAGACTGATGGAATATTAAGAGCTGGGTGGACATACCAGGCATATAGTAGAAGCTTAATGTATAATTAAATGGGCTTTGAAAGGTCAGAACTTGCTACAATAGGAATGAATATTACCACCATGGGAAGATGATATTTAATGTAATCATGATCTCAAGAACATTTGAGTGTGGTATGTGCCTACATGTGTCTGGCATTCAGGAGAATGTACAGATACCTTAGCATGTCCAGAGTACATAGGATCTCTTATTAAAGAAACTGACTTTTTAGAAGAGGCTTACTTTACCCTTTTCCCCATTTACCCCCTTTCTTGAAAAGCTACTTTGCATATCTGTTTTCAGAGGTTGTGTGGGCAGATGTTTCTGAGTTTGTTCACAAACATTTCCCAGACATATTGTCAATTGGCAGGTTTCTTCAATTAACAGCAACTTCTTGGGCCAATTTTCTACTTTCTAATTACGCTGTGACAAATGCTATAAGTTTTCGCACACACAGGGATGAAGAAGTTTACCAGCTCAGCAGCATGGCGTAGAAGTCAGATATGAGTCCTAGGGTGGTTTGCACAAAATGGAATTCCACAAAGAAGAGAGTGCATGAAACACTGTGGCTGTAGGTCTCATCTTGAGTAAGTTCACCAGCTGTGCAGTCGTCGAGCCAGGTACCAGATAGTGCAAAAGCACATTGACTCGTGTTGTGACTCACTTAGTCCTCTGAAGAGTTCTGGGAAAAGACGCTGGGTTCTTCACTTCAGGGACGAGGCTAGAGAGGCACAGGAACCACGGAACTTGCCCACGTCCCCATGACAGATTCATGGCAGAGCCATAAGTCACTTTTCCTAGACTTTTCCATGTCAGTTAAGATTTTTTCCACAGGCTAACTTTAGTGGCCTAACCAATGATTTCACTGAAGCACAGATTCACTGAAGATTTCAAAATGGTCTGTCAGTCATAGTCAAGAAGATAAGTTTCTGAATCATGTAAAATAATTCATAGCATTGAAGCTTTTTATCCTTTTGCTCCCTATCTCTGAGGGTTCCCCAAGACCCTGAATATGTTTTTAGAGGAAAAGAATGTGTGATCTTACAACTAGACAGTCTTTACCACTGCCCTGCCCACACTCCCAGGTAGAGGTGGTAGACATGGCAGTAAGAAGCACAGGCTTGGAGTGGAGCTGCGTGTGTTCGCAGTCTCAATTTACAGGGCGTCTGACCTTTGGCAAACTCATTACTGAATATTGGCAGTGGTTTCTGACTTGTACAATCTTACTAATCTCCTAGGAGTCAGGCAAGGATTAAATGAGAGTAATGTATGTAATGTATGTTGCACACTGTGGATCACTCAGAAAACATTTTAGCATCATGTCCATTCAGTTATCATTTAAAACCAAAAAGGCATCTGCAGTGGAAGCTGATGCATGGCATGTCCTGGCAGAAATACAGATACGGTATGGGATATTATTTTCCTGAGTGTGTATTTGCTTGTGTGTCTTGTGTGGGGTGTGCCTGTGTGAGTTGAATGCACAGGCTTCAGATAAGCCAGCACATGGTAATCATTATAAGTCTTCTCTGGAGATACTGCTAGTTTCATTCCAAGTCTGTGATTTCAGCATGTTTAGTACATTATTGAAATGTGGTCTAAAGCCACTGGCACAAAGAGGAAAGAGAACTAGAACTTTTGAAAGAATTAGTTTTTACTTTTATATTAGAAAATTGTAAGGAAATACAAAATCTTATTTTAGGAGAACTAATGAGGCTGGTTTCATGGACAATGATGTGTGTGTATGTGTGCTTTCAGTAATTGCTTAAGCAAAGTTTTAGACCTTCACCCACTTCCAGCTCATTTACCATGTAACTAAGAGTGGTGTTGATAAGGTGAAAGCCAGTCATCTCACTTTCTTGTTGAAAACCTTTTATTGGCTCTGATTTGGCATGACGTGTCTGTGTCTGACCTTTATGATTTGATGTTACTGCCTTTCCACCAAATCTTCACTTTCTGCCTCTCAGGAAAGTTAGAGGACCTGGCACCATGTGGCAGATGGTGGTGGTGGTGAGGTCCGCTCGTGGGTGCGATGCTGGCCCTCTGTGAAGGGGGTGACATTGCTGCCTTCGGGATGCGTTGTGATCCTCTCTGCCTTGCTTGCACAGCACCCTTGCCTATCCATGTCGGAGCCCTGTTACACACTGTTTTACTCCTAGTGCATGCATAGCATGTTTAGCATGCTGCTGAAGTCTAGCTCTATATACCTGGTGAGTAAATTATTAGTTCCAGACCTTGACTTATCCCTTACCTGAAGAAGTTGCTTTTGAAATTTGCATCCATCCTTTCACCCATTCATCTAGCCATCCATTTTAAAAGCCTTGAAGCAAGTGCAGCCCCACTCACAATCAGTTCTGGCTGGTGGGCACATACGTATTTCTAAGATTCCATGAAGGATGGTAAATTTTATGTGTCACCCATATTATTGGGCAAAGGGATACCCAGATAGTTGGTAAAACATTGTTTCTGACTGGGTAAAGAGATACTCAGAAGGATAATAAAACACTCTGAGTGAATGTGTCAGTGTTTTTCTAAGAAATTGGCATTTGAATAAGTAGAATGGCCTTTAGCAGTGTGAATGGGGCATCATCCCAGTCCTCTGAGGTCCTAGATAGGACAGTAAGGCAAAGGAAGGGCCAGTTTGGTCTCTCTCCCTGAGCTGAGCATCCATGTTCTCCTGTCCTTGGATGCTGGAGGTCTTGGTTCTCAGGGTTTCAGATTCTGGGGTACTTATTTCAGCTCAACCCTTCTGCCCTAGACTGAGAATTTGTGCCACAGGGGACTGAATTTCTCTTTCAATTTTCCTGGATCTTCAGCTTGCAGTCAGCATATTGTAGGATCTCTTGGTCTCCATAATCATGTGTGCCAATTCCTGTAATGAATTTGCTCTAGCTCCAGCTGCAGCACTGTATCTGTCTCGTGGTTCTATCTTTGTGGAGATCCCTGGCTGATACAAATAGTGTTCTATTAAACGGGGGCTCTGTTCTCACCCATGGAGTCCCACTCATCTAAAAATCACCATTGGCAGGTCCCAGATAGATTAGGCTGCTCTCTTGCTGGGAAATTTTCCAGTGGACTGGAGATAAAAGGACAGAAATTAAAATAGCCATGTAGTGAGACCCAATGGGAGCTGAGCGATGCATATAGAGTGGGAATCTGATAGCCATCCATCTGCTGTCTGAATTCACTTTCACAACTTTGTGTTATTCCCGAGAACTCTGTGTCTGGAAGTTTTAGTTATCACAGTGTTTTCAGTAGGAGTTGTGTTTTTTTCTTGAGGCTCAACTCATCGTGGGAGTGGCCTCAGTGAGGGCATCTCATCTGTGCACCTCCATGGAATCTGACTGCAGACAAGAACAGCAGCTCCTATGAGGCCTTGTGATGATTTACTGACATGGCACTGTAAAGCACTTGGTGCAGCACCTGGCATGTTCAGATGGTTGCAGTTATCATTGTTGAGACACCTGCTGGGTCTCAGTGGGTGTGAGGGTGAGCAGAGGTTTAGTTGTGGTACCTTGGTCAATACATATTGCTTGTGTGTTTTCCATGAGGCTGCTGATGATCACCATCATCAGTTTGGGCTCTGGGGTGTGGAGGTTGTATTTTGCCGGCTGCCCAAGAAGCTTCTCCTGGGATGGAATGATTCCCGGAAAGAGCTGTGGATCCCAGATTCAGGGCTGTCTGACCAGTGGTGGAGTCTGGAGATAGAGTTCTTGCTCTGTGAACCACTTTACCAATTACTGTGATTTATAATGCCTGTGTTGTCTATCAGGGAGGAGCGCCATCAGCCCCACACTTCCTGTTCCCTAAGTGCACTGTTGAATGCAACCGAACATTTCTGCTTTCTATTGATGTTCTTTTTATACACACTTTTTTTTTGTACCAGGGATTGAACTCAGTGCTTACAAGGCAGATGCTGTGCCACTAAGCTAAATCCCCGCCCCTCACACACACTTTTTAAAATGGGCTTTATCTACTTTAAACATGAGAAACCAAAATAATACATAAATTCTTTTGCTACTTATTATGAGACACTTGCAGACAGTAATCTATTAAATGAAGTTTTTTAAAAAACAGTCTGCATGGGCCTCTTTCATTTATAAGGAAGAAATTAAATTTTAGGAATATAGCGCAATTCCAATAGGGTATCTGATGAAAATTCTTTGGAGGTTAAATAACATTCATAGATCTTTGGTGTTGTGTGTCCTTCAAGAATAATGTATGACTAAGTAATAAGGAATTGGGAGGCCAGATTTTCAAGGAATGTAATTATTTGCAAAGATACATGCTTTTATTTATTTATTTTTTGTTTGTTTTGGTGCCCGGGATCGAACTTGGGTCCTTGCGCTTTCGAGGCAGGCGGCGGAACCACTGAGCTAAATCCCCAGCCCAGATACATGCTTTTAAAAACCATATATAGAGAGAAGTTTTTGTGTGAAATGTAATGATCAGAACAATAATTTTAGATTTTGTTTTTTTCTTTTCTAGCACTGGGTCCTTCTAGCATTGGGAACTCGGCTTTCTTCAGTACTCCTCAAAGGTCACATGTTTTGATTTAGAAGCAGTGGCTACAGAATTGTCAATGTTGCTGAAGTGGTGATTTGACTAATGATAGCAAAGGTTATATAGAAAGACAATGTATTTAACCTGCAAATAAAGCTGAGTTGGCGTCTTGCCAGCTGATCTTTATCTGCTGAATCTGCTCTCCATCCCTTGGTCTATTAGCAGTGGGGAAAATGATCTGAGATGATGTCCTTAGTTTTGAAAAAGATATATGGACCCAAGGAGGGGCATTATACCAACAGGAAGAGTAGACTGGAGTGTGAATCAGGCCAGGCCAGGGAGGAAGTGGGGCAGGGCGTTGTGTGTTGAGCAGCAGCCTTGCACTGCCCTTCCTTGGAGGGTTAAGGACAGTGGCGGTGGGGCCTCTCACAAGTGGTCTCATCCCTGTCGGAATGACCATCCAGCTGTTTATCTCATGTGCTTCCAGACTGAGCAGAAGTGGAAGAAAGAGTCCAGACTGTTGCAGTGATTTATTTATGCTTCAATATGCCATGTAAAGCCACTTTGTTTCAAACTTAGGATGAAATACCCAAGGAAGAGGCTGGCTGAAGAGTTAAGCAGTCTTCAAATGACCACATCTGTTACATCTGTCTCTATAAACCAGATGGACTTTTGATAGGATGAGTCTTTATTTTGTTGGTTTTTTTTTTTGGTACCGGGAATCGAACTCGGGTCCTTCCACTTGTGCACCAGGCAGCGAAACCACTGAGCTAAATCCTCGGCCCAAATAGGATGTGTCTTATTGTGGGAGAAATGGATGAGGTTTTCTTCTGGTTTTTCTCTTGGATTATCATTGCTACAGATGAGCTTGTAGCAGAAATGTCAGCTGTGGTGGGCTAAATCCAATATATTGTCATGAATTCTTTTCCCCAATGCTCGTTGTGAGTCATTCAGATATCTAAAATATGGGGATTTGGCACAGAATTACTTTTCCAGCTCATCCTGAACACAAAACACACAGACACGCACCAAAAAAACCCAAAACACATAAAACAGGTAATCTGGTAAACCCAGGCACAGGCAGTCAGCAGAAACGTAGACCTCACCCTGTAATACGGCATGAGCTCTCCAGCCTGCAGCACTCCTAACGTTCTCTGCCACTTTACATTTAGCTCTTTCCTCTCTTTTGACTCTTACTGATATATCCAAGAATGATGGACTTGACTTTTCTTTTGGGGTCTTAAAGGTATTTCTCCAAATACAGTCTAATGCCTTCCATTCCTGGAGGTGCATCACTCCTGCAAGTGGACCAGACCTGGGAATGGGGTAAGATAGGCATTGATGATGCTTAATTGTGATGTACAATCTCTGGCAAGATTTTTGAATAATTCCCTTGATAACTGAAATATAAGAACATAAGTCTCCAAAGAGTTCTGTATGTTATATACAAAAAAAATCTGCGTTTGAGATCAAATTGATGTTCTGTCCTAAGTCATCAGAAATGAGTGAATTTGTGAAGGGTGAAAGGACATCAGGCTTTAAAGGTCTCTCTTCTTTCCCCACTGTGCTGCTGAGATCCTTTAGAGGACAACAGAAACCACCTTTCTGCTGGAGATTCTGAGGCAGGAATGCTGTGTTAGAATGACTCAGAAACATTTTCTTTCCTCCCATAGCAAGTCCTGAGCATAGTGGGGTCTCATAGAAGATAGATGAAAGTTGTGTTCTCTACTAGCTTTTGCCTATCAGTAACCTCAGAAATCAGTTAGCATGCCCAGAATGGTAGTGCATACCTGTAATGCCAGCACTCAGGTGGCTGAGGCAGGAAGATTGCCATGAGCTCGAGTCCAGCCTAGACTGCATAGTGAGTTCAAGACCAGACTGGACAACACAGCAAGACCATGTCTCAACAAAACAAAACCTAACAAACAAACAAACCTAAAAATCAGTCTGTGAGTACTATTTACTATTTAAAGCATAAAATTTGCTAATTAGTGCATGATAATGTAAGTTTCTTTATATGCTGCTAGAATTCCATCCCAGTCAGACTTCAGCCCAGTGTTAGGGTTGGCCATGTGCTGGTATTTTCAGTATAATGTGGAAGTCACTTATGTGCAGGTTTGACCTGCAAACAGATAAATTTCTGTATTTTGCTGGAGCCATAACTACCTAAGGACAGGGCTTCTTTCCTTAAAGCCTGTGCATGTAGCACTTCATACAGCACTTATTGAATCACTGGAGCATGGTCATGTTTTAATGGGCATTTAATTCTCCTTCTGGGGAAGCTGGAGTAGATGCCCTGTGATGCTGTGGTTACCTTTTTTTCCTTTCACGACTGCGGTTTGAACCCTGGGACACTCTCCACGGAGCTATACCCCCACCTTTTTCTGGAGATAGAGTCTCAATAAGTTGCCCAGGCTTGAAATTGTGAACCTCCTGCCACAGCCTGTGGAGCAGCTGCTGGGTTACAGATGTGCACCACTGACTGGGTGTTTTTTAAATTATTGATCACTGAAGTTTGCGGCTAGGAGATATTTCCAGTGGTGACTTGGTTCACCCTGCTTCTTCTCTTTGTATGTGGCAGTGGTGCTGAACCCATGGCACATGTGTTTTCTTTTCTTTTTCTTTTTTTTGGTACCGGGGATCGAACTCAGGTCCTTCTGTTTGCAAGGCAGGCGGTGGAACCACTAAGCTAAATCCCTGGCCCCACACATGTGTTTTCTTTTCAGACAAAAGATGTTAATGTATGAGTTGTTTTTTCTAAACTAAAACGTCAGTATTCATGTTTAATTGCAGTGTTGGCGCTTTGCAATAAATAAGTGGGTTTTTTGAGTTGCAGTTTGGGCACTCGTCCCTAAAAGGTTTACTACCAGTATATATGACAGAACAGGTGATCTTGCAGTTAAAGTGACAGCAAGTGACACATCAATTTCCCACAATATTCAGCCTTTAGAAGAAACTAAAATGCACCATTGGTTTTCTTCTTTAACAGTCATTTCTCCACTTCCAGATCCTTCTGCTCTGGGAAACACTGTGGGCAGTGCTGTTGTCCTTGTCTTCTTAGCCACTGTCTACCCTTGTTCCCACATCCTGGTTTTGCGGTAGTCAGCACAGATAACTGAGCTCAGGCAAAGTGGACCTGTCCCTACCCTATCCTGATGGATCAGGATCAGGCCAAATGGTCTAGGCAGTGAATTCTGCTTCAGCAGCAATTGGTGTGACCCATGTGACACTATCTGGCCAATGAGACACAAGAGGAAGTAGGAGAGATTCCTTTCCTGAGTAAAAAACACCCAAGAAGAGAAATCCTTTTGACTCTGTCTTCTCCCTGCTTTGAATGAGGTATGTTGCTTGGAAATATAGCGCCCATTTTGTGAAAATGGGGTAAAAGACTGGAGGAAGGAGCCTAGCATGCTGATAATAATGGAACAGGAGATAGATGTGTCTTCACAGCACTGCCAAATAGCTGAATCAACCCCAGAAACTGCCTCCCTCCAGATTTCTATGAGAAAAATAACTCTCACTGTTTAGGCCGCTGCAGGCCGGGGATGTAGTTCAGTGACATCGTGCCTGCCTGGCAAACCAATATCCTGAGTTTGATTCCTGGTGCCAAAACAAAAAGTAGAAATGTTTAAGCCACTGCTACTTAAGGATTTTCCTATTTGCAGCCAAAAGCACTTCTAAGTGATAAACAAAAGGCAAATGATGTAACAGAGGTGTTCACCAGCTCAACTAGATGAAAAGGCAATGGTATATCTTGCTTCAATATGCTGTTCTGTAAATATTATTTTCTTTTGGCCTGAAAAGGAGGATAGATGTTGAGAAATGTAATTAGACTGGTGGTACATATGGCCAAGTTTTAATTTTTAATTGAATGTGAGGCTTCAAAGTGTTTGGAAGCAGAAAGAAAAGAATGTAGCATTCCTTCTCCTCTCTCTGTCTTTTAGTTTTTTAGTTGTTTGGTGTCCACTTGTTTTAAAATCTAGTGCAGTTGGCTGCTTAGACTGCAGTACTGTATTTACAGTAGACTAATTTAGAACTCCTCTCAGGAGACTCTGCTTATGGCTCGACTCCTGGAGCAGCTGCTCAGGAGGCAGAGTTCGCTGCTGTCAGTGCTGGGAGCCTCCAAGATGGGCTCCAAGAGGCGAGCGAGCACAGATTGCATTCGAGGACTTGGCCTTGCTGGAGAGGCAGCTATGCAGCTCACGTGAGGCAGCGTAGGCAGCCAGCCGTGCTTCGTGGTTAGCCATAGCCCCCTTTCTACATCTTTGGCTGGAGTTAGTCCACTTACAGTTTCAGGTAAAACCAAGTGTACAAGTGACTCTATAAAATGTTTGCTGTAATTTTCTGCTGTGCACAGTATTATACCCAGAGTGTTATCAGGTAGTGACTCCGAGTGATTGGAGCCAGCCTGAAACTTTTTTTTTTTGGTATCTAACTATGTTATAAGAGTAGCTGGAATAACTGAAAACTTTAAATGAGGAAATATTTTTAAATGGGTATAGTTTGTTTACTGATATAGGTGCAGGCAGCTTCAAAATAATAATGTAATAGAGATCTTTGGGTGATTTGGGGTAATAAGTGAGCTGTTTGTAATTGCTGTTTGGTTTTGCATAAATATTTCTCTATAAGTGAATGTCACTCCCTCTATTATTTGTTAATTGCTAATTTATAGAACAGAATTTTTCAACTGGATAAAGCAGAAAACAGATTCAGACCACTGCAGGTCCAAATCTCTACAAAATCTGATTTAATCAGATCACAATTAACCATATTTTACCGTGTGTCATTACTTGTAATCTTAAGGATTATCAAATGTGGAAGTGATCATTTTTTGAGATGTCATAGGAGTATTGATTAGAAATCAAGATAGAGCCTTATTATTTTAAAAAAATAATTGGCTTTGGTATACAGTCAGATTCTGCTAGAGGAATAGTGCTTATACAGATAAAAAAAGAGTTTTGCTTGAGTTGTTATTTTTTAAGTTTCAGAAGCAGATTGTTGGAATAATGGTGCCCTAGATGAAATGATATCAAAGTAAATGTGTCTTCCCTTTGCATTGTTCCTTTTGAATGACTGTGTCTCTTCCAACAATGCTGTTTGGAGGGTGAAAGCAAAGTGTTCATTGCTTCATTGGGTGACTGTCAGGTGCGAGGAACTGATCACCAGGGCAAGTATGAATTCTCCTCTTCTGTCTTTAGTATTTCCTCCTGCTGGATCCCACACAGCAACAGCTGTGTTGACATTGTGGAATTTTTCTGCTTAAAATCTCTGAGCAGCCTCCCTCAGGTGGAAGTCTTCATACTGTGGCTACTACTGACCCACAGGATCTTTCCCTCCCTGGGGTTCCAGCCCAGTCTAAAGCCACCCTCCCTTTGCAAGGTGCCCCTCCTCCAATTTCTTTTTCTGCCTCGAAGCATTTGTACCTGCCACTTGCCCAGGGTGGAGCTCTCTTTTCCACACCTTTCCTTGGCTGGCTCCTCCTGATGATCACATACTCAGTCTTTGTGTCACTTTCTTAGAGTTATTTCCCACCCTTGTGCACCCTAAGTAAAGCTCCCCAATCCCACCCACAGTCATTCTCTGCCACTCACCCAGATTAACATGTGCGTCTTAAAAATAATTGACTTCACTTCTGAATTTCTTTTGCATACCTAATTTTTGTTATCTGTCTGTCTCTGTCTGAATACAGAAGCCCAGTCTCCCCGACCTCATTTCTGCATCATGTCTCCATGGTTGGAGCTTGGAGGCCCTCATAGTTACTCCATGAAACAAAAAGAAAGGAAACAATGTGTGAATAATTGGAAATATTTTGCCAAGGGCAGGATTATTTTAGGTCATCAATTTATATCACTATGTGTACTCACTTTTCCCAGTAAACGTTTGTTAGGGTTTGGATATGAAATGTCTCCCAAGGCTTATGTATTGGGGGCTTGATCCCCAATGCTGCAGTGTTCAAAGTGAGGCTTTTAGAAGTTGATCAGATCACAAGAGCTCCAACACCACGAGTGGATTAAGCTGTTGGTGGACTTGTAATTGGATGGCATAATTAAGAAACAGAGCCCAGGTGGATGATGCCTCTGAAAGGTACATCTTGTCCTTGTCCTTTCCTTTCTGGCTCTTCTTGCTGTCATTGCTCTCTGTTGCCACAAGGTGAGCACCTGCCCACCACCACGCCCTTCCACTGTGTTTCTCCTTTGTCAGAGGGTTAACAGCAATGCAGTTAGCTAACCATGGTCTGAAACTTCTGAAAGTATGAGTTGAAACAAACCTTTCCTCCTTCACACAGTTATTCTCATGTATGTTGTCACAGTGACAGAAGCACATTCTTCACTGCCTCTTTTTCTTTGAATATGGTGCTAGCGATTGATCTTGAGGCTTCACACATGCTAAGTACATGCCATCCCACCGAGTGCCTCCACCCATGACAACTTTTCATCATAAATCATCTACCTCAATGGATGCTCCATTTGGAATAAATTTCTTCTCCCTTTTTATTTATTTTTAAAAATTCAGATGTAGCTAAAATTTTTATTGAATTCTCTTCATCACGAACACAAATTAAATATCTAAATAAGTGGTTACCAAACTGTATTCTATAAATTCTTTTTAACTCTCATAAATCTGTGTGAAAATGAACATGTTGTCCAATAAGCTGATGAATTCCAACAGTGTCGTATTCCTTCAGAGCATTTAGTGCCACGTGGAGGGATGTTAAGTCCTGCAGTGAGCATTTGCTAGTACTTTGTTGCATGACTGCTGCACATATGTAGCCTTCCCATGTGTTTTGTTTCCTTCCTTTTTCTGATAATACTGCACCAAGTTCTATCCTTTCTGTCCCACCTCTACCTTTGGCCTGCTGTGGCTCTAATGGAGAATGCTGATGATTGCATGACTCCCTGGAGGAGACTTGGAGGCCTCCACATACCCCCCACATAAAGACACCTTACTGGGGGCCTCAGCTGTGCTCTGCCCTACTCACGCTCTTCAGAGTGGAAGGCAGCAGTGTTTCTAGAAGTCATGCTTTCTAGCACCTTGTGGATGGTGGGCTAAAGAATTTATGGCCTTCTTTCTGATCAGTATGTAGAAATACTGTAATGGTCTCTGGCCATTTTCAAGATAGCATCTGTGAGGTGATGACAGCATTAATAGAGATTTCTGTGCTTTGAGTGCTGTAGAAACATAACTTCCCTAAGCCAAACACAAAACAGAAACAAAAAAACCAACACAACAACAAAACAACCCCCCCCCCAAAAGAAGACAGCCAGGACAATATATAACGTACCTGCCTTGTAGAATGATCTTCAGTGATCTGGTAGCACTTCTAAATCCACGCTACAAGTATGGGAGCAGGAGCACTGCAGTAGTTATGCACTGCACAGTCAGCATCTTCACCAGACAGAGTGGCTGGCATCCTGTGCACTGAGTGTTTTGTTCTCTCCAGCTTTCATTCTGGTATAATTCAACTCAAAAGCAAGGTTTCTCATGGTAAAGTACTAAGCCACGGTGTTTTTATATATATGTGTATATATATATATATATATATAACATTGAATTATCTTATTCTATAGGTGGCATAGTTTAAATAAGATGAAAGTATAACTCCAACTACAAGACGTCTATTTTATAATATATACCTTCTTTAAAGAAACTGATTCATATGCAGCAGTAATTCATTTAATCTCAACAAATCTTTGGATAGTTTTATATTTCTCTATTATACTGTTTGCCAAGAATATGTTCCTGTAAATCCCCATGCTAAAGTGTGTTCAGAAAAATAGTTGAGGAGCTATTAGATGGTTGACACTTTATATAATAGCTTCTCTTTCTTTTTCTTCATTTTTCATTACTAGTTTAATTATTTGGGATCAGGTTTTCTGAGGGAGTTTCCACATTTTTCCTGTTATGCATAGAGCAGCTAGTTTGCGGAGTGATGGAATCCGAGTGTCCAGGTCTTCTATCTTTGACCATTGTCAACAGCTGGGTTCCTCTTGTATTAAGTTCAGTGGAATAAAATGTGCTGCTATTTGTTCCTAGGATCTCCACAGAAAAGAAGAAAATGTAGTATTCCCTACCTTTTATCATTGCCTTAGTCACCTCATCACTGAGACCCAGTACCTGATGCTCTATTTGAAATGAATAGTGAAAATGATCATACTTCCAAACCTGCTATATAAATTCAATGCAATTCCAATTGAAATTCTGACAGCATACTTAACAGAACTTAAGAAAACAGTCCAAAAATTCATTGAAACAAGAAGGGACCTAGAATAGCAAAAGCAATTCTAGGCAACAAAGGCAAGGTAGGGGGTATTACAATCCCTAACTTAAAACTATACTACAAAGCCACTGTGATAAAAACAGCATGGTACTGGCAAAGAAACAGATCCAGGGACCAGTGGAACAGATTAGAAGATGAAGAAACAGTGCCAGACACTCAGCCATCTCATCTTTGACAAAGGAACCAAACACCCTCACTGGAGGAAAGATAGCCTCTTTAATAAATGGTGCTGGAAAAATTGGGTTTCAACTTGCAAAAGACTAAAACTAGACCTATATCTCTCACCATGCACTAAACTAAAACAGAATTGAATCAAAGATCTAAATATTAAAACAGAAACACTAAACCAGCTGGAAGAGAGGTTAGGTAGAACTCTTGAAGACCCTGGTGTAAGAAAAGATTTCATGAACAAAACTTCAGTCGCATGTAAACTGGCTCAAAGAATCAACAAGTGGGATCTCATCTTATTAAAAAGCCTCTGCCCAGCAAGAGAAACCACCAACAGCATGAAGAAATAACCCACAGTGTGGAAAAAATTTTTTGCTAACTGTTCCTCAGACAAAGGTCTACTATCTAGAATATATAAAGAACTGAAAAAAAAAAAATCAGACCTCCCAAATGTAAAGACCCAACCCAAAAATGGGCATCTGAAATGAGCAGACATTTCTCACACAAAGAAGTAGAAATAGCAAATAAACATATGAAAAAATGTTCAACATCACTGGTCATTCAAGAGATGCAGATGAAAACAACATTGAGATTCCACCTCACTCCAGAAAGAATGGCTGCTATCATGAAATCAACCATTAACAAATGCTGGTGGGGCTGTGGGGAAAGAGGAACCCTGCTCCACTGCTGGTGGGAGTGTAGACTGGTGCAACCACTGTGGAAATCAGTATGGAGATACCTCAAAGAACTAGACTAGAGGCTGCATTTGACCCAGCTATTCCCCTGCTGGATGTCTTCGTAAAACAATTAAAAGCATCATACCACAGAGATACACATGTGCACCCATGTTCATAGCAGCACAGTTTGCAATAGCTAAAGCTTGGAAACAGCCCAATTGTCCATCAACTGGAGACTGGATAAAGAAAATGTGGGGTTTTTTTTATAAAGTGGAGTGCTACTCAGCCATAAAGAATGTGAGATTAGAGGCATTTATAGCTAAATGGATGCACATTGAGACCATACTCTTAAGTGAAATAAACAAGACACATGTGTAAATACCAAATAGTTTTCTGGTTTGAGAAACTGAAAGTGTAAATAAGGATCAAAATGTATACTAGATAACTTGAAATAGGAAGAAAAGGTTCAAAGGGGAAGGGGAAGCGGGAGGTGCAGGGGAAAGGAAAGAAGGGAAAGGAATAAATATGAGAAAAGGAAAAAAACAGAAACAAAGTCTTTATAAATAGGGAGGGGTGGAGTGGTTGAAGGGAAGGCAGGAGAATGGGGAAAAAAATAAGAACCAAGATACATCATGTGAAGGTACAAAGTTCCAATGATGAATGTCATTGTATTGTATACCTAAAAAGTACCAATAAACTTAATGGAAAAAATGTTAGCTCACATTTTGTAGAGGTTTCAGTCCATAGTCAGCTGGTGCCAGGGCAGTAATGGTGGAAGAGCCTAGAGTGGAGGAGAGCTGCTCACCTCCTAGAAGCCAGGAAGCAGAGAGCTAGGGGGGGTGGGGTGGGAGATATCCATTGCTCTGCCTTTTCTTCTCTTCTTTTTTCCATTAAGTTTACAGGTACATTTATGTATACAATACAGTTACATTCACCATTGGGAATTTGTACCTTCTCATGATGTATCTTGGTTCTTATTTTTTCTCCATTCCCCTGCCCTGCCTTCACCCCCTCCTCCCCTCCCTATTTACAACGACTTTGTTTCCATTTTTTTTCTTTTCTCGTGTTTTTTCTTTTCCCTTCTTTTCTTTCCCCTACCCCTCCCAATTCCCCTACTCCTTTAGAGCTTTTCTTCCTATTTCACATTTTTTTTGGTACTGGGGATCGAACTCGGGTCCTTTGGTGGCGCAGCAGGTGGCGAAACCACTGAGCTAAATCCCCAGCCCTCAATTATACATTTTGATCCTTATTTACATTTTTAATTTTTCACACCAGAGAAACTGTTCTGTGTTTACACATGTGTGTCCTATTTATTTCACTTACGAGTGTGGCCTCAATGTGCATCCACTTAGCTATAAATATCTCTGCTTTCTTGTTCTTTATGGCTGAGTACTACTCCATTTTATAGAAAAACCACATCTTCTTTATCCAGTCTCCAGTTGATGGGCAATTTGGCTGTTTCCAAGTTTTAGCTATTACAAATTGTGCTGCTGTAAGCGTGGGTGAACATATATCACTGTGGTATGATTCTTTTAATTCTTTTGGGAAGATACCTAGCAGAGAAATAGCTGGGTCAAATGGGATTCCTAATCCTAGTTCTTTGAGGTATCTCCATACTGGTTTCCACAGTGGTTGCACCAGTCTGCACTCCCACCAACAATGGAGAAGGGTTCTCTTCTTCCCACAGCCCTGCCAGTACTTGTTATTGGTTGATTTCTTGACAGCAGCCATTCTTTCTGGAGTGAGGTGGAATCTCAGTGTTGTTTTCATCTGTGTCTCTCGAATGACCTGTGATGTTGAACATTTTTTCGAATGTTTATTTGCTGCTTGTACTTCTTTGTGTGAGAAATGTCTGTTTATTTCAGATGCCCAGTTTTGAATTGGGTCTGTATATTTGAGAGGTCTGATTTTTTTCAGTTCTTTATATATTCTAGATAGTAGACCTTTGTCTGAGGAATAGCTGGTAAAAATTTTTTCCTGCATAGTAGGTTGTCTCTTAGATCTATTGGTGGTTTCTCTTGCAGTGCAGAAGCTTTTTAATAAGATGAGATCCCAGTTGTTACTTCTTTGTGCTAGTTCCCTTGCTACCGAGGATTTCTTCATAGAATTTTTTCCTGTGCCAATGTCTTCAATAGTTCTACCTAACTTATCTTCCAGCAAGTTTCGTGTTTCTCTTTTAATATTTAGATCTTTAATCCATTTCAATTTTAGTTTAGTGCATGATGTAAATTAGGTTCTAGTTTTAGTCTTTGGCAAGTTGAAATCCAGTTTTTCCAACAGCATTTATTAAAGAGTATGTTTCCTCTAGTGAGGGTGTTTGGCTCCTTTGTCGAAGATGAGGTAGCTGAGTATGTCTGGAGTTGTTTCTGAGTCTTCTACTCTATCCCACTCATCCTCAGGTCTGTTTATTTGCCAGTACCATGCTGTTTTTATCACAGTGGCTTTGTAGTATAGTTTCAAGTTGGGGATTGTGATACCTCCTGCCATGTCTCTGTTGCCTACAATTGCTTTTGCTATTCTGGGTCTCTTTTGGTTCTGAATGAATTTTTGGAATTTTTTCTCTAGATCTGTGAAATATACTGTTGTGATTTCAATCAGGATTGCATTGAATCTGTATAGCATCTTTGGAATTATGGTGATTTTCACTACATTGATTCTTCCTACCCAGGAGCAAGGGATGTCTTTCCATTTTCTTATATCCTCTTCAATCTCTTTTCAGAGTGCTGTAGTTCTCAGTGTAGAGGTCGTTCACTTCCATTGTTAGATTGATTTCTAGATATTTCATTTTTCTGGATGCTATTGTGAAAGGGAGATCGTTTTCCTAATTTCTCTCTCAGTGAGACTGTTATTTGTGTACAAGAAGGCTATTGACTTTTGAGTGTTTACCTTGTATCCAGCTACTCTACTGAATCTGTCAATTAAGTCTAGAAGTCTGTTGGCAGAGTTTTTTGGGTCTTCAATGTAGAGTATCAGATCGTCAGGAAATAATGACAGTTTACCTTCTTCCTTTCCTATCTTTATTCCTTTTATTTCTTTCTTTTGTCTAATTGCTGTGGCTAATGTTTCCAAAACTATGTTGAACAGGAGTGGTGATAGTGGACATCCTTATCTTGTTTCTGATTTTAACTTGAAGGATTTCAGTTTTTGACCATTTAGAATGATGTTTGCTGTTGGTTTTTCATAGGTAGCCTTTATCAAGTTGAGATAAAGACCCTCTATTCCAATTTTTTGAAGGGTTTTTATCATGAATGGGTGTTGAATTTTATCAAATGCTTTTCCTGCATCTATTGAGATGAGAATATGGTTCTTGTCCTTGATTCTGTTGATATAATGTATTATATTTATTCATTTACATATGTTGAACCATCCTTGCATCCCTGGGATAAATCTGACTTGGTCAGGGTGTGTAATCTTCTTGATGACCCTCTGTATTCTGTTTGGCAGTATCTTGCTGAGGATTTTTGTATCTATGTTCATTAGGGAGATTGGCCTGTAATTCTCTTTTTTGGTTGGGTCTTTCTCTGGTTTTGGAATCACAGTAACACTTACTTATAGGGATAAATTTAGAAGTATTGCTTCCTTTTCAATTTCATTGAAAAGTATAAAGAGTAGTGGCAATAGTTCTTCTCTAAATGTCTTGTAGAAGTCAGCAGTGAAGCCATCAGGACCTGGGCTTTTCTTTGTTGGTAAATGTTTAATTACATTTTTAATTTCATTGTAATTGGGGTGTTTAGAATTTTTATATCTTCTTTGTTCAACTTTGGTAATTCATATTATGTAGAAATCTGTCCATTTCTTCTGTGTTTTCCATTTTATTAGAGTACAGGTTCTTGAAATAGGTATTGATAATCCTCTGGATTTCTCCTGGATCTGTTGTGACTTCACCTTTTTCATTCCTAATTGCATGGATTTGAGCCTTTCCTTTTTTTGATAAGGTTGGCTAAGAGTTTATCAATTTTATTTATTCTTTCGAAAAACCAACTCTTTCATTCGTTGATTTTTTGCATTGTTCTCTTAGTTTCCATTGTATTGATTTCTGCTCTGATCTTTATAATTTCCTCCCTTGTATGAGCTTTGGATTTGTCTTGCTCTTCTTTTTCTAGATGCTTAAGATTCAGCATTAGGTTATTTGAGCTCGTTCTGTTTTCCTAGTGTGGGCATTCACTGCTATGAATTTCCCTCGTAGAACTGCTTTCATTGTGTCCCATAGATTCCTGTATGTTGTACTGGCATTATCATTTACTTGTAAAAACTGTCTAATTTCTTCTTTAATTTCCTCTGTGACCCATTGGTTGTTCAGGAGAGCATTATTCAATTTGCATGTGTTTGTGAAGTTCTTATGGTTTCTTATGCTACTGATCTGCAGTTTAATTGCACTATGGACTGATAATATACATGGAATAACTTCATTTCCTTTACATTTAGTAAAACATGTTCCATGAACTACTATGTGGTCTAGTTTAGAGAATGACCCCTGTGCAGCTGAAAAGAATGTATATTCTGATTTTGTGGGGTGGAACACTATTAAGTCCATTTGTTCAAGAGCTTGGTTTAGTTCTAGTATTTCAGTGTTGATTTTTTTGTCTCGATTATCTGTCTATTTGTGACAGTGGGGCATTGAGGTCCCCCACTACAATTGTTTTAGTGCCTATTTGGTTTTTCTTGTCCCTTAATATTTGTTTTGTATAGTTGGGGGCATTAGTATTTGGTGTGTGTATATTTATGATTGCATGTATATCTCTTCCTCTTGGATTGTTCCCTTTACAAGGATGTAGTGATCTTTGTCTCTCTTAATTAATTTTGGTTTGAAATTTACTTTGTCTGTAAATAAGATAGCTACCCCTGCTTTTTTCTGGGTTCCTGTGGCATGGAAAACTGTTTTCCATTCTTTTACCTTCAGTCTATGAGTTTCTTTTTGAACTAGATGCATTTCTTTTATACAGCATATTGTTGGATTTTGCTTCTTAATCCATTCTGCCAGTCTGTTTCTTTTGATTGGTGAGTTGAGGCCATTAGTATTGATGGTTATAACTGATATGTATTGACTTATCATGTCATGTTATTTTCTTCTTGTTGGCTCTTTTTTATTTTTTCCCTCTCTGCTTTTAATTTCTTGCCTTGCTTGATGGACTTGCTCTCTTGGGCCTCATGGAGTTGTAACCTTCATTGTCTTTTTCTAAGATTTTTTTTTAGAATTGTTTGGAGTGCTGGTTTGGTATTCATGAAGTTTCTCAGGTGTTCTTTGTCATGGAAATATCTTATTTCCCCATCAATTTTGAAAGATAGTTTTGTAGGATACATCAGTGTAGGTTGGAGGTTGTTTTCTTTTAGGGCTTGAAATAACCTCACCCCAGGCTCTCCTTGATTTGAGGGTTTGTGTTGAAAAGTCTGCTGTGATTCTGATGGGCTTTCCTTTGCATGTGATTTGTTTCTTTTCTCTAACTGCTTGTAGTATTTTCTTCTTCTGTTGGGTTTCGGGGATCTTGATTATTATATGTCTAGGTGTAGATTTTTTTTATCATGGCTAGCTGGAGTCCTATATGCCTCACTTATCTGTATGTCAAATTCTTTTGCTCTTTTGGGGAAGTTTTCTGTCATTAATTCTGTGAGCAGTTTTTTTATGTCATTTGTACTTTCTCCTGCTTTTTTGTGGACTCATCAGTTTTATATAATTCTTCTTTGTGCCATCTAGGAGCTGTTGGATTGATTTTTCATGGTTCCTTTCTAGTTGTAAGAGATCTTTGTTTTCATGGTCACTGACTGCCATTCTCCCTTCTATATCTGATCTTCTGTCTTCAGATTGGCTCAGTCTGTTGTGTATTCTTTCAATAGAGTTTTTAATACTGGATATCTGTTTGAATCTGTTTCATGGATTCCATTTCTTTCCTACGTTGGGCATTCATGGCTTCCATCATGGTCCTGAACTCATCTATTTTTTTTTTAATCTGTTTCTGTTATAGAGTCTCTAATCATGTCTTTCATTCTGCTCACCATCTCGGTAGTTATCTAGGAAATTATTCCTGTTTTGAATTTTTCTCGAGCCTCATTCATCTGTTTTGTTACTTCCTGTGCTGTCAGTTCAGGGTGTCCAGGTTGTTGATTATCAGACTTTTGCACCTTCTTTCCCCCAGAGTTTGCCTTTGGTGAGCTGGAAGTCTGGGATTGTGCCTTAAATGTCTTCTCATTTCTATTTTTGTTGTTGGTACTGTTCTTGGTTTAGTTCCTGGGTTGATACTTCGATATTGTTTATTGTAGGTATCTTTGTTGCTTGTATTTAGAACCCTTATAGAATGATTTCTCCTCAGAGGTGTCTTCCAGATACAGCTGTCTTAAGGTTTTGAGTCTCTAATGACTCTGGAGCAATCTCATTTTCATTATACCATAAGGACAACTGATTAGATCAATCACAACACCTTAGCCCAAGTGATACAATCAGCAATAACAACAGTATAAAGTATAGCTTAGAAAATGACCATTTGTGGTAGTTATTAATCTATCACCTTTAACCGTGTGAATTAAATCAAAATCGAGGATCAGCCCAAAATAATTTTATAGTGAATAAACTCTTCAATATAGCAACTTAACCCCTTAGGATAGGGACATAGAAGAAGTTGAGGAGGAAGGGATAGATTGGTAGAAGGATAGGAAAGGTTAATGAGGCCAGAGGACACAGGAAGATCACACAAACTCTAGAGAGCTGTTGAAGACAAGAGGAAAATACAGAATGAAAGAACAAAGACAAGAACAGAACAACCTAACAGCAATCAAGAATCTAGAAACTGTATTCCCTTTACTTTGAAATTAATGGCAATTGGGAGAAGAAAAAAGAGAGAAGAAATCCGAATTAGGGCAGGAACAGGAACAAAAAGGGAGATGAGGAACAGTGTGGGAGAGTGAAAGTGAAAGAAAGAGAAAAAGAAAAAAAGAGAAGAAAGAAAAAAATTTGAAAAGAATGAAGAAAAACAACTAAGAATTAAAAATAAGAGAAAAAAATAATTTTGAAAATAAAAAATAAAAAAAAATTATAGGTCTCCTTCAGGGTATGTCTCTGCTGTC
>NW_004624888.1:357907-368504 GCF_000247695.1 Heterocephalus glaber
AAAAATAAAAATAAAGGCCCTCCTTCAGGGTGTGTCTCTGCTGTCACAATAGACAATGTGGGCAGCAGCGTGCAGTTATAAGTCAGTGAGTCTCAGCAAGCCAGCAGCAGACCCCTGAGATTCAGCCTGATTTCTGGCTCCAAGGCCCAAGTTGAGCTCCCTGTCCTCCTGCAGAGTTGAGCTCTGCAAGGTCCTACTGCAGGTTCCAGCTGCCCTTCCCTGAAGATAGTACAGATTCCGATGGGAGGTGATGATCCCTCCAACTTACCAATCATGGTGGTCTGGTGTGCCTTTATTGCAGAGATTCTCTTCACCTTTCCAGTGGGCTTCAGTTTTCATCAAGGAGCCTGAGAGAGGCCCCCTTTCTGTTGTTCACTTCTGTTCTATCTTCTGGAGCTCAGGACAATGGCCTTTGTGACTCCCTGTGCCTTTAGGGTGTAGATCCAGGTACAGGTGCAACCAGGAGGCCAGAGGCGGGGAGAATGATGCTGCAGGCCCCCGAGTGGCTCTGCTCCGCTCCCCACCGCTGCTCCCCTGGCTGAGAGGCCCAGAAGGGAGTGGCCACCCTACCTTTTCTGGTCAGGCCCCAACTCTTGAAATACAGCAAGTCAGCTATAAACTCCCACAATCTATAAACTCACCTTCCAAAGGTCCCTCCTGTGAGCACATGAGGCTTTGGAAGATGTCTAAATATGAATCATGACAAGTATCTTCAGCTTGGTCTCACTGATTTTCCTGGCACTCCTTCTTTTCCATGCTACTCCAGAGAGGATCCAAAGACTAGCTCTCATGTCTACTTTATTTCTAAATAATCAAGTTTTTACGCCCTTGCCACCAGTCTTTGGTGAAACTGAGACAGTGGAAGACAATTGGATGGTTGTCCTTCTGTCCTTCTGCTATCTTTTCATAGCATATATTTCCGTATGTGTGGTGCTGTAATAAGAACTGGATGTTTTATTCATCTTTGTATCTAAATGTATGCTTAATTGTAATACAGTAATTAACATATGAGGTAGGTCCTATTACTGTTTTTCAGGTAGAAACACTGGGACACACAGAGGTTAATCGGTCCTTTCAAGAGCAAGTGATGATGGAGCCAGGTTTCAACCCTGGCGTTGTGTTCCCAGTCTTTGCATATAACCACTGTGCTCTCCCCCAAGTTGAATGACTTAACAGTGACCAGAGGATAAAGAATCAAACTGCCTTACATCAGAATCATATTTGTGGTGTTTTCCTTCTGAATAGAATAAAAAATTATGTCTACTCAAATCCTGAGCCTTGCAATTTAAAAACTAAGAAATTTCGATTAATATTATACTTTTCATGGGCATCATCTATTTATTTGTAACAAGTATTTATTGACCACTTATTATCATGCTAGGTATTACCCTGGATGATGGATTTGGCCATGAAGAAAATGGAAAAAAATCTCTCCTTTTAGGTGGCATACATCAGGTAGGATTCTGCTGGGCAGTGCTGATGGGTCTGCACCAGGCATTGAGTCTGATCTCCACCTACAGGTTTTGTCGTTAAGGCCATCCTCAAGGGGATTCAGAACAAGGGGATCCTCTGCCTAAAGCCTTTCTCATGGATTAAGCAGAGGATAACTGGAACAAGTCATTTTGACAACCTGAGAGCTGAGACAGAATCACTCAGATATGTTTGTGTGGTGGTGATTTTTGTTACTATGGTAACCACTTCTTGTAACATCCCTCTACCACGATGTCATAATTTGAACAGGACAGCGCAAGTTCATGTACAAGCCTGTGTGTTTTTATAAAGCCTGGCTAAGTGGGGAAGATCTCTAATACATGTATGTACCTTTCAGGATGCCCAGTGCTCAGGCTACTAAACCTGTCCCTGTTGGTCAGCTTATTTTTATCAGTGCTTTGCTTGTAGTATGAAATTGTCCTGAGATGATGCTGTGTGTGCTGTTGGTGTTCATAGTCGCACCTAACAAATTCTCACTTTTTCTAATCCAAAAACATGTTAATTCTCATGCAGAGCCTTTTCACACTCGTACCACACCACACTAATGATTAAATACTTGAGGCTCTAATGAGGCTCTTCTGCAATTAAGATTTCATTACTGTCACTTTAATGTAAGCCCTCCACCAAAACTGTGATTATGATGTGTATTTTACATGTCAGAGTTACTAATTTTGTCATTTGTAGTCGTTTTTCGCTTCCTCACATTAGTGAGGAAGTTCTGTTGAGAGAGGTTGTTACCTGCATTGGATGAAGTGGCTGGGTATGTTGCAAACGTAGCAGCCGTGGACTCTGGACCTTTTCGCAGGAATCACTGGGAGTAGAAAAAGAGCCTGATAGAGCGTTCCCAGTGTTTGAAAACTGCTGCCTCGAGGAGATCTCATAGCCGGGGCTGCCTCAGTGTGTGGGTCCTGTGATGTTCTCCCAGCTAGGGATTCTTACCTTGTTGTGGCGGCCACCTTTGATGGGGGAACTCTTAACCCATGCTGTGTGCTTGGCTCTGCGTGGAAGTCTGGTAGTAAAGCTTGCGGGTTGTGTAGCTCTTGCTGTACACATGCCTCTCCAGGCATATGTAGCATGCCACAGGTTTCATCACTAGCCGCAGTATGTCCTGAATCATCCCTCTTCGCAGGTGCTCTAGTTTGATGAGTACAGACGCTAAGGCAGAGTTTCCCTTAGCTTCCCTGACATCCTTTTTTGACCTGTGACCACAGTTCTGGCTGCCTCAGTTCATAAGAGATGTCCTTGTGTTCTTATTCTTTTACATTGGTGTCTGGGCTCCAAACTGTCATTTACAGTTTTTCTTTAGAAGAAAGGACACCTACTTCTCATGTCTGCACAAGTCAAAGATACTATTCAAGTGGGTTTTTTTCTTCCCTAGTACGCAAGTAGAAACAGAAGTATCTGGAAACTTCTCCAGAAATATAGAGAAAGGGAGGACTGAGTTGTTTTTGTTCATAGGAGACTTCAGCTATTCAGAAATATCTTGAGGCCTTCATGTCATGCTAAAGGTTTGTAGTTTAGATAAAATCTAGTTTTTGTTATCAAAGAGCTTAATGTCCTGGTGAACAGAAGACAGGCCCTAGGTTCTGCTTCCTGACCTGCAAATTAGGTGTACTCCACCTGCTTCTGAAGGTACTTTGCAGTTCATTGGCTCAGTTCTTAAGCCATGGAGGTACTGTGATCCTGAGCAGAAAGAATGAGAAGGAACATGGGGGCAGCAGGCAAAGGCTTGACAGTGAAGGCCAGAGGGCTAAGGCAGGGCGACAGGTCTGAGGGCATTCCAGCAAGAAGGAATGGCTTGGGAAGACCTCTGAGCCAAAAAATCTATGACAATTTGAGAATTACAGGCTGCTTAGAAGGCCTCCAGAATATTGCTTCTGTCTGCCACACCCCACCCCAAGCTTTGGAAAACAAAGTTGTGTTTTTATTAATCGAGTCTATATAACCATACCTAGAAGAAAAAGGGGGCATAAGAAAATGATTAAAACAACGTGCAGTGATTTCATCCCATGCGTGTTCATTGGTGTGTAGTTTAGAATGGCATAAATAAGAGGGATAATTTATTTGAGTACAATATGCTTTTCTCTGTTATAGTTTTGTGTATGTGACCTTCTTTTCCATCACCCAGGAGCATCCATTTGCCCCAAGAGATTAGGATTCTTAAAGCAGGAAGGCAAAAAGAATCAGCACCCTTGTCTACCAAAACAAGAGTCTAAATCCCTTAAGCCCCCATGAGCATATCCACAATGAGGCTTAGTGCACTTGAATGCCAAGTTTGATATAACTCGGGTGACCACACCTCCTAGCTTGCTTGGGATGGCTTCAGTGAGTGTACATCCTCCTGACCTATTGTCAGCAGCACTCCTTTCCCTCTTAGCTGCATCCTGCTTTGGAAGATAATCACAGAGGAGGGAATGAGGTGGAGACTGGTCCTTTGGGCCCAGGGGTGTGTGGTGAAGAAGGCAGAGGGGTGACGAGGGAAGGAAGGTCCTTAAATGTGTGCATGTGTGTATCTTACACACTCTAGTCAGAAGTCCCATGTCTAAGTGTTGGGTGCGGTGCACATGTTAGCTAAAAGCAGCTGGGTGTTGACTCCCCAACCTCTCAGACCCTAGACAGGCCTCAGTGGAATGTAGTCCCATGCCAATACAGGTTAGCAGCAGCCCAAGAAGAATAACTGTGAGGCCCACGTCACCAGTGATACGTACCTGGAATCCCAGCATTTGTGGAGGCTGAGGCAGGAGGACCGCAGCCCTGGCAATTTAGTAACTTTATGAGGGTCTGTCACAAAATAAAAAATAAAAAGGGCTGGGGATGCAGCTCAGTCCAAAGGCCCTGGCTTCAGTCCCAGCATGAGGTGGGGTGGGGGAGCAAATACAAAGCCTGGTACAGAGTTGGCCTTTCCGTGGACTCACTAAAAGCACTCTCTCCATTCATCCATTATGAAGAGGTATTAGAAGATCTACCACATGAATTTTTAGGCAGAGCTCTGGAAGAAAAAATGCAGAGAAATGAAATAAACATTCCCTACAAGGATAAGCAATTAAGGGCCTTAAAAAGTGGGGGATTTCAGAGTCTGGTAGCAAGGGAGGAGCTGCAGCTCGCAGGGTCTTTTTGTCTGTGAGTCAGATGGCCTAATTGCATCTCTCCCATACTCTTCATTTTTGTGTATTGAGCATTGAAGGGAGTGACTGATAAATCAATCTCGGGTGGGGAATAATTCATTATTTTTGTTTTCCTCCTCAGAGCAGTTTCTCAAGATGAAATATATTTATGTTCTCAGCCTATATGTCCTGGGGTCTGTGGGTTTTCAAACAGAGAGATTACACAAATCCTTTTGGGATTACAGTTCGCTGGCCTGTAGCATATCTGGTGGTCCCTGTATCCCTCTCTCTGCCCTCAGCAACTACCCCAGACTCTCACACAAATCTTGTGCCTGGTGTAGCGCCCCATTGCTAGGTAGGTGGTGTCAGATACATCAGCCCCCAAAAACAATCTAAAGGAGCCTGAGTGATATGGTTTAGTGATTGCTTCCTGGAAATACAGTTTATTTTGTTTTGTTTATGGAATCCAATTTCAGAGGAACCTAACTCATCTGCCGTCAGTACTAGCACAAACTTTGAGAGCTCTGCTCTGACAGACTGCTTCTAACACCTGATTGCACCCGGAGGCCTCAGCTGGGATGGGCTGCTGCTCCATTGCACTTCACTAAGTTTGTGAATCCCCACCAGCATGAATTCTAAAGTCTAACCTCTTCTTGTTTTTTTTTATTTAAATAGCACAAAATCTTGGTTATAAAATGAAGTGTTTTCCCGTAATGAGTACACATAAATATTTCATTGATGGAATTATCTTTGACATGAAATAATTCCATGGCCTGGCTAGTGCCTGGGAGTAGTGATAAATCTCTTCTCTCCCCCAAGTGATTTTTCTTTTTTAAGCAAACAGAATCCGCGTCTTTAACTATGGTCCTTGTGTGTAGATGTCTGTGGTGGCTCCGTGTCATTCCCTGGAACGCGCACCTGACGCAGGAGTAAGTGGTGACACACGAGGGAAGCAGTGTTGCTTTTGCTCTTGAAGTGAAACAGACAAGTGCTGGTTCAGTTAGAGTTTTCAAACTCCCAGAAACAAATTGAATTAAAGTGCATTTCAAATTCTGAGCTTTTATTCATAGATAACAAGGGTTAGCAAACTGAACTTATACCTTTCTCTTGACAAAAAAGTAGAAGGAGAAAAGGTGCCCTGGAGAGAAGGAAGAAAAATCTCTGATCCTGCAAAAGTTAACAAGTGCTGTGCATGCATTTTTAAGATCAGCTACAGAAGATTGTTACATGCAGTGCTTACCATCTGATAAAAGTGCTATGCACTTGTGCAAATGCCTTTTTTGCAGAGCATTGCTGATTAAAACTTACATGTCTGAGGTATGCTTTCTAGGTAGATCTACATCTCGAGAGCAAATGTAGACTATTCTGTATTTGCTGGCTTTCCACCTTGAGATTCTTTGGCTAAATTTCTCTACCACCTTGTATCTTTGTCACCATCTTGTGTGCTGATTCTAAACCAAGGTCTGTGGTCCCTGCTTTGAGTTTCTGGGTGAAAAAAACACCCTGGTTAATACCTATAATGTTTCTCCAGTCATTTGGGACAAACAAAGCCCCCAGGTGCAGCCCCCATGATAAACAGAATTTTGAGATAATTTGGGTTGGTGTTGTAGGACATGTGTGTGTATGTTGGCACCTAAGTATTGTCATTAAAAGAGTCTGCAATGCCAGAGAAGAAAGGATTGAGGACTTATCTATAATAAACTGAGTTAACTGCCAGTGATTCTTTTTTTTTAAATTTTATTGCTACATTTTAGGTGTACAATATAATGACATTCGTCATTGGGAACTTGCACCTTTACATAATCTCTCTTGGTTCTTATTTTTCCCCCTTCCCCTGCCCTCCCTTCAACCCCTCGATCCTCCCTATCTACAAGGACTTTGTTTCCATTTTTTCATTTTCTCGTATTAATTCCATTCCCTTCTTTCCTTTCCCCTACCCCTCCCACTTCCCCTCCCCTGTCAGTGAGTGATTCTTGGGGATACTGTCAAAATCTTGGATTTTGCTCTACTTACAAGCTGACAGTTTTGCCTCCTACAGTTTCATGCATACTGGGAGAAACGTGGGATTCTTGGGTCAGATATAAAGGTCTTCATCACTCACAGCATAACAAGCAGCATGAGCAGCATGTTTGTACAGGTACCCCAGGCCAGTCACATCCCCAGGGGTTGATTCAGAGGGGCCAGATGGATATTGTGCGTGGTGACTTTCCACAGCCCAGGAACGTGGGAAACGGGTCCCTTAATGTAAGCCTCCTCTGAGGGGAGACATTGCTTTGTGTTCCAGGATTGTCATAGCGAACACCACCCTGAAGAGTGGGCCAGGCAGAAAGCAGATGGTGCCTAGCATTCCTCACAGGATGCCTGGAAGTCAGGGCCATGGCAGCTTGCCTCTTCCAGGCTCCAGGAGATGTCACATTAATGATGATAATAGCTGCCATTCACTGCATATCCGTGTATGTGAGCACTGCGCATTGCTTTGAGTTAATTTCAATCTTTACAGTCACTCCAAATGCTGTAATATGTCTGTCTTACAGATAGAGAAGCCAAGACATTTATACAGCATCACCTGTCCTGACCATAGACCTAAAATTAGACTATTTTTATCTTTTAGCCCCTTGTATGTATATTTGTATGACTTGTATGTATATTTCATGACTTGCAATAATACTTTTTTTTGGTAAATTTTTGTCTTTGTCTTCATTACTAGAATGAAAGCTCTTTAAAGTCAAGGTCTTTATTTCATATTTACCAAAGTTCCTGTGACCTAGTAGGCACACTAGGTATTTGCTAAATGGATAAGTAAATGTATAATGTTGCTCATGTATCAAGTAATAGAACCAGTATTTAAACTGAGTTCTCTCCGACACTTATGCTTCTTTCCCTTTTTTTTTTGGCACTGGGGATCGAACTCAGGACCTTGTGTTTGCGAGGCAGACATGGTGCCACTGAGCTAAATCCCCGGCCCATCATTCTTAATTATTATTAATCCTTGCCCTTCTCAGTTTATAGCAGAAGTAATGCTGAAAATTTGTTAAACCCTAGGGCTCTGCCTGGCTTGTTTTAGTAGTTCTAACAAGACAGGCAGTCGGTATCATTTTGAAAGGCAGTTAGAAATGAAAGAAAGCCACCCAGCCTGCCTTCCTCCCTGCCTGCCTTTCATCTTCCTCTTCCCCTTTTTATCCTTCTTGCAGCTGGATAGGGAAAAAACAATGGGTATCTCCCAGAACCTGAAATAACTATATTTATTTAGATCCAAGATTCTTTCCAGAGCTCCCTGTGGGTGACAGCATAGAGGGCATGTTTCTTCCTGGGCTGGTTTCCATGGTGATGGCTGCAGCTTTGATAAGGCTGGTGTGGCAGAGAGAAAGCAGAAGACAGGATGATCTTGTATCACACAAGTATCCAGGACCCTTTATGACCACAAATAATAGACGTTGCTATGAATAACAGTGGACAGACGCTGGCTTGTAAGTGGACAGAATGGGCCCTAAAAAGCTATTGTGTCCGTGGAACCTTCTCTTTACTGCATTTTTGAGAGATTAGCCTGTATTTGAGGTGAAAAATAAGGTTACTTTTCTATGTCTTTCTGAATACATATTTAGTTGGAAAATCTACTAGTGAGAAAACAATTAAAATGGTGATCATCTGCCAAGGTTTCTAGAGACATCCCAAAGGATCTAGGACCAAAACTTGTGGGAATGTTTGAGAAAACATTTCATTGAATAAATACTTATAAAATGTGATTTAGGTAATCTGTTGCTTCATTATAAACCCTCAAAACCCAAGATGTAGTGGCTTAATATAAGAGATAATAATCTCTTACATTTTATTTTCTCCATCCTTTGGACCTCTCAGTGGTTGCAGTTTGATAGTAGCTGCAGTTTGATTTGTATTAAAGAGTCTTCAACTTGTGTGTATGACAGTGGTTACTGGCCATTTGTTGGCGTCTCAGCTGGGCCTGTCATCCAGAACATGGACACATGGCATGGTTTCCTCAGAGCAAGTTGGTTAGCTCCAGAGAGTCATTTTAGAGAGAGGAACTTGAAATCTAAACCCTTCTTCACCCATTAAAACATCACTTTCCCCATAATCTGCTCTTCAAATCCAAGTGCTCAAATTAAGGAGAAGGGAGTCCTCCTTTCAATGGGAAGAGTGTCCGTGAATTTTCATGTGTACTTGATTGATTGATTGATTGATTGATTATTTGCAGGACTGAGTGTTGAACCAAAGGCCTTGCACATGCTAGGTAAGTATTCTACCACTGAGCTATATTTCCATCCTTCCACCTGCTCTGTGTTTTAAATTTTGAGACAGGGTCTCCTGAGTTGGACAGGCTGGCCTTGAACTTGTGATCCTTCTGCCTTAGCTTCCCAAGTAGTTGGGATTACAGGTGTGCACCATGAGGCCCAAGCTACGATATGATTTTAAATTAGCACAAGGGCTGATTCTGTGATATGTGCTTTGAAGAAACACATTCTTTTTTTTTTCATTTAGTTTATTGGTACATTTATGTATACAATACAGGTACATTCATCATTGGGATCTTGTACCTTTGCATGATAGATCTTCGTTCTTATTTTTTCTCCATTCCCCTCCCCTCCCTTCACCCCCTCTATCCTTCCCTATTTACAAAGACTTTGTTTCCATGTTTTTCCTTTTCTTATATTTTTGAAGAAACACATTCTTTTTCAGTCCTCATGGAGTTTATAGGCTGGGAGATAGTTGTAGTCTAAAATCACACAAATTAGAGGAAAATTACAATATGGTAAGGGCCTTGAATGGTAAGGGATGTGCTCTGAGATTATAGAATATATGAGAGTTATATTACTTCTCTAGAGCTGCCATAACAAAGTACCATAGACTGAGTGGCTTAAATAACAGAAATTTATATTCTGTCTTCCTGGAGGCTAGACGTTTCAGTTCAAGGTGTCAGCAGGCTTGGTTTGTTCTGAGGCCTCTATCCTTGGCTTGCAGATAGATGGCTGACTTCATAGTGTCCTGCATTGTGCTCGCTTCGGCAGCACATATACATAGTGTCCTGCATGGTGTGTCTGTCTATACACATGTCAGTGGCCGAGTCTCTTTATAAGGACACCAGTCATACCAGATTAGGGCCTCCCTATGAGATCTTACTTACCTTAGTTGCATCTGTTAAGTCCGTATCTGTAGCTGCTTTCACATTCTGGGGAAAAAGACAGTGCAGGACATCTGGGGAGACACAATTAAACTCATGACAGGGATTTAACTAAAGATTTTTTTAGATGCATCTTGCTGTGGATATAAACTCAAGTTACAAAGTTTTAATTTGGCCTAGGCTTTGTAGTGATTGCTTTTGTATTTAATTTTTTACATTTAAATATAATGTTTACATGGTTCCAATATAAAATATACAAAATAAAATATATTAGACAAAATAAAGCTTCCACACTTCAACTTTATTTCCTCTGCAAGTCCTTAACCCAATTATCCTGGTTCTACATTCATGAAGAATCTCATATGTCTAATGACTGTGGCATTATGCTGCTTATAGTAATTGTTTCTTGCTTATGATTGTTTCTCTCCTGCTAGCCTTTGTGCAGACAGGAACTTTTCTCTTGTTTATAGCATCATCCGTGAAAATCCAATACACTCGGAGAATATAGTTGGTATTTAGTGAATAGTAGTTGAATGATGGTATGGTATTGGAGTTCAAGGTTTATAGATTGGCATCCAGTTTGGGGACTCATCTACATAGAGGCGTGAAAATGGATGGGGCATCAAGACGAGTGATTATAAGAAGAAAGAACAAAGGGCAGAAGGTCCGTACTTAGAGGCCAGCACAAGGAGAGTGAACATAGAGCAGAAGGACAGTCAGAAATGTCAGAAAGTGGCACTTCAAGAAAGGTCCTATCTGGGACACTGAGGAGGTTGCACCAGTCTGCACTCCCACCAACAATGGAGAAGGGTTCCTTTCTCCCCACAGCCCTGCCAGCATTTGTTATTGGTTGATTTCTTGATAGCAG
>NW_004624888.1:372559-434507 GCF_000247695.1 Heterocephalus glaber
TGGAAATCTGTTTGCATGTGTTTTATGGATTCCATTTGTTTCCTATGTTGGGATTCCATCATGTTCCTCAGCTCCTCTATGTTTTTATCTGTGTCCTCTCTAGATTTATTAATCATGTCTTGCACTATGGGCACAATCTCTGCTGTTATGTGAGAAATTATTTCTGATTTTACTTTTTCCACATTGTCTTTCATTGCCAGTTCTCTCTTTCATTGCCAGTTTAGGGAGTCCAGGTGGCCGAGTACCAGATGGTTCCATCTCATTGCCCTTTGGGGTTGCCTGGAAGTCCAGTTTTGAGACTTGTTTATGTGTCTTCTCATTTCACCAGATGCAGCCTGCTGTGCCTTTGTTAAAGTGACTATTTGCTTACCGAGTGGTCTTCCAATTCTCAGCAAGCCACTTAGGGGCCTTTTCTGTGCTGCTCACCCCTGCACCAATTCCTGGGTGGCCTTCTAGATCCCTGAGCTGCCCTGTTTTCTGGCCAGGTTTCTGGCTGGGGCCCGTGCACACTTGGGATGGAATGTGGGCGAGCCTCTGGCTGGGGCATCCCCACCACCACACAGCTGTTCTCTGGGAGAGCCTTTGGCTGTGGCTGTGCACCCCAGTCGCTGGTGTCTGTGAGGGCTTCTGGCTGGGGTCTGCATGCACTGGCCAATGGTATCGGGATGGGCCTCTGCCTGTTGCTTCACAGCTTCATCTTTTAAATGGTGCCTTGTCCCTTACATTCTGCATAATGTTCTGTATTTCTTATTTTTTTGCTAAACCAAGACACATAGGCTTGTGAAATCTTAGGACATAATATATAAGCAGACTTCCTTTAGTAATAGGGCATTGTACACAGGACCGCTTTCAAAAGTCAGAAGCTTAGATTTCTGTAAGGCACAGGTCAGTGTGCTCTCATTAAGTTGGCTTTTTGGAGGAGCTTTGATTATATGGTCCCTGGTTGGGAGGATTATTCCTTCTAATTTAAATCTTACCGGATACTTTTCAGGTAGAGAATATTAAGCAAGACATGATTATGGTTTATGTTTCAGTTAATATACAGGAAAATACCATAAGCAGATTAGTCCTGTGTTCAAATTTTTTTTTTTAATTGCTTGACAAAAGCTTGTCTTTTTTTTGGTCTGTATTAGGGTTGAACATAGGCCTTGCCTTGAGCTACATCCTCAGCTCTTTTTTGTTTTTTAGTTTTAGACACAGTTTTGCTGTGTTACTCAGGTTGGCCTTGAACTTGTGATCCTTTTGACTCAGCCTTCGGAATAGCTGGGATTACAGGTGTGTCAGTGTGCGTGGTTATGTCTTGAGTTCTTAGCCTGTCACATGAAACATATGAAACAAATACTCTCATATGCTGTTAAGGTGGCAAACTCAGACCTCAGTGTGCCTGAAAGCGCCTGTAATGGATGATCTACAGAGAGGTAGCTACTCAGTGCTCTCATTGGTAAAGAAATGGTTTTTGTTGACATTTTCTGGCTCTAATTTCCTTTGTTTGTTTTCTCAGAAATCACCTATGATGCTTCCAAAAGAGGTTTAAATACTTTGTTCTCTGAATGAGGCTCTTATTGTGTCTAATAAAGATGGAGAGAGACTTCAGAAGTAGTAATAGTGGTAGGCGATCACTTTCATCAACAGTAACTTGGTAAAAGACACAGCTTCAAAGATATGTTTTCTTAAAACTTTTGAGGTCTCTGTAATCCATTGTGCTAAAGCACTGGACTGGAAACAAAGAGATAGAGGGTTTTCATTTCTGGTGTGTCAGAAACTGTCTCTGCTTCCTAGGTTGGTTTAAGAAATATGACAGGCTGCACATTTTTCTCCTTGTCACTTTACATATTTTTTAAAAAGCAAGTGATGTGAATACAGAGCACATTTCTGCCACATAAAAGACAACAGAGTTAAATATATATACCTGTTCATCTTAATTAGAAAATGACTGAGTAGTTTTAAGCTTGATTTCAGTCATGTCAGAGCCTGGGCATGTGACTCTGTCCTCTCTTCTGGGGATTAGTTACATCTTTTGAACAATTTGTTAACCCTGAGACCTCAGATTCCTTGACCGCGAAGGTCACTGCAACTGTGAAACAGATGAGATGGTAGAATTGGGATTGATTTACTCTTCCTTGCTTGGCTGGACTTACCTTCCTAACATCTCATGTCCCTCTCCTACTCAGATAACCTGGCATGTTGTGGTAGAAGAAAAGACAATAGGGAAGGATTGAGGTCTTTTTGGAAGCGAGCAGAAAAAATGGAACACCGGCTCCTGTCTCTTTTCTCTTTCCTTCACCCTCTTTTTTCTTCTTCTGTTTTTCTTTACTTCTCACTCTTCTACTCTTCTCCCCTCCCTGCATCTTTTCACGTTTGAGCTTCTTCTTTTTCCTCTCCACTTCCAGTAGCACACTTGCCCACCTCTCTGTTTACCAAGTCCTAACTAGAAGAAATAGTTGGTTGAAAATTTCATCCCTAACTCATCTTGCACAAGACGATGCTTTTCTGAGTTAATGGAGATAATAACATGTCCCAGCCATTCTCTCCTTACTCCGTGTTTGTCAGTTAGGGTTTACTAGAGGAACAGATTTAGTATTTAAAAATACACACTCACACGGGATATACGTAAAGGATAGATATGATACGTAGAGGTAGGCTGACTGTGGGTGCCGCAGAGTTGGGGTAGAAGAATGCAAAATGGCTGTGTACCCAAGAGCCAGAAGATGCAGTCAAAAGTTGAAGGCCTGGAGTTCACTGGGGAGTCTGATGTAAGTCCGTGTTGGCAGCCGAAAGGTCTCCTTGGAAGGCTGAAGAGCTTGTGTTGGAAGCCTGAGGAGCTGAAGATGAATATCCAAAGGTGATGGTGGACACTGGAGCTCCTCTGAGAAGGCAAAAGGACAGACTTCCTCCTTTTTACCTTCTTATTCCGTTCAAGCTACAAGCCTGTTGGTTGGTGCCACGCACATTCGGGATAGGCTTTCTTCAGTTTTCTGCTTACAAGTCAGTCATCCAGACACGCCGGAGCTGTCTTCCATTAATCCGCTAGCCATTTGTTAATCAGTTGAAGTTGACACCACTTACCCATCACCCTGTGTGTGAGAGGAGAGGGCTGTCACCTCATCAGCGGATCACCAGGACCCATCCTCTCTTTTTGCACAGGCTCTGAAGAGCTCTGTCTAGGCTCTTTATGTGTAATTGCAGATGGGCAGAGGATACTTATCCCAAAGAAAGCCAGCCTTCCTCTTTTGCTTTTTACAGGCTTCTCTTCATTAATGTTTGTTCTTTTAAAAATTTCTTTATAAAGATCTATTTTCATATCTGAATTCCACCGTGTGATGGTTAAGTTGGAAGGTCAACTTGACTGGCTTTGGATCCATCCACCCAGGGTATTGGTGTAGCTCACCTTCTGGGTGTGTTGTGGAGGCACATCCTGGGGGCTAATTTCCAGTCCCTCGCTCTTTCCCTTCTGGCCCTATTCGCCTTCTGTGCTTCTGAGCAACCTAGAAAAAAAGCATCTTTGCCCCGTCAGACTCTTCCACCATGATGTTTTTGCCTTGGAGCCAGGCAACCATGGACTGTGTCCCCTGAGCCAAATTAAATCTGTCCTTGAAATTGTGTGTGTGTTAAGTATTGTGTGCCATCAGTGGGAAAGCTGATTAATACACGCTGGATTTTTTAAAGAGGGAAAAAGCCAGGTTGGATCTCATCTATGAATTGTTGGAGCAATCTTGAACCTTGGGCCGGTGAAATTTTAGTTTATAGGAGAGCATTGGTTTTATCAGGCCAATTAAAAGATTATTTTTTAATGTATAGAAAGTAGGTTCCATTTATAGGAGTAGATGAGAAAGATGTGCACTGCTTAATTCTTTACCCTTGATGACTTTTGCATATTCAGCCCTTGATGCTCTGTCAGATGACCCCTCCCCTCTTTCATGCTACACTGCCACAGCCACAAGCTGTGGCACGGGCCTCACTGGGGTTGAGGCTTCCAAATTGTCAGTGTCTTAATTACTTCCTTTCTTCTGCTTCAACTGCTGATGTAAGGTAAAGGCTTTACTGATAAACTTGAGGGGGAAATTTGAAATGCGTAGCTGGTGAAATGTCTTTTATCTCTTCCTTAATAGCACTGTCTTCTCCAAAGATGTTCCTGCCATTTTGATTGCATTTTTTATTATTTACAAAGTGCCTCCAGGGCTTCTGAAGCTTGGAGTAATGAAATATTTAATTTGGAAGTGCAAATGGCAGATTCAGTGTTTAGGTTGCACCTTAGGAGCCCTGAAGATTAGCACTGCAGAAGAGTTGCCTACATCTAAGTTGCGGTTAGATTTAGAGAACAGACAACCATTCCCCATCGGAAATAATACAGCAGGTATATTAATACTTGATCACTGAGCTGTCAGCCCTCCAGACTCTTCGCCAAGCCTTCAGTTGATCCTCCTGCCATGCTCAGACAGTTGTTCACTTGAAATGATAAATGGAATTATAGGAATAGATTTAAAGTAGATTGAACACCCTGAAAGAAAGGTCTTTAGTGACTCCCTACTGCAGTTAAAACAGGATTCCTGGCCAAGGAAGCCCTGTGGACCTGTGCTTCCCAGTTCCATCTCTGTGTCCCCCCCCCCCCCCGTGTCTCCACCCATCTGCTGTGCCAGCAGGAAGACACTGGCATTTTCAGACGCACTTTGCTTGGGCTGCTGGATTTTCTTTTCACTTCTCAGACCTCTCTCTTCCTGTGTCTGGAATCTTCACTGCAGTCCAGATGCCCCTGGTTCCTATCATACCAAGCTTCTCTGTGTCATTACCTTGCACTTGGCAGGATCAAGTTTGATGCTTTCTGCTTCCCAGCTTATTTAGAGACAGGGCTTTGGCTGTTTTGACAGTTTCCCCATCCATAGACCGTAATAGGCAGCTTATTGGTCCTGAGCATGCAGGTGTGAAGTCAGTGGATGGAGCCTCAGTAATTTAGAGACGTCAGAGGCTTTGGCATGGCTCATTCTTTCTTTGACAGTGGCTGGATATTCCAGTAAGTCTTTTATGGTGCTACTGAGATGTTGTTCATTCATGTTCACAGTTGTTGTGGTTTGGTATTTCAGAGCATGTATTTTTTTAAACATAAAATTTTGGTCCATTCAGATGAAGGCATTGATTTGATGAAGCTAATATTATTTTCTTTTAAGTCCCGTTTACAAAGCAAGGTGAAATTTAAACTTGCCTATACTATCTGCTTACAGTTTCACTGGCAACGTATAACAAAAATGCTAGTGTTTTCATTTTATTGACTAGAAAAGTTAATTGGAGAACTTAGCTTACTGACCCATTAAATAGAAAGTACTGAAAGGTGTTTCTTGTAAACACAGGGTTTGTACTTTCTGTTACTTGTGGATTTAGAATAGAGTTTTATGCAAAGACACATTTTATCCACGAATGTATACACAGATAAGGATATAGCTCTTCACCATACACATTTTCCTTTGTTAATCAATGAGCACATGAAGGCTAACATCCCTTTTAGCTTTTCTATTGAGATGATACATAGCCCCAGACCTGTATGCTAGCCCTGTCTGAATAAGAAACTCAAAGGTAGTTACACATGTGTGAGCCCAGTGTTTCATGGTCATTTGATTTTGAAATTCCTCTTCCATACTTAACTTTGGAATGGGGCATGTTAAGATTCATCATGAGGCTGGGGGTGTAGCTCAGTGGTGGAATACTTGCCTAGCAGGTTCAAGGCCTTGGGTTTGATTTTCAGCAGCATGCGCGCGCGCACACACACACACACACACACACACGGCCGTGTTCATTTAGGAGGGTGTTAGCTTGTCTAAGATCTACTGTATTATGATTTAGCTTTTGAAATGTATTCAAGGCCATACACTACAGGTTTCCAATTGGATATAATAGTTGTAGATTGATTCTCACATAAAGCCAGCAACATTATCCTTAAAGGTTGTTTAGTCTGACCTGTACTTTGAAAAGTTGCTTTTCTTAAAAATTGAAGTAAAATTCACAAAACATAAAATGAACTATTTTAAAGTATACAATTTAGATTACAGGGACAGCTGCTTTTTCAGTGATGAAATGTGTTGTTTGTATTCTCTCAGGAGTTTACTAACACATTTTAATTAGAACTTCAGTAGATTTTAATATCATGTCATAGCTGGTCTTGATGTAGTATTGAATGATAACTGCTGTATGAAATTTTATAGGGCATAGAAAATGCTGTTGTGCTTGTACCCTCCAAAAATATTAAATGACTAAAAATAATACTTTATTATCCAAACATAAGCTTAGAAATCATTTTTGCTTACTTCAAATAGGTCTTGATAAGTACATAGCTTGACTTAAAACCATGAGAATTAGAGTTTTTAGAAAATCTGAAATTTTCTGCATGTATGTGTGAAGTAATACAAGATCAATTGTGACTGATCTTTAACCTCAAGAAAGGTCTCCAAAAATCCAGTCAGGCATAGCCATTTTTAATTGATTGGGGATTTAGGAAAGCCACAAAGGCATTTGTGCAGCTGGGTCTACAAGGAAAATAGGGATTATTGGGAAGGGCAGGTAAATGTGAGAAATAGCGCTGTGCTCATCTGCTGCAAGATGCAATGAGATGGGGTCTGTGGATGACCACCAAAAGGAGAAATATTTGACTCTTCATACAGGTGCTTTGTAAAGTGTGAGCTACTTGTACCAGTTTTAAAAAATGAATGTTTACACTCTCATGCACCTGAGTGCAGAGAATTCCCCAGGTGTCGGGGCGCTGTGCTGTGGACCTGTTGGGCAGGCCTAACTGGCCTCCTCTCTTGGATGAGGCAGGGCCCTGAGGGAGAACAGGGACCAGAGGGTGTGGTCTGGCCTGGCCAAAAGGAGGACTGGCTTTTTTTTGTCCATTTGTCAAAAGCCATCAAGCGTGATGTTTTATAGACTGTGGCTATTGTTTGGCTCTGGTTATAGACAGCCCCTTTCATCTTTTTCTGTATTTTTTATCTCTCACTCTGGCACTAAATATCTTGTTGAAAAAGAAGCGAAGTGACCAACAATAACATTCCTAAGTTTAAATACTATACAAGCTGCAGTTGATTGATTTATCAAATGTGCAGCTTCTTGGCGCCAAGTCTGGTGAGAGGGAAAAATTCCAATTCACAATAATGTGTGCACAGAGCTAATCAGAAACAGAGATCAAGGGCGAGATCAACCTGAGGGGTGGTAAAGTCCAGGAGGTCCTGAGGAAGCAGGTGGAAATGATCCAGTATGAGATAGCCAGTCGAATTGGCGCTTACCATGGGCCCCCGGGGAGGCTGGACGGCTGCTCCTGAACTGTTAGCTAAGTTTGGACCTGGGACTGTGCTTATTTGGTAGCACCTGTGTCTAAGAAAATTGGAATCAGCTGAAGCTTGGAAACCAACTGTAAATTATGTGTCTCCTAAGGACTTCAGAGCTCTATTCAGGGATGGAAATAATGAAGGCTAGTCCAGTCTGTGAACTAATGCATAAAGGAAACGAGGCAGAACAGTTGGCCAGCTGGACCTGCAGAATGTTGTGCCTGGAATGTTGTTTTCCTATTAAGATTATGAAAGCAGAACAGTGGACTGTTAACCCCCTTCCTTCTTCCACGTCCTCTTACTCCCTGACCTAGGAGATACTTCATTAACTGAGACCTTTAAAAAGTAAAGTAAGCAATAAAAAGGGCTGTTCAAATGGAACAAGGTTCCAAATTAAAAAAAAAAATCTTCTGAATTCCAGGCAAGTGAATTTCTCAAAACCTGAAGCCCATCAATACCTAAAAATTCCCCACTGACACTGAAGCTAACCATTCCCAGGGTTAGTGGGAGGTTGGGTAGCATTTTATTGACAGTCTTCATTGCTGTTACTGATCTAGAACTCATTTTTCTGAGGTTCATTTGCCTGAGCAAATCGGTACAGTTGAGCCCTCCCTCCCTCTCTTCCCAGGGATCCCTCCCCATCAGTGGGAGGAGGCAGCCTGCACACTGGGAAGTCTGTGTATGTTCTTTGGTGCCATCTGAACCTGAAATCAACCTCCATTTTCTATCAGTATGACCATAGGCAATTCTTGCATGTTTTGAGTTTGAGATACCTTAGGATGTCCAAGTAGCAAGGTTCAAGAGGCAGCTGGTTTTATGGAAGCAGCTCAGGAGGGAAGTCCAGTTGGAAGACTCATCAGGACAAAGGTAGTAATTGAACCCTTGGGCTTGAATAGAGTCACCTAAGGATAGGATGAACAAGAAAGGGCATCTGCAGGGTATTTAAACTTTTTTAGGCAAGTTTTGATTGGGTCTTTATTCTGATCAGTGGGAAAGCTGTTGGGGCATTCTTGCCAGTGTTTGGACAGATAATTGACTCTTTGGTCATGGGCCCTCACTGACACCCACTCCTGGGTACAGCAAATGGCCTACTGTTCATTACTCTAGTTAAACTCACTCAGCATTGGAACATTGTCAGACTTGCGTCATGCAGGGAGGACACCATCAAGGACTAAAAGCCAGTCCACCCCTGCCAAAAAGTAGGGAAATGCGTCTGTGCCTTGAAGGCCAAAGGAGGCAGATTGTCAAGTACAGGCTGGAGTGCCTCAGCTTGCAGGGTGGGCTGGCCCTCCGGGTCATTCCTGACAGTCTGTGCTCCAGACTCTGCTTGCCCATGTTCTCTGAAGGCAGGCACCCTCCATCATTCTTAGCAGGAAGTACTCCTGTACCTCAGAGATCTGAGGAACAAAGTTTCTCACTGCCGCATGTTGAGCCCAAGCTTTTAGGAGTGGAAATTAAAAAGGGAAGCTGATTATTTATTTATTATTTTATAATAAAGTATCCATTAAAGGTCATGGCTTTAGTCAGGATGGCCAAGTGGTCTAAGGATCAAGGCTTTAGAGATTCTGTGGTTGCCAACACAAACAAAACAAGGTCCCTGCTTTTAAGGAGTTCAGATCCTCGAAGAGATAAATAAGTAAAATAAGTAGTTACAGCTGGTCGAAGTATTTTTATAGAAAATAATGGGGTTATATCTGTAGCTGAGAATGTCTCTTAGAGGAGAAGACCTCGAAGCTTAGTCTGACAGGATACACAGTGGATAAATGTAGATAGAGAGGAACAGCTGAAGAACAAAGGAAGGGCCAGAACAGGAGAGGCATTGGTAATTCTAACAGGCAAAAGTAGGCTAGTTTAAGTCTGCTTATACTTCTGGCTAGGATTCTGCATGTATTATTTAAAAATTTATACCTTACTGTCATGTGTCCTGCTTGTGTCGTATCAGAGAGGTCTTTTAGAGACAACTTGCAAATTGCCCTGTGATAAACTACAACACTGACCCAGAAGGTTATGGTGATTTGGGCTCAACTGTGAATACCCTTTCTACTGAGTGATACCTCCAAGAGGTTTGTTGTGTTTGTTGTGCATTGAATTTTTTTTAAAGAAGCAAGGTGGGAAAAGACTGCCTGTACCTAGGCTGAGTTCTTGTAAGCTGACACTTAAAAAATAAACATGTAAAATTCTTCTTGACATTCGGATTTAATGCTGCCACTGCAGGAGATCAGTGGGCTTGCTTATAAAGGTATGTACCAAATATTTATCAGAAGCTTCCTTCAGATTTGTCATCTCTGCTACAGAAGATGTTCCATTTAGAGTCCATTTAAAAAGGCGATCACAGTTCCATTGCTTGCACTTGGATTTCCCAAGGGCTACATCCTAGGGAGAGAAAAAGAATGCATGGAAGAATATATGCGGGCATTGTGTGGGATTTGAATATGATTTGCGTAGTGCTTGATAAGCAGAAATCTGTTCTTAGAAAACTATTCAAGTTAAAATTCTATTAAAAAATAAAATTCTATTAAAGCTACCAGTGCAGCATTTCTTATCCTTTTCCCCTCCATTTTCTTCTTTTACTCATATTGATTCATATGTCTTGTTAGACATGTACAGCTGTGATTCTTAGCATTAGTGAAGAAAAAGGGAGAAATCTGGGCCCACCGGAGACCATTTCTTGGCAAATGAGTTTCTTGTTTAAGTCCTTCCTGATCATATGTTGCTCTGCTCTTTATTTGGAGCTTTCTGGGGAAGCTTAGGGGAGCCATATGTGTACGTGTGATGGTTGGAGGAGGAAGGTAGGAAGGAAAAGAAAACTATGTACTGGAAGCTGCTTGGATTCAAATCCAGGCATTATTCTTATGAGCTGTGCAATTTTAGATAACTTAGTTTATCTTTTGGAACCTTAATTTTTTGTTTGTAGAAGGGGACAAATGAAAGCTCATAGGGCTATTGTGGAAATGAGATAACATGAAGACAACACTTAGCACAAGGCCAGCAATTGACATTGGTAACTTGTTTGTATAACCCACCCTCAAGCCATTCTGTGGGCATAATTTCTCTCTTCAAGTTAGTAAGGGACCCTGTGCTGGTGGCCCAGTTATCAGGAAGGGGCTTTTGACTGAGTGATTTGGGGATCCCAGCCCTCGTGTTCTGTAGGGATGGGGGTGACAAGTGCACTTTGGTGTTCTGAAGAGCTGGTGCTGCATCTTAAGAACTCCTCTCGACAAATTAGAGGAATCTTTTTTGGTACCGAGGATTGAACTTGGGTCCTTGCGCTTGCAAGGCGGGCACCAGAACCACTGAGCTAAATCCCCAGCCCTGGTGCTGTATCTTAGAAGTACTTCATTAGAAGCAATTAAAGAAAAACAGCTTTAGGTAAAGCTATTTTGTGAAGTTTTCTGGATGCCAGGCTGTTAGACATTCATAATTTCTGTCCTTCAGGGTTTCTCATAAGATGTTTTACAATCATATTTTAAATTTACCTATTCCTGCTGATTGTCAGAACTGCTACTGTAAACAAGCACAACATTAGGATGAAATAAGATGTGTTTGTGCAGTTTTATTTATAAGTAGATCCATGGCTGCCATAAAATACAAAGCTTGATTTAGAAAAATATTTAAAATATTAGATGGATTCATGTACAATTTATTTCAAAATAATAGTTCATTAAAGTATTAGCATAAAATTTGCAGTTTATTGTTTAAAGTCTGTGTCTATAATCTTATAAGAAATCTTATTTTTAATTTACAGGCCAAAACTTCAGAACTGTTCCTAAGCAAAATAAATTTTGAGTCGAGTGTTATGGTGCACTCTCGTAGTCCCTGCTAGTGGCAGGTTGACAGGAGAGGATCACTTGAGCCCACAGGCTCAAAACCAGCCTGGCCAACATAGTGAGTGAGTCGGTGTCTTAGAGGAAAATGCCTAAAACTCAGTGATTTTGAAACTTGAGTGTACATGTGTTTGTGAGAGCAGGTTTCTGGGGCCCCACCTTTAGCCAAGGTTCTTTTACTAAATTCACATGGAAACCACAAAATTGGAACATCACATGTCAAGGAATCCCCCAAGGAGAAGATGGGGATCTCAACTTGCCTCCCACATGTGAAAGAATAGGTTCTTAGACTTGTCATTAAAAAAAAGAATTTGAAGACGTGTTAGTAAGTGCTACAGGCAGATTTACTAAGTGCAGTTGGAGAATTAGAGAAGGTAGGGAAAAGATTTTAGTTTAGGAGCCAAAGGAGGCACAGCGCTGCTGAAGGTCAGACTGCCCTATTAACAAGCAAATGGGAGCCAGGGATTTAGCTCAGTGGTGCCACTGCCTGCCTGGGAAGTGCAAAGTCCTGAGTTTGATCCCCAGTACCAAAAAACAAAACAAAACAAAAATCCCCCCAAAACGAGAATGGGACTAGCTTTTATAGTTGCTATAGCCATGAAAGGGATGGTGTTTTCCGTTGGGTCATGTGTATACCATCCTGCTGTTAGATTTCTCCCTCATGTTTAGGAGACTTCTTCTCTGTTGGATATGAATCAGTAGTCATCCTGTCCCTGGGGGACATCCTGGAATTGCCAGGTTTGTTACAGTGCACCTGTCCTTGCAGGAAGAGAGAAAGGTAAAGGCAGAGTGCCTTCTGTACACTCTTAGCAAGGGAGCGTCGTGGAAAAGAGGCTTCTCCATCTTTAGTGAGTAACAGACTATGGATTAGGCCCAGGAGCTCATATCTGCGGCCCTATAAGATACCTGTCCTGTTTCAGGAGTCTAGGGTAGGGCTTAAGAAATGGTATTTCCAGCAGGTGCCCGGGGTTCTGAGGCTGAATCCAGGGATTACACTGTGAGAAGTGCTTCAGGGAAATTTGATAAGGTGTTATGTGGCAGAGCTTTTTTCCTACTCTTGTTTCTTTATTACATGTTTCAGGGTAAGATGTATTGCTCTTTAATGAGAATCCAAATGTGTCTTTCTGTTTGGCCTTTTACCACAGTTGTTTCAAAGTGGGAAGTTTGGTTTATGGTATCTTTCAGAAACAGGCAAAATAAAAGGCTCATGGACATATATTTTAGTGTATAGATAAGCTGTTGTTTGATGAAAATGGCCTTAATCATCTTAATTACTAGTGAGAAATCATTTCTTCATTCATTCAACAAGTATTTATCGAAGATTCCCCAGGTATAAAGTACTGTCTAAATGTTGGGGGTACTCCATGGATAAGAGGAAAAATTTCCTTCTCTAATGGATTTTAAGTATTGGAAGTTGCTGAGAAGGCATGGAAAGAGGAAGTAAACAATGCAAAAGTATATGTCAGGTAGAAGTATTATGGGGAATACTAAAGCAGAGTGAAATGATAAGAAGTGATGGTGAAGGAGGCTGTCCTACATAAGATGTGAGCAAGGGGTGCCTCCCTGTAACAGGTGCATGCAGAATGTGAGGCATATATGCATCTGGATATTTGGGGCAGGGGCTGAGTCTGATGGAGGACAATACTTCTAAAAAGGCAGGATTGAGTTTACTATGAGTAAAAACTACGGAGGAGGCCAGTGAACTGAAACCCAGTGAGCTGGAGGGAAGGTGGTTGGTGACTGGCTACTGAATTTTATTCTGAGTGAGAAAGGTGGGTTGGAGTGAGAAGTGCAGTGATAGGATCTGGCTTATCTTTAGGAAAGTGGTTGTGGATGCTTGTACAGAGTGAGGTCAAGGAAATAATCCTCGGAGATGTTGGATGACAGAAGGATGAGCAAAACGCTGAGATTCTGGCTACATTCATAGCAGACATTACACATCAATCACAGAACGTTTACTAGTGGCTTGAATGTTGATTGGTACGACTTCCTCACACAGCTGCTGACAAAAGGGAGACTTGGAGTTGGCGCATGAAATGGAATCTCTTTATACCTGTTCCCACAGTTCATATATCCAGTGGCTTTCCACTGACTTACATGTCCTTAGAAGAGGTCTGGCACCTGCTTTATATCCCTCCCTCTCGCCCTCGCTTATCAACATACATTGAGGATTACAAAAGAAACATAGATCCTTTCATATAATTCTTTGCCCAAAATGACATGACTGAGACCTGAGAAATGAGAAATCAACCTTTCTGTAATAGAGAAAGGGCCTTTTAAGCAAGGGGCAGGAACAGGTCCGTGCAGCAAGATGCATGGGAGGGGAGGTGTCCTGCACATGCTTCATGCCTTCCCTTGGTTTACATGTATCTTCACGGTCACTCCCGCCAGTGTGAGCGCTGTACTCTCACCTCCAGTTACAGGACCGACAAGTCACTGTGCCATTTGGTGCAAGTGACACCTAGGCCAGTCCTGGGCTTCTTTCAGTGGCCTTCCATCCGAAGCACTCTCTTCTATTGCACTTCCTGTTTGTCTTCCTTCTTCTCATTTACTTCTCGTCTGCTCTCTTTTTCACATCTTATCAGTTACCCCTCCTAAAGAGGATTGTTCAGGGAAATATGTGAAAATGCATTTCACATAGCATTTATATATTAATAATATTATTTGTTTGGGGACCTTCTCTCTTCTTCCTTATTTTTAGGTTAGTAAATGCCCATCTATTTATTTAACTTTTCCTTAAGCATGAGCAGCTAACTTTACATACAAAAGAAATTTCTCAACTTGTATCCTAAAGTAGTGGTTACTAAAATGTACACTCACAAAATGTTATACAGTACGAAAAATAAAATATAAAGGAAACAGATTATCACAGCCTGTGTGGAGAGACAGCCAGCCAAAGTAGTGAGTAGTATTTGTAGTGTTCTATTATGGAAATCTTTGGTTATAAATAATGGATTTCTGCCTTTTAGTACATTCGTTTTACAGCCCATTGGAGGCTTTGCTTTGAGAAGTGTAGCCCAGATGTCTCTTGCAAGAGGATGAGTGGGTTAAGTGTCCAAGCAGCTGCTGTTTGTAGCAGGAGAGTTTCCAAGAGTGTCTCAGGAAGGGGCCGTGGGGCAGGGGAATTCACTGTTGGTATTGCCTGTAATTGTCTTGATTTAGGGACAATAGCAATTTTTTTCTCTCTCTGATCCCTGAGGATTGCTCACCAAGTTGTGGTGTACTCTTCTGTGAAGTGGAGTTAATTAATCCACCTTATGGGATTACTGTGAGGATGATAGTGGTGATGAGAGTGATGATGAGAACAGTTCATATTTTTGAGTGCTTAGTACAACCTGCCAGGTATTTTCTAAAGCATTTCAGTTGATTCTTTTTTTTTTTTTGATACTGGGGATCGAACTCAGATCCTTGTGCTTGCAAGGCAGGCGACGGAACCACTGGGCTAAATCCCCGGCCCTCAGTTGATTCTTAAAAAGCCTGGCAAAGTAAACACTGTCCTGCCCTGGTTGCTGTAGTAGACTGTGCCTGGCAGGGACAGCGGAAGGGATTGGCTCAATGCTCGTGCTCTCTGAAGTGCCAGACACACACAGCACTCACTGGTATCCAAAGGCAGCAACTGCAGCTGCAATGGCTTAGGTCTGACTTTATCTTTTGAGAAGTAGTTCAGATACATAGTAGTGTGTTGTAGGAACAAGCCTTTGAACTGAACTTGAACCTGACCAAGGGGTGACAAAGATGGAAAATAAAGAGACACAAAAACACGTTAAAATCCAGGGCGGCCAGGAGGCTCATGTCTCCCTTCAACATAGACTGGCACACCTTGGCTTTATTCACTCAGACCCAGGCACGAGCAGTGAGAGTCCTCAGGATTCATCTGCCTCCCTCCTTCCACCTGCCTTTTCCAGGTGAACAGCTTAACCTCAGGTGTTTTACTTCTCACTGCAGCGTGCTAGCGCACTTGCCTGCCCTCTTTCTTCTCAGTGGTCACCGAGGAGGCCGATTAGGCCTCAGTCTTCCCATCCGGTCTCCAGAGTGTGTAATGCTTTTTGTTTTCTGTGTGTTTAGTTAGCTGGTTCCATGTCAGAACACTTTCACCTTTATTGTTTTTTGCTGACTGAATACTATTTGTTTGTTTGTTTGTTGTTTTAATGCATTTTCCTCTGCTCACATTGTTCTGAATAGGGATAGCCTGTTGGAACTCAGTATCTGCTGGTCCTCTGGTATCAGGCCCTCTTTGGACTCTCCAGGGAGGCTCACCTGGATGCCTTTTTGATGATAAGACAGTAGACATTTTAAATGAGGCGGTCAGATCTGTCAAGAAATTATAACTATGGACATCCTCCTCTCGGCTTCCAGTATTCAGTGTCCTCAGAATCTCCCTTAGCCTTCCTGAAGGCATGGTCAGACCTGGTGCTGACCAGAGAGCATGCTGTGTGGGCATCTTTGTGGACAAAGGTCTGCACCCTGGCACTGACTTTGGAGGTTGTACCTTTTTTGAGCATCAGATTCCTTATTACAGAATGATGATGGTGGTCATGATGACGCTGATACTACTCATCTCAGGGGTTACACAAAACTCTAGGTAAGTCATTCCCACTTGTAAGCTTTATTCTGCCTCTTTGTTTGCTGTATGTTCTACTTTGCTTCCATGTCTAATTAGCCTCGTGGTGCTCCCTCCCCCTTTCTTCCATTCTTCCCTTTCATCTGTCTCTCTCCCTGTCTCTCTCCCTTCCATTCCATGACCTTCAAGTACCACTTTTGCCAGTTGTCCTTTTGAACCAACAGTGAATAAATACAAAGACCCACCATCATAGAGCTTATTTTCTTTACACAAGGTCCCTTTGTGCCTAGGAGTTTAAGATTCTTCATCGTGTAGGTCAGGAATCAGAGTTGGGGAATGGCAGCTCCAAGGAGAGTATGCAGATATGTTGAAGATAGGAGCTAGTTGCCCTGCTGTTTTAACCAGTGCCCTGAACTGGTTGCCTACCTAAGAAGTGGAAAGGAGAGGAGGAATGTTGACTCAAGCATGCACAAACTTCTGGGAAAGGGAACAGCAGGGATCGAGACTGGACCTCACAGCTGGAGGAGATTTAAAGTGCAGGATAAGCAAATGGGAGATTTATTTTGTTGGAGAAAATAAAAAGCTGTGAATGTTATGATAAAAAAAGATCATTTGGTACAAGAATTTAGGGTAGTGGTGTAGAATGTCATCAGAATTAGCCTGTGAGGCCAAGAGGTAAGATATCCTGTCACCAATTAAAATGTCATGGGTATATAGAGGTTAGTTTACACTGTGAGCATTTATACACGTTTCTTACTTTGCTCATTCTCCTGTCTGTGCTTTCCCTACATCGCTATTTTCAGTTACCATTGCAGGAGCAGCCATCCTGCCAGTGTCTAGACCAGTGCCTGGCATAAGCAAGCACTCAGCAAGTATTTTTAAATGAATTAAAAACAGAAATAGATGACCCTTTACTTCTTAAGAATTTGGTGTTACTTAATGGTTTTGAAAGTTTTTTAGTTGTCTTACAGAAGATAATTGAACAATTTTCAAATTGTAGATTTGACAGTATTTCCAATTGCAGGCTTCAGCCTTTGTATATTTGGGAGTTTTATAGGAGTGTCAAGTAGATTCTCTGGGTGAGGAGAGAAATGTTGAGCTGCTGGGCCTCTGGACCCTAACACCCAGCTTCAGTCAGGTAGCTCAGCTTTTGTCCCGTTCATGTCATCTGGCTTTTCCCTAAGATTTGCTTGAGGAGTAGTTTCCGCTACTACAACGTTTAGGGTTAAATTAGAAAATGGCTTAAAAGCAGCACTGGTCTCCTCTGATCCCTTTCAGACACATTCTGCATTTGAGCCAAAATAGCCTTTCCTCCTATAACCCTGATCATCATCACAGTCCCTCTGCCCAAAACACCACATGGGTTCTGCCTAATAACAAAAACAGTATCCACCATTTGTTGAGCTTTACTAGGTCCTCACAGTACTCTGAGCATTTTGTGTGTATGTTAGTTTGTTTCATCATTTTTCTGTTTGATGGAGAGTAGTTTAAATTCCGGTTTTACAGATGATAAAACAGGGACTCAGAGATGTTAAGGAACCTGCCAAGTGATAACTGCCAGTAATCAGTCTGACAAAAAAAGGTAAAGCAGGGGTTTTTAAGCATTCTCTGCCTTTTTGTGCTGGGACTTTCTGGCAGTCTGGTGAAACCTCTGGAACTATTTCACTGTACTATTATTAAATGCATAAAATAAATAATGGCCTTGTAAAGGAAAAAACTAAGCTTAATCACAGTAAACAAAATAGTTTTAACAAACTTGTATGGATCAGAAGTAATGTCTGAGCTTCTTTATATTTATTAAATAATAATATGGTCACGCACACTGATGGGCACCAGTGAATTTCAAGACCTCTGCACCTAACCCTACGTGAAGTGAAAAGTGCTTAGTGTCCATTAGTGAAAAAGCTGTAGATGTTATAATACTATTGTGATCCATTACCTGTATTCATAATCAAGGGAAATGTGGAATTGCAATGAAAGGCTAATAGAAATAGGAATGTGATTGTTTCTGACCCAGCTCTCTGACCCCTGGAATGTGATTGCAGACATCATCCCTACTGTGTTGATGGTGTGGTCTGGTTTCTGGTTGTCTCACCAGCTCGCCACCTGTCTGCTGCCAGACCTCCTGCCTTTGCTGTCCGCACGGCCTGTGGAGCTCAACAGGCCATTGCACACATTGGTGCACCCTCTCCTTCTCACCTGTGACTGCCCCTTCCCATTGCGGCCAGGAAGCCCTTCCTCTCCTCCCTGCCAGGCCGCACATCTGTGTCACAACTCCTGTGTCTCAGTGCGCTGAGTCAGAGCTGCAGACTTGTAGATATTTGTGCAACTACCCATGCAAGGTCTGTCACTCCAAAAAGAGCTCAATTTTAGCTGTGTATTAATTTGCTTGGGCTGCCATAACGAATTATGGCAGGCTAGCTGGCTTAAACAATAGCGTTTTATTGTTTTACAGTTTCAGAGGCTAGCAATCTTCGATCAAGGTGTCCACAGGGTCAGTTTCTTCTGAATCCCATCCCTTGGCTTGCACATGGCTATTTTCTCCCTCTGTCTTCACACAGTCATCCCTGTAGGCATGTCCATGTCCCTATCTCCCTTACATAATAGGCCATTAGTCATGCTGGAGTAGGAATCACCCTCGTGACTTCATTTTAACGTCTCTGTAAGGAACTATCTCTAAATTCAGGTACATTCTAAGGTACTGGGGGTCGGAGTTGGCCGTGCAAATTTTGTGAGGAAGTGACCAAATTCTGTCAAAGGTGAGAGGGAAGGAAAGAAGTCTGCTTTTGCTTACCCCTCTGTCCTTCTCACCTAGCAAAGCACTTAGGCCAGAATACACCATCAATAAAGATCTGCTAAATGAATGAGATGCAAGCAAGCCAATAAAAATGAGTAAACAAATAAATGATACCATACTTTGTGTCTTAGCTATTTTTCTCATTGCTAAGGCAAAATACCTGGCACCCAAAATTAAAAGATCAAAGGTCTACTTAGCTCACATTTTATAGAGGTTTTAGTTCATAGTCAACTGGCTCCAAGGTGGGGCGGCCTGGCAGCAGGGCACTGGAGAGGAGAAACAGTCCATGGCAGGCAGAAGGCAGCAAAGCAGTGAAGTAGCAAGCGGCAAGTGACAAGTAGCAAGCGATGACCTGCCTTTCTCTTTCTTATATTTCATCCTAAATGCTACCTAGGTGAGTAGTACTCACACCCAGGGTGTGGCACTCTTAGTTCTACCCGGACCTATGCCAAACCAGTCAGTGGACTAATTTAATAATCACACGCCCCTCATCCCAGCATCACACCCTCAATGTCAGCATCCACACTCTAGATCCAGCTGCCTCTGAAAGTCCCCACCTATGACCGCATGAGGCTTTGGAGGGGGACATCTAGACACAGCCATAACACTTTGTCAGCCATCAAACATTTAAAATGTGTATTTATGCCACATTGAGAATTTTAGTAACTGCTTGTTCTTTGAGTTCTGTTTTTCAGTCTGCTTACTTAGTACATCTGATTTAGAAATTTCCAGATCACACTGAAAAAACAAAACAAAACTTCAAACTCGTGCAGCTATATTTATCTACTTAATTCTGCTCAAGTAGTGTTAGTGTCATGTAATTGAATCACAGATACAGAATATTTAAGTTTCCACTCTTGAATGGTTAGTTATTACTGGAATTCACTTCTGAAATGCAGCCCTTTGATTTAATAATAGCTATTTGGTTGCATAAAGGGAAATTTTAGCTACCATGATGAAACTAATTAGGCTGAAAATAGATGAGGCACCTGTTTCCTGGAAGATTTCAGTCCAGTTATTCATACATTTTTCTTTTCCCTCACATGGGGACACAGGTGCTGTAGCAGTCACAAATACAAAACAGAAATGTAACAGGATGTTGGCAGTGTATCATATAGAAGTACTAGCTTAGGATATGCTCGTGTTGTGAGAGCTAGCTTCTGTAAGAAAAAAGAAATTCTAGATTCTTACTATTTTCTTCATTATAGTAGCAATCCCACGAGAATGACAGTAGGGGCATGCTGGAGATGGAACGGTGAGCTTTGAGTCTGGTGGTTTCCTGTGTGTGGTGTTCTGACCTCTTACAGCTGCCAAAAATAAATGCAGATGATAATTTTAATAGAAAACTATGTGGTCCAGGAGGGAATGCAGTTTCCTTAAATGCATGTGACACATCCTTCACTTAATATGTTGATACACTTTGTGACTTTCCAAGGAGGAACATGGTAAGCAGATTTTGTCACATGCCTCTTCTTGGCACTAATGTCCCAAGCAACACTCTCAGGATGGTTGCTGTAGAAAGGCTGAAAGTAGTCCACAGGGATTTATTTATCAGAACTTCTTCCTTTTCTTTTCAGGACATGATGGTATTACATCATAGCTCTTTGTAAGCCTTATTCTAAATACCAGTTTTTAAGACAGATCATTGTGGTGGTTCAAGGTTTGCACATCAGGCTCTAGGGTTTTTTTCAAAAAAGGACTCAAAGCATCCATGCAAAAATTTTGCTGCAAGTGTCAGAAAGCCAACTCCATCGGGCTTGAACAAAATAGGAAAGTATATCAGTGCGGTTATCTATTAACTAGAAGTGTGTCTGCAGCACTCAGCACACTGTTTATGGGTTTTCTGTTTTGTTTTTTTGAGACAGAATCTCACTATTAGTCCAGGCTGGCCTTGAACTCACTATGTAGCCCAGGCTGGCTTGGGACTCGTGGCAATCCTCTTGCCTCAGCCTCCTGAGTGCTGGGATTACAGGTGTGTGTGTGCTACCATGCCTGGAAATTGAAGGGTTTTCTATCCCTCTATATTCACAGGGTTCTGAAGGAAGACCTCTGCCTGTGTTATCAAGTAGACTGCAACTGGTCTCCTCACATCTGCAATGGAAATTGAACATTTCCTTTCTTCCAATACAATCACAGATTTAAAACTCATTGGCTGATTTGGTCCCATGACTCTCATTCCAGCTCCTTCTCTTTCTGTGGTAGGCAAAGCTGGTTGATGCTTTATTGTCCTTTACACCAAAAGGTGAGGTCAACCCCGTGATTTCCATGCACTGAGCCAGGGAAAGGGCCTGGGATACAGGTAAGGGAGAAATGAAAGCGCTGTGGCCCAAAGAGGCAGAAATGTACATCGAGGCAGGTACCTGTGCTCAGCCTCCCTCTGCTTGTCTGCTTGTGAAATCTCTTTTCCTGAATATCCAATGAAGTAGATTTCCATAAATTGAGCTGCTAGTTAAGCTGTAGCTAATTAGGTTTGGACGATAATTAGGTCCTGGTGGAGTGAACAAATGGATGTGTCAGAAAAATAAAGTCAGCAGTGAGTGTGTGGGCCCCGGAGGAGGGGAACTGAAGGTTAACCTCACATATTCCAGATTTCTTAGCAACCCAAGGGTTTCCTTACCTGTATGCTCCTTCACCAGAGCCACTGTGCATTCCTTCTCAGGGTCACCATGTAACACACGGCTTGGCGCATAGTTAATTATCAGTGAATTGTTATTGTAGGATTAGGGAGTGTGATGGGGTAGTAATTTACTAATACAGTGGAGCAAGGAGGGAAAGAGGTAGATTTAAGAGAGAAGCAGGGGCCAGGGATTTAGCTCAGTGACCCCACCGCCTGCCTAGTAAGCTCAAGGTCCTGAGTTTGATCCTTGGTACCAAAAAAAAAAAAAAAAAAAGAAGCAGCTGAGTTTGAATTTGAAGGTAAAATGTGTTTGAGCTGCTGGTGGGGAGCATTTTGGCAAAATTTGGCACTTGGGAATATTGAAGCCAGGACCATTTTACTGTGTCCTGGGAAAGTCTTGTCTTCAGTCCAAAACAGTTCTGATAAGTGAAGACGCATTTCCTTGTGAGAGGCAGTGGGTGGGATGCACCCTGGAGCACATCTCCCCTTGTGGACACTGATACCTGAGTCCCCGAGGGATTATGTGGCCACATATGTCTGGCAAATTACATTAGATGCCACAGTATGGGAACATCACCACAGTGCCTCAACAGGACAATTTGTGGAACAGAAATTATAGTTGACAAAATTCACTTTGTTTTCTTTGTGGTCACCTGTACTTCTTGTTTTGTTTTTTTAGGGCTTGGGGTAGTGTAGAAAGATAAAAGTACAAATAGAACTGGCAAAGTGAATAATTTTTTACTCAAAGTTCTCAAGTCAGTGCTTCTGTTTTATATTTTTTGTTTATTCATTATTATCCAAAAATAAAATTAGACAATGCTTCATTTTAATGTACCTAATTCTTAACTATCTGTAGAAAATAAATATAAAGGAAATTACAATGAATTATGTAAATGACAGTATGTATAGTATACACTTGGTACATATTCACTAGGACAGTGCTTCTCAGGGGGTTGTTAAAATGCAGATTCTGATTAGGCAGCTCTCGAGGGGCCTGAGAATCTGCATTTCAGGCTACACAGAGAGGCAGGTACTACTGACCCGGGACCTCACTACATAGCAGGGGTCCAGAGGACAGCCTGAAGCGGTTAGACACCAGTACCCATGCCTGGAATCGCTGAGGGCTGCAGCTCAAAACTTGACAGGTGCAGAAGCTGCAGAGGGGCAGTGCTTTCGATGATGCAGTTGTTCTAAAACAGTAAACAACCTTTATCCAAGTTCCAAATAAAATAGTGATTTCCTCTCAACTCATGATTTTGCATGGGGTGAGGATTAAAACTATAAAAGTCATACCGTGAGAAGTGTGGGTGTAGCTTAGTGCTTAGCTTGCTGCCATTTACTAGACACTGGGCTCCATACCTAGCCCTGAAAAAACTCATTCTTTGCATTAATATGTACAGGGAGAGAAGGTTCTCAGCTCAGGTGCTTGTAATTTCGTTTATGCTCTTCTCTGATAGTTATGCACACCTTATGCACACCGTAGGAGTTCTTTGAGGGACTTTTCCTACCAAATCCTAGTTTCACCACACCAGTTGGAGTCCCTCTCTCTCCCTCAGAATACGCACCTACAGGTGTTCAGATGCCTCACAAGAGGGGGAACACCTGTTGGGAAGCCTGAACCAAAGGCTGTCAGTGGGAGTGGGCCGCAAGATGCCCCAGCTGTCTGGGGCTGTGTGCATTCAGACAGCACCACCCCCAGCTCCAGCTGGAAGCAAGTCAAGTGCAGTTGCAGTCACTGCGCAGTGCACAGCATATGACAGCAGAGCAGCACATTTTTTTGGAGGTGTTTTCTGTGCTGTTCACTTTGTTACCCTAGTAATTGGGGGACAAGTCGCCATGGCCATATTTTCAGCTGACAGATTTGTTTTGCACTGTGCTATGAGAGGGTGTTAAACGGAAGGCAGTGAAGAATTTCTAGCAAATGGAGATGACTCGGGTGGGGGGAATGTGTAACTTCCCAGTAGCCATGGACTGCATTGCTGTTTCCAGCTCACCCGCCTCTCCCAGTAGACCTGGAGTTGCAGGGTGGAGACTTGTCTGAACACGGGCATGGGGAGAGAATGGTTACACAGGGCTATGGAATCCTCTAAGGGCTGCAGGTGAACCCTACAGTTGTAATTTTGAAAGTGATATTGTTGCTAATAGAAAAATGATGGAATTGACTGAATGAAAGTAGCGATATGGACAGTTTTATTAGTTGCGTCAAAAAGAAATTTACATTCAAGGGATTACCACTTCTAAATTCAACATTACTGCCTCAGATAATTTCCTAACTGAAAATATTTTAGCCTCCAGACACGCTGCATTCTTTGACGTTATGCTTGATATGAAATATGTACAATATGGATTTTTTCTCTTTGATGGCAGTTTTAATGAACTAGAATATGAAAACAATATGTTCCCTAAAGACTGTTTGGAACATCAATTAAATATTGGGGAAGAAATTGAAAAGCAAATACAGATATGCCTAAGCTGGGCACAGTGAGATATGCCTGTAATCTCAGCACTTAGGAGGCTGAGGCAGGAGGATTACGAGTTTGAGGTAAGCCTGGGCTACCGTAGTATGCTCACAACCACCTGGAATTACATATATACATCATGCATCTACATATATATGTGTATATTCATGCTAATCATTCTTAAATCCAGAAAGATAGAAGCGCATACTCACAATTTAACACAATTGCAGGTTTTATATGCTGATATAGTCATTGAAAATTATGAAATATGCCTTTTTTTGGGGGTGGTACCATGGATTGAGCTCAGGGCCTCTTGCATGTTGTGGGAGAATTCTTACCACTGAGCTATATCCCCAGCCCTTTTTTATTTTTTCAAGACAGAATCTCACTAGGTTGTTCAGCCAGGCTTATCTCAAACTTGCAATCCTACTGTCTTGGCCTTCCATGTAGCTGGGATTACAGGTGTGCACACCCACACATGGCTGAACATGTACTTTAATGCTACTTAATTTTTATTGGAAAGTCTGTAGTTAATTATAGATTCACATGTAGTTTTATGAAATCACACAGTGAGATCCCTCCTACACTTAGTCCAGTGTCTCCAACATTATAATTTCATAAAAGTGTGGTGTAATATCACCACCAAGATGTCGACATAGATACAGCCCACCAAACTCAGTCAGATTTCCCAGGTTTTACTTGCACACATTGGTATGACATGGTGGATTTAGTTTTACACAGTTTTGTCACCTGTGTCAGTCTGTGTTTCCACCCTGCAGTCAAGATGCTAAATAGGGCTGAGAGCGAATCACAAGGGTAGAGCACTTGCTCAGCCTGCACAGGGCCCCAGGCTTGATTCCCAGTACTGCCAAACAAACAGACAACAAACAAACATAACAACAAAACAAAAACCACTGAGGAAGGCTGAGGCATGAGGATTGAAATTTTGAGTCCCATGGGCAACTTAGTGAGACCCTGTCTCTAAGTAAGAAAGACTGGGAATGTGCGTCAGTCAGAGGGCCCCTGGGTTCAGTCCCAGGTACTGCAAACAAAGCACAGCAGTTAAACAGCGGCAGTCCCAGGAGGATCTGTGGTCAGCACCTCCCACCACTTCCTGGCCCTCCTTGTTCCTCACCCTTCCCCATCAAGCCTCTAGCAACTACTGATTTGTTCTTTATTTCTCAAATTATGTCATTTCAGAATTTTTATGTTAATGGGATCTATCTTAGCTGATTTCAGATTTTGGCTATTATAAATAAAGCTGCTATGAACATTCATATACATACTGTTGTGGGGAGGTTTTTACATTAAGTTTTCCTTTTTTCTGGGATAAATATATGAGACTACAATCATTGACTGTTTAATTTTATAGACAACCCCACACACGACCAGAGTGGCTGTACCATTTTATATTACTGCCTCCAGCGGAGATTGAGCTCTCTACTCTGAAAATCTATAATCTGCTCCCGAATTCAAAACTTTCAGAGGGACATGTTGCCCTAAAAGTTTCAGATTTCATAGCATTTTGGGTCTTCACATTGGGATTGCTCAACTGTAAATTCTGTGCATATATTCCAAAATTTAAAAAACAACAACTTGTAAATCTGAGATTCTTCTGGGCCCAAGCATTTTAGGAAAGAAATATTCAACTCATATGTGAGTATATGCAGATTTTTCATATCCTTGCCAGCATTTGATGTTGTTGTTACTTTCATTTTATCCATTCTGTTAGGTGTGAACTGGCCTCATGTTTTAGGGCCAAATGGTGTTGAATACCTTTTTATGTGCTTCCCTTCTGCATGTTCTTCTCAGTCACGTGCTGCAAGTCTTGGTCATCTTCAAATTGGATCTTTATATTGTTGACTTTTGAGGTTTTTATTAATTTAAAAATTTTTATTAGTACATGTTTGCAGACATGCAATTTACAGTCATCTTGGGGGTGGGTAAATGTATTACTACATCTTGTTTCCTTTTTCCTCAATCCTTTTCTCTTCCTCCCTCCTCCTCTGATAGTTCCCTTTCCTCATTTTAATTCTTATTGATATTATTAATCTTAGCTCGTGTTTATGGCCTGTCATGTTTACATTCTTCAAGGTTGTTAGTTCCTGTACGTGGCATATCTTTATTCTACTTACGTCCCCTTCTTTCCCTTCCCCTGGCCCTTGGTCTCTTCGACCCCTTCTTATTTGCAAGAGATCTATCCCCTTGTCTCCTATCCATCCGCTGTTGATCTATTTATTTGCACAAATGAAACATAGCATCCAGTATTTAAGTTTGTGTGTCTGCTTTATTTTACTTAACATTATATCCTTCAGGTGTATCCGTTTTCTTACAAGTTCTTTATATGTCCAAATTCTGTCACCTTTCTGATTTGCAAATATTTTCTCCAAGTCTGTAGCTTGTTGTTTAAAAATATTTTTGAAGACTTTTTTAGAGAAGTTTTGTGTTCACAGCAAAATTGAGAGCAAGATACAGAGATTTCCCATATGCCTCTCCCCCTCTTCCATAATCACCAGTCACTTCCAGAGGGGTGCATTGCTTATAACTAGTGAACTACACTGACACATTGTCATCTAAAGACCATGACTTGTTTACATTAGAGTTCACCTTGATGCCATGGATTCTCTGGGTTTAGATAGATCTATAGTAATATGTACCCTCCTTTCTAGTGTCATACATGATTTTCACTGCCCTAAAGGTCCTGTATGCTCTATCTGTTAGCTTTTTATTCTCTTCACAAGGGCTTTCAAGGGGTGAAAATTTCACATTTTCATTAGATTTAAGTTATTGCTATTTTCCTTAATGGCCTATATTTGTGGTATCACAGCCAATAACTCTCTTGGCCCATATCCAAGAGACTTTTTCTGTGTTATTTTCTGAACGTTTAATGCTTTTACATTCTACATTGAAATCCATGATCTGTTCCAGATAAATACTGTGAATGAAACCTAAGCCTTTGGAAGAGAAGGAGAATAAATTTAGGCAGAAAAAAATTTATAATTATACGTTATTATCATGAGTCATAGAACAGATACTGTTACATACCTATAATGGTGTTTTAGCAGTGGAACAGGAATACCTAAGCCCTGTTTTCAGTCTCCCTGAGACACTGATGCACAGATGAATCAAAAGAATGTTGGTGCTTTGTCTCTAATCCAGGGCCTGCGTCAGATCTTGATTAAGTGTGACTGATCTATGAACTCATGGAGAACGTCTTTGTCAGAATGGATTAAAAAGTAGGCCAGGACCAGTGCTTCATTCTCCCCAAAGCCCAAACCCCACTATCTAATCCTGCCATTCCATGGTGAGAGAACTTACATAGTGTTCTGTGTTCCTGGGACAACTCTGATGTATGTGTTGGTTGTCTTGTAATCATTATCACCTTATTAGTTTAATAATTACCGTAGTATTGTATTGCTGGAAGTACTCCCTTTCCCTCTCCAGGGTATCTCTGTTTGAATGACAAGTGATATGGTCACGGTAGTCCTATGATGCTCAACTCAGATGGGAAGGAAGAGACTGTGTCCTCATGCCTAGGGAAGACCTGACCGAGGCTGCTGTCCATGGCTTGTCTGAGCTGAGGAGAGCGTCAGGAAGCATGGAAATCCAGGCAAGATGCAGACCTGCACGGTCTAAGCTCATGGAAGAGCACCAAGCAGACAGGGAGCAAAGTGGGAGATGTAAGGCACTTTTCTGTAGGCTGCTGTCCCAACTTTCTTGCCTTTGTAGTTTGAAGGGGAAACCATGGGGTAAAAGGGAGAAGTCATCTTTGTACCTTTGAAGTCAGAACTCTGTGTGCCCTTTCCTTACTTGGTCAAGAGAGAGAGAAACTGTAAGGTGGGCGTTGTCTAGACACAGTCTCATCCTGTAGCAGCCACCATGAGAGCTATGTGGTGGAAACTAGAGATACAGGTGATTGTGTTCCACCCAGGCACTGTGGCTTCTGACAAAGTGGAAAGGAACCCTAATCTGGCCAGCATGACAACATGCCTTCCTCTGGCCAGGCATGGCCCAAGTCTAGTGGGAGACGTGAAAGGTGTTCTTAAGAGCCGTGCTTACTGCCTACGTTTGATAAACATCCTTGGTGCCATGGTCATTCTCTCAAGAGTGTGCAGCACGGTGACACCTTCCCATGGGCAAAGCAAGATTAGGCATCATCTCTACTCTCTTGGAGGGCACAGAGCTTCTTGCATTATTCTTGGAGCAGATAAATAATCACACAAGCAATTTAAATGTGTCAGAAATATCATTTTAGAAAGAAAAATTAATCTACTAAATTGATAGTTTGAAAATTTCATTAAGAAGTGTCTATTGCTATTGTTCCCAGCTTAAGGAAAGGCTGAGTGTGATATTTGAAACTTTAATTATGAATTCGTCCATTTTGTATTTACTCAAAAAGACATTCAGATGTGTCTAGGAGTACTTTTTTTTTTTTTTTTCCTGTACCGGGGATCGAACTTGGGTCCTTGCACTTGCGCAGCAGGCAGTGAAACCACTGAGCTAAATCCCCAGCCCTCGTCTAGGAGTACTTTTATTTTTTAATAAACGTGCCACAAGTTCAGTCTGGTTCATAGCAGAGAATGGGAAGTTTGCAGATCACAGTCCTCGATTGTTAAGCGTTTCTTGTGACATTCTGTCCCCCCATGGGAAGGCAGTGGGATTGAGTGCCCCTGCTCGGGGCAGTAGAGGGGCCTAGCTGTGGGCCTTGAGTCACAGGCACCCAGCCTGCCTGCTGGGGTGGGGCCCTCGGTGCTGGCCAGCTCTGCACTTTCCCTTTCCAATGTCTTCTCAGATTGGTCCAGGGAATGCCATAGTGAGCTGTGGGAATCTTGTTGAGGGACTGAACAATCCCAGACAGTTCCACCTTGTGTTCTTAGCACCATGGGTGCCTGTAAGGAAGAGGCATAAGATGAAAGCAGCCAGCCCTCCACATCCGTGATGGATATGGATTCAACTAACTCCATCAAAGATACTCAGAAGAAAATTTCATGCGTGCTGACCATACTCAGACTCTTTTCTTATCATTATTTTGTCATCAATACAGTATAAGAACTATTTGCACAGCATGTACATTATATAATGTATTTAAGTAATCCAGAAATGATTTGAAGTATACAGGAGGAAGTACATAGATTATGTGTACCTACTGTATGAGAGACGTGAGCACCAGCAGATTTGTTGTCCATGGGTGAGTAGTGGAGTCGATCTCCCACAGAGACCAAAGGATAGCAGTAATCACTACGTGCTCGATATCAGGACCTGGTTTACTGTGTGCTTCATATATCAGACACAATGAAGATGCAGAGTGTTTGTCACAGGTCAGTATATTTCTCTTTGTGGTTTGGAGCTGGAGAATGTAGCCGGGTAAACAGAAAGCCTTTGGTGCAGAAATGGTATGCTCTTGGGGAAAATTGCTTTGTTGTCTGAAGACATGCTTAGCTAACAAGAAATTAAACAACACAATTGAGGAGGAAAAGCCAAACAAGTGGAATGCTGAAACAAAACAGGGTTCTGTCCTCATTCAGGCCCATTATTTGAATTTGAAGACTGGGTGGATCTTAATTATTCCAGTGTTGATGAGGGTAGAAAATGTATTTTAGAAGTGAAGAGGGCATATTGAAATGAGTAAAAGATTCTCAAATTTCAAGTATGTGTGGAATATTACAGATTTTCAGGAGCCTGTTGAGTCTTGGTCTAGAAGAGAGATGTTAAGCCAGTTGACAGTTGACTTGTTCAAGGAGTGTAAGCACACAGGGTGACAAAATTTGAAAAGAACAGTACATATGAGGGGGAAAAAATCCCCAGAAGAGATGACTCTGAGCTTCTTGTATTTAGCAAGGTGAACTGCAGGTGAGCATCATTGTATTGGGATATCCCAGTTCATATGTGTCCAGCCAAATCTTCATGAAGTGTAAGAAAACAGAGTGGACACGAGACAGTGCATCATTTACCCATTTGCTGCTATGATCTGCTTACTCTGCTTTAGGACCGAGGGATATCTGTATGTTTGCCTTAATCTCATTATGTCTACACTTGATCCTTTTATGTTTTTACGTATTTTCTTAGTGGGAAATTTGGTTCCTTTGTCCACAAAGTGGATACCTAAGGAAAAGGCAATGTAGTTTGAGTAGGTAATTTATTAAAAAAAAGAAATATAAGCCCTCATGACAAATGTAGCATTGAAGTTTTGTCCTTATTTGTGGCACGTGTCCTGCCTTTCCTTTATGGGTCAGGACTTGGCAGGTGAGGTTTTGTCTTTGTGAATGTATACCGGTTAAGAGAATTCTGGAGACGTTGCCACTACTTTCATGGAAACTGCAGAACGCTCTAGGGTGTGGGGAGGGAGAGGCCATCCAGAGTTTGAGTCCTTTCTTCAGTACTGGGGTTGAGCCCAGGGGTGCTCTACCCCTGAGCCCCTTCGTGTCTTCTCCAGCCCTTTCTGATTTTATTTGGAGACAGGCTCTTGTTAGGTTGCGCAAATCATACTCCAACTTGCATCTTCCCGAGTAGCTGGGATCATAGGCTTGTGCCACTGCACACAGCTCTGACTGTGACTTTTTGAATGTCTCTCGTGCTTCTTCAGACGTCCCCTGCCCAAACCCAGCATTTTTCTTGTTTCTATCAGTTACTCAAAGATCCCCCTGGTCCTCTGGATACAAACTGCTGGTCTCCCCACACAGCCAGGTCAGGTCTTCATATGTTGGTGCTACTGCCCTCAACCCCACTGCCCTCTGGGTTGTTTCTGTGGGGCGGAAGCCCTTTCTCAGCTGTCTGGTTGACCTTGCTGTCTGTCCTTGGTTTCACCCGTGCTGGGAAGTAGTAAACACCAAAATCATGATGATAATGAATAAAAACCAAGTAAACAAAAAATACAAAATAAAGTTTAAAAATAATGAAGAAAACCAGGCTTAGTACACGCCTATAATCCTAGTACTGTGGGAGGCTGATGCAGGAGGATCACAAGTTCAAGCCTAGCTTGGGCAGTTTAGCAACTTAGTGAGACCCTGTCTCAAAATAAAAAATAAAAAAGGGCTGGAATGTAGCCCAGTGCAGAGGCCCTGGGTTCAATCCCCAGTGCTATGGAAGGAAGGAAAGAAGGAAGTTAAAACTTACTGAGGTTCTCTCTCCTCCCCTATATGAAACCTAGTCTCAACTAAAATAGTAATATGTGTCCATTCTCCTACTACTCTTAAAGTACCCTGAATCGCATCTCTCTTCCTTATCATGTGTCTCTCTCCCCATTGTAACCTTTTAAATATCTAAAGGGCCCTCCACAGCTCATACTTAAATACCAACTACACGGGAGACCCTGAATTGATACTTGCTGAATTAAATTAAACACCTCTGTTGAGCTCCCTTTGCTGCCTCTTTAGTAAGAAAGTCTGGTGTCTGTGTGTATGAGAAGCAGACTGGGGTATGTCATTCTGTATTGTCAAACACAGTGTTGTCCCTCCGGAAAACTGCTCTCGGTTTTATGTGACTCACTGTCAAATCCAAAGGGCTGTGTGACCATCTGTTTCCTGTAGCTCCTGAGGAAAGAAAGAAATGATGGGTCTCAGAGCTGAGCACAAAGGGAAGGGGAGGCATAAGGAAGAATTTATCCACTGTTCGGGCAGCGGTTGACTGGACTGCACCTAGGAACCAGCGTCTCCTTCCCTGGAGTCTTGGTAAAGGGCACCTGCTGTGATGGACCTGGCAGGTACAGCCCTTCCCAGAGGCCTCTCCCTTGGCCAGTTCTGCTTCTGTCAGAACTTCTTGCCTTCGTCATCCGGCTTTGTTCATCTTTTAGATCCCAGAAGAATTACCCTTGGCCTTCCACATCGATGGGTTCCTCATCTGCAGGTTCAACCAACTGCCAGTCAAAAATATTCTGGAAACAAATAACTCTAGAAAGTTCCAAAAAGCTAATCTTGCATTTGGTGTGCACCAAGTACTGTCCTACTTCAATCTACCCAAATGAAGTGGTGGCAGACATTGTATTACACCTTGTATAAGTAAGCTAGAGACATCTTAAAGTATATGGGAGGCTTGTATAGGTTTATGCAAATGCTCTCCATCATGTCAAGTGAATTAAATATCCACAGATCTTGACCTCTGAGGGGAGCCATGGAATGAATATCCTACAGATCCGAAGGGATGGCTTCCATTTGTTAAAAAATCTGTCATTTCAGAAACTTATGAAATATAAATGTCACTGCTCTGATTTCTTTCCTGAGAACTAATCACTGTTACTAGTTGGATGTTGAGCTGGGGATGTAGTTCAGTGGTAGAGGGCTTGCCTAGCATGCACAGGGACCTACGTTCCATCTCCAGCACTGCAAAAAAAAAAAAAAAAGTTTGGTGTATATCTTTCTGTGATTTTCACTTTAAATGCAGAAACATGTCTGAGTACATGTCATGACTGTTACAAAAATAAGATTGTAGTTTTCAACCTGTCCTTCAGTTTGCATCTTTGCTTATCATCATTGTGTGTGAGTGCCTACGTCTCATTTCTTTTTAATGTTTACATAGAATTTCTCCATATGGAACATGTTGTGTTTTGTAATTGTCATCACATAGATGGATACTTGGGCTATTTCCAAAACCCACTGTTAAATATAATGGCACACTCTATCTGCTAAGATAACCATGTGGTTTTTCTCTTCTTAGCTATTGGCATGTGGAGGACAATAAAATTTAAACTCATCATATCTGCTGAAGTCCAGCCATAATTACCTCTCAAAATCCATGATATCACCTGCCTTTCTTATTGAGAGCAGATCAGCAACATCTTTTCTCTAGCTTTAGAATGGAACATTGTGGGGCTGGGGATTTAGCTCAGTGGTTTCGCCACTTACTTTGCAAGCGCAAGGACCCGAGTTCGATCCCCAGTACCAAAAAAAAGAAAAATGGAACATTGTTTCTTTGGTTGAATCTGTATGAAACAGCTGGCTTGTGTTATAGAGCCCTCCTTTATTAAACACAATTGCTCTCACTTTTGTTTGTGTTTTATTGCTTTGAGCTTAGCTTACATAGGTGAAGGTATATGTTAGGTATGTGTATGATGCACTGCAGTGAGCTGCCTCTTTAGATCTTTCTGTTACACAACCCTCAAGGTTTTCAGTTCAGCCCTACTTGCTCCATGGTGGGTTTATTTTTGTTGTCTTGTTTTGAATTCATTGTGCTACCATTTTATATGAGTTCATCTGAATTTTCCCTCTGTACGTTTTTTACATGTTCCCTAATAATTGATTTTTATCTATTCTATAGTGTACTCTTTTTTTCTTTGGTACTGGGAATTGAACTCAGGACCTTGTGCTTGTGAGGGAGGCATAGCACCACTGAGCCAAATCCCCAGCACCTATAGTGTGTTTTTATTAAAACGTCCAGATTTTTTCTGTGCCCTCCTCTCATTTTTTTGAATTTTATTTTATTTTATTTATTTTATTTTTTTTTTAGTTTTTTGGTACTAGGGATCGATCTCAGGTCCTTGCGCTTGCGAAGCAGGTGGCGAAACCACTGAGCTAAATCCCTGCCCCCAGCCTCCTCTCATTTTTAAATTGCCACTTATGCTTTGAAAGAAATTACTTTGAGATTAGTGACTGAAGCTTTCCAAATTGATTTGTTCTAAGCAAGCATCTTTCACTGTCCTTGAAGTTTAGGGGCCATGGGGGTTCTGTTTTAAGAATATGTTCCTGTTTGAAATTATATTTGAAATGCCAAACATGGGGCTGTTCATCCACTCTTCCATTACACATGTAAATGAATATTGTAAATTTTAATTTCCCATGACCTTGGACTCCTGTGCATTAGGATTCAGACTGACATGTGGTTGAAGTTTTGTGGGGATGATCAGAGTCTCAGGATAGAGTATTTCTCCCCTTCTGATGTCTGATCCTTTCGTCTCCTGAGGTACATACAGCCAAGAAGCTGCTTGAGTACTCAGGTTGTATGGCCTAAGAGCAATAGAGCTCTCCCCTCTTCCTGTGAGGAACAAGAGAGCAGAAACAATTGGGAATGTACTTTACAGTGTCTGCAGGAAGTCTGAAGCTTATTCACTAACACTGCATGCATCTGCTGGGCTGCAGTGGTAAGATTAATCTTCATTTTTAATACTGACTTGTAACTGTACAGAAGTGGACTTGTGGTGTACCTTGGAGGTGCACTGGCTTTGGAATCCTACAGCAGGTTTTGTAGTGGGACCCCCTTCAGCCAGAGAGCACCTGGAGCAGGCAAGGGGGAGACAGAAGGAAGGGATCGGCACACTGGGATATTTCCTGTTTTCTTCTGGTGGTGATGCCGGAAATCAAGAGTACGGCTACACACCCTGTAAGCTCAGCATTGCACAGCCACAATCCCCGAGCCCCCAGTGCCAGTAGTGCCCTGGATGAAACACCCACTTCACTGTGATGAGTAGAATTGGCTATACAGTCTGCCATACCCTGGAATGAATTTAAGCTCTCACCAGCTTTATGCCTAGGCAAGTTAGTGAGTTTCTTCAAGCACAGTCTGTGTGCCTATAAAATGCAGATATTAACCATACACTTCACCGAGTTATGGTGAAAAAATGGAAGGTGCTTAGAAGAGTCATTCTCAGTAAATATTAGATATTCTGCTCATCATTATAGCGCATTACTTCTAGCTTTGTTATGTCATAAAACAGCTAAAATCAGTGAATGGAAATCCCCCAAAGGTAGAAAGTTAGGAAGAACATACAGACCCATTCTAAAGGCCATGTGTATGTGTGTGGATTCTCCCTCAGGATGAGGAGAATGAGCTTGTGCTGTGCTGTTCGTGTGCTTGCCTCATTTTCTGTGTATACCTAGAAGGAGCAATGAATGGCAAAGCTGCACAGCCTCAGGGCAAGGGCTAGCTCTGCCCACATTAGCTGTGGAGCTAGGTTCCCAGGAACAACCGCTGCTAAGTCCCAGTGCTGCTAAAGGTGATTCCCGGCAAAGCAGTACTTATCAGCTACTTGGTGCCAGACCTCTACTTGCCGTCTCTAATTTTCTAGAAGGTGAGTCAGGGCTGATGAGGCAGGGAAGGGGGTAGGTGTCTTTGACAGCAGTCTTGCTAGCTTGTAAACTCTTCGCAGAGGACTGTTGTACTTCCTCTGTAGCCGATAATCACTGGGCCTGTGCCACGCTATGCCATATGGCTCTCCATGAGTGTAAGCGGCTCCTAACATCGCGGGGTTTGACTCAACAACTTTTCTGCTTGAAATGGTTTAAAAGAATACCCAAACAACAACTGTGCTTTTCACTGTCATCGCAGTATTTAATAAATTGCATGAGGTGTTCAGTACCTCGTGATAAAATAGGTTTTGTGTTAGACTTTACCCGACTATAGGCTACTATAATTGTTTGGAGTCCAGTTAACGAGGGCTAGGCCATGTAATGTGTTCAGGTTGATGCATCTTCAAGTATAATATTTTAACACCTTGGGCTTATTGGTGTGTAGCCTCATTGCAAGTTGAGGCACATGTTTAAGTTGAGGTAGAATATTTATTGTCACGCAATATTGTCAGGGTGAGGATTTGGGGGCAACCTATACATTTTCCTGTAACCTGTACAGAGCCCAAGAATTCAAATGAACAAGTCTCTGCTCAAGTCATGATTACAAAAACTTCATGATAGACATGTATGTGTGTATACACATGCACATATATAGGTGTGCGTGTGTATGTGCATATGGACGTATACATGTGTATAGTATACGCTTGTGCTGTGCTGGTAAGTGTTTAGCAGCTGGCTCTGTAGGGAGGGCTGATGTCACACAGTGGGGAGTTGGAAAGAAATGCTGGCCGTTGACTCCCAGGAGCCAATACGATAGTGCTCCAGTACAGGCTTGTTTAGGGTTAGGGTTATCATAACGTGTGCCAGCTACTGTGGTGAGTGCTTTAAGTGCATTTGCTTATTTAAACCTCACATCAACTCGTTTTTTTGGTGGTGGTGGTGGTACCTGGGATCGAACTCAGGACACTGCACTTGCCAGGCAGGCGTGGCGCCACTGAGCTACATCCTCAGCCCAGCCCGGCCCACATCAACTCTTGGAATGCGAAAAGTAAGGCAAAGATAATTTAAGCCACTAGCCAAGGTTGTACAGGTTGTCAGTGACAAACTTGGAATGGGGACACCAGCAGTCGGGTTCAGAGCTCACGCTCTGCACCTCAGCATTGCTCCGCTGTCTCTCAGAAAAAGCTAATGTTTCCCAATTAAAATTTTCTTAAGTTAAAAAAGAAATCACAGGGGGAGGACACACTTAGTCCTAACGAAACTTGATTGAAATCACTTGCACTATTCTGTTCACAAGTCCAGTTGCACAGGGGGTGTTAAAAAATTAGTTCATTTTGCTTTTATTTTTGGTCCCGGGGATCGAACTCAGGACCTATCTCATGCTTGCGAGGCAGCGGCAGAACCACTGAGCTACATCCCCAGCCCAGTTAGTTCATGTTGAAGAGTCCAGAATTCGTCTTCGGAAGACACTCACTCTCCTTGGCTCTCTCTTTTCTCCTGCGTGGAACCTCCCTTCCCCAGCCTGCGCTGAGCATGGACCATGTTCCGCAGGCAGTGATGTCTCCAGTGGCTTCAGAAAGCATAATTAAGTTTTACCTTCTGGCTGCTTTTCTCACAGGAATTGGCCACTGTGGAATTTTGATGAGCCAAATTCTTTGCTGCATTACATTTGTTCATTCTGTTTAAACCTTTGTGAAGCCCCCGTCCTGTGCTGGCTTACTCTGTCACATATACCTTCAACTCGAGACCCTCCTACGCACTTCTGAATTGTTCTCTAACATCTAGCCCAATGCTCCCTGCTTCAGGGCACCCTCCAGATGTCACCAGATGATTCAAGTAAATGCCTTTTGAAAGTGAAAACATCTTAATTCAAAGATTCCTCCTCTTCTCCCTCCATTCCCTTTTTAGGCAAATAAATGCCATGTCCATTCACTGTGAACAAACAGGTCACTGCCATCTTTTGTTCACGAGAGAAAGCCCTTTTCTTCTTTCACGTTCTACTCTCCCAGTGCAGTAATTAGGTCAGCCTGATCAGACTGTCCAGTTTGGGATGGATACTATATTGAAGAAGGCGGAAGTGAAGCCCAGTGCTCGTTTCTTCCTAACAGTGGGCCTGGACTGTGGCAGCAACGTGCTCCGGCTGCTGAATTTCTGAAGGGCCCAAGGTTAGCTGCACTAGTGATCTGCGAGGAGTCTTCACACTAAAGAGTGGAGGGGGACGAGTGGTAGAAGGTCCATCCCAGTGCTGCAAGGATGAGGAGTGAGGACTCGTTAGGTTGTTCTCAGTGCCCTCTTTGAAGATTCCAAAACATTGTTCCCTGAAATGTATAGGTGTTTAAAAGGAATCCACGGTCAAAAAGTCTCTCCCTGAAACATACTTGGATGTGTTTCATGCCCTCCAGGGCTTCCGGCAGCGTCACTCGTGCTGTATGACTGAGTCACTGTGAGGTGGTACTATATCCAGTGTCTTCTACCTCCCACCCGATTCTTCCTACTCAGAGCATGAGACGTTCAGTGGAACACTCTCTGGGGAATTTGGTAATGGAAAGAAAAATGTTTGGACAAATGCAGATGGCCCTCCAATCTACCAAGAGCAAGGGTTCTTTGACCATTGTTCTTTTAAGGAAGTATATTTCCAAGTCATCATTTATAGTTGTTATGCCAGTGCCTCTGATTATGTCTTTATAATGCCTTTTGGACATTGTTCTGGTTACTGCCGTGACGGTACAAGATGAACCCACGTGCGTACGTGGGAAGTCCTAGAGACAGGAAACGCGTGGGGAGCAACAGGGAGCCACTGGCAAATCCTTGCTATGGCGCTGATCCTCAGCAGTCCATCCATTTGTGCGTGGCACACGAGCTTCTGCCTGAGCAGGTGGACTTCTGGCTAGAATTTTGGGTCAGTTACTTTTTCAGTGATCATGTGAAAGCTGTTTGAAATTTCTTCAAGGATTTATATAAGTTGTTTCCTAGAAGAAAAGACATAGGCCAGTTTCAGAGACTGAGCCATATAGAATTGTATAACTATAGGGCCATCTCTATAGCATGCAGATCAAATTTACAGTGATGTCAAAAGCTAGGAGGAGTGGGTTTATTAGAGTTTTGATGGAAAGGATGATGTACCACGGTGATTCATAAACACAAGTTTGTGGATGAACAGCTTTAAAGCATTCAGATTTCTGGATACCACTGTTGAAAATTTTAATTCAGAAACAGCAGGGGCCGGGAATTTAGCTCAGTGGTTCCCCTGCCTGCCTGGCAAGCGCAAGGTCCGGAGTTTGATCCCTGGTACCAGAAGAAAAAAATGCAGAAACAGTGAGCTGAAGCCCAGAAATGGATGTTTTTCTAAGAGTGGCCTAGGTGCTTGTTATAATGGTGCTTGTTATTCCTGCTGGCTGGGTGCCATAAAGTTACCATGAACACTACAGTAGCAAACTCTAGCTACTCCTCCCAAGCAAAGTGCAGGAGTAGTTTCCTATAAGCCTCTGGTTACATTGTCATCAACTAGCCAATATGCTACCTTGCTTTACTGTGTCTGCTTCTATTTCAATATAGATTTCTTTTCTTTTTTTTTTTGCTACCAGGGATCGAACTCGGGTCCTTGAGCTTGCATAGCAGGCATTGAAACCACTGAGCTAAATCCCCAGCCCTCAATATAGATTTCTTACAAATCATCTTTGCTGTGTTTTGTATAATAAAAAAGCTGCTGGAAAAAAGTTCAACATTTTCCTGTCCTGGATAGCATGCCTGTCAATTTCTTTGGCTTTTAGACATACAACAATGCTCATTATATTTGTGTATTTGTTTCATCTCACAAATCCTCAATTTTAGCCCATTTTCTATCTTTTCCATTACTTTGTCACACACTATAGGTATTGCTTAAGCAACCTGTGGCATGCATGGCCTCAGATTGGTAAATTTCCTCTCCCTTTCTCAAGACACATGTTGCTGTTCATTTGTCAACATTGAACTGACAGTCAACTGTGCTGTAAACACGCCTGAACGAAGCTTATCTGCCATGCCACCCATGTACTCAGTAACGCACGCCACACCTTTGTGCCTATTAAACAGAGAAATCACCAATAAAAGCACAAAAGTATGAAAATGTCACTAACTAGATGGCAAAAAGGACAGTTGTGTACAGTGTGAGCACCGAAACAGGAAGGCAAAGTGTCATCTTATTGGATCCCAGCTGAGAACATGCACATTGGTGTCTACAATTTTTCACTGCTCTGCACATGTCTGTGAGTGACCATGAAAGGGTCATGAATATTGCTTTTGAAGTTGCAAATAAAATTTAGTGGGTAGGCCAGTTCACTAATATGGATTCCATTGACTACATTTCTCCATGTCAGTCTGGACTGAGGAAATACAATTGAAATCTACCAGCTCCCTTTCCATTTATAGCATTGTGGCTCTAGATGAGTCTTTAATTTCTCTTAGCCTCAGTTTTTACATCTGAAAAATGTGGCATTATCACAGGTTTGTTATGAGCATTAAAGAGGATAATGGTCTTAGAACCACACTTTATACACATGAATGGATGTGTGGATGGATGGATGTTATTCCCTTTATGTTGTTGGTGATGCTGGTAATGATGTTAGAATTGGAGAAAGTAAGCTTGTGTACTCTGTTTTCTGGGGCTACCTTATACAAATGGCTTCATTTTCTTTGTTTTCTATTCTTCTTAGTGCATCCTGTAATAATCACCTGGCAGCAGTGTTGTGAGCATTCCCATGAAATAACCACAGATAACATAATTTGGTCAGCTCTGTAGCCGATGCAGGTGGGAGCTGTTCCAGTGCTGTGGAGCAATATAGATGTCAGTAACTGTCACTTAGGATATGCAGATTTTAATGGACATGATTTTTTGCCTGAGGATTTACATTTTGAAGTTAAAGCTCTATCCATGCCACTTGGCCATATTGTATTTCTTGTTGACAGTCATCAGCCTTTTGCTCCATGGCAGCGGTTGATGGTGGGAGTGATTTTACTTTCTCCTCCATGTCTCAGTTTTAGGCTGGGTCCCAGAGGTACAGCTCTACCCTCTGTTGATGTATCTTTCTAAATTGTTGACTAGGCATCCAGAAGATTAGCCCTACCCTCAGAGTTCACACTCACAATTAATCTGAATGTAGACCATTCTCTCGGCACGTCTGCATGAGGATATACATTTAGGGCTTTTAGCTTGGTTTTTATTTTCTGGATCTCTAACCTTCTCTCAAAAAAGATGGTTTTGTGTCCTGAAGGGGGCCTAATTTACTTCAGGAGACGTGTATTCATGTTGGAATCCTGGGGCATAGTTTAGTGTTTTGCTTGATGTGCCTGTGAGGTGCCAGTTTGATGAATGTATTTTGTTTGAACTTGATGCTTTTTTCTGTACCAATTTCTTTCCCAGAATTAAGATTCTAGTAATAATTGGTCCTTTGGCATAGGGTAGATGATTCCAAAGTACAGTAATAGCTTATTATGGGAGACTAGGCATTGTGACCTCCCACGGAGATGATGTGTCTGTTCATCTTGTTTCAAAGCAAAATTTGTTTAATCTGAAAGTGAAAAGAGTCATGAGAAGACAGATGTCAGAAAACGTTCTGACATTCCAGCTTTCTGTGATTTTCACCATGGTTTCGAGTACTCATGTGCAGGAGTCTGGCCCATTTTCCCTTAATGAGATCTGGAAACTCTTTCAAAAAACAGTAGTGTTTTTTGTTCCCAATGAGTGCACTGATTTCAGAATTGTCAGTAGAAAGTCACTCTGTGTAGCTAGAACAAAAACCACAAATGGTTGCTAAATATGGATGTTCACGTAATTATTTCAACCTCGTCTGAGCTTTCTGGGGATGCACTGTCTTGTGCTCCTTCCTAGGCAAGGCCAAGTCTCAGGAGCATCTGTACTTGACCCTTGTAGTGCTCCGCTCTGTGGTTGTCTGAATTATCCAGTTCTGATCTCTCTGTGATGGTGGAACGTAAACCTAGGGAGTGTGAGTCTCTGTCAGACATCTTTACCTTCCAGGCCTTAGTTCTCCACAGGGTGTGTGACATGGGGTGGCCACTTCCTGAATAATGGTAGAAAATTTTGACTCAATGAATCAACAAATTCTTACTGAAAATGTTGGATTCCATCGGAGGTTGACATTATACCTTTCTGCTTTTTATTTGCCTATACCATGTATCAACTGACATGGTAGAATCTTTGTAAACGTGAGATAAATTGAATATTGAGTACTTTCTATGAGAACAACTTATAATTTGTTTTCTCAGTATTGTTCTGGGCATGTTGTAAGCCTCCATGACCTTGATCAAATGCAGAGAGAGACTACAACCAATATCTGGAAGCCTGCTCCTTCTCCATCCAGTCACTTGGGGATTCAGGCATGAGGAATGGCTGTCCACAGGGACAGCGTCTCTATGATACGAGGAGTGGCTTGGCACCCCTTTTGGACATTCTGGAATGGTTGCATGTCAAGACATAGCATTTAAGGTGTGGACTTTGCAGTCAGACTCCATGCTTCCGTCTGGGTGACCTTGGACTAGTTGTTTACTCTAGTTGAGCCTCAGTTTCTCTTCTATAAAACTGGAACAAAAGTAGGACCTGCCTAGCAGTTATTAGCAGCCTGTAAAACAGGCACTAACCTACAGGAAAGGAAGTACGAATGTAAATTCTACTTGGTATCTAATTTCCATCGTGCCTTACTTCATTCTCGTGTACGTACGTCAAAGTACAGGCCAAGAACACCCTCAGATATAGACTGGGCACAATTTTGAGCATTGTGGCTTTGGCTTTGACAGTGGGCAGAAGTTTCCACCCAGGGAGTGGGGGAAAAGTAGCATATGAGCTGATGAAAAATTTCATGACGACGTAAAAACGAGGCAAGGGAGAGAGATGAGATGACTCATGTCCTGCAGCCATGCTCCTCACAGAGTGGTGCCTGAGAGCCTGTGGGACATGCAGACTGAAGCAGAACATGTACTTGGAGACACATGTTTACATTTGAGAATACCTCCTTACAGAATCCATTTAGGGGGTGTCTCAATTTAGTTACTAGCAACTAGGAACTTGGGGATTATATATTGTGTTTAAAAACAGCATCTAAAAATCTTTAAAAAAATTAAACTGGACTGTTAAAATAGCAGCACTTTGCATTATTGTTAGGTTTTAATTGAATAGTAGACTGGAGCTTTCAGTCCTACATGACGTGTTCATGTTTGGTGAACCTGTCACCATTCAACTCAAGAGTGATGTTAATAAGGAGAACTGTAAACTCCTAGACCCCAGGTGGCAGTGTTTTCAGTGATTCTTGAGCCAAAAATAAAATTGATGAATTTTAACCATTACCTCATTTCGTCTTCTTTTTGGGGAAGGGGAGGCAGGGTCTCACTGTGCAACTCAGGCGGTCTTGAACTCACTACGCAGCCCAGGCTGCTTTGAACTCCTGGAGATCCTCTTGTTTCAGCCTCCTGGATGGTGGGATTACAGCCCTGCGCCCCACACTGGCCTCATTCCATCTTCTCTACACCAAATTTTCTTTTCAGCATTGAATCTTTCCCCAGGGAACATGTGATGGGGGCGCAAATTGGGGGTTCACAAATTGAATTAATGTTAAATCCGAAATTATTTTCTCTGTGTACACTGAATGATTCATTGGTAATTATACCAGACATTGTGTGCTCAGTTTCACATGCACTATCTCAATTAACGGTGACTCTCTAAGGAAAGTGTTGTTATTCTGCTTTGACAAATGAAGAGATTACACTCTGAGAATACACTGGACCTTCAAAATATCGTCTAGCTTTTCAACAACAGGCTCAAGACTTAATGAAGTCTTGATATAGGAAATAATATTGGAGATGAAATATGAAATATTGTGTCTCCCAACCTGTTAGCTGTATGATACGCTGAGCTCTTGTTCTCTAAAAATCAAAGAATGAATTTCAGGAACAATGGAGATAGGAAGATATTTATTGATAGGGGAGCTCCTGAGAGGCAGGAGCGTCCCAAGTGGGCAGCCAGGGACCCCACTTCACAGAGGAGTTTTATAGGGCGAATCCCACACAGGTACAACGTGGCCCACAGCCGTGATCATCCAGTGTTACAGGTATAGTCGCTTATGTCATGGTGGTCCAGTTGGGAAGCAAGTCACAGAACAAGTGTACATGGGTCCAGAGGTCTCTCTGGTCACCCACAGGGTGGCTGATGTCTACCCAGACTTCATTAGGCCCAGTGTTTGTTCTTCGAGGAAGTATGCAGGTCTGTCTGCTCATCTTGTCTTTATCTTGAGGTCTGGTTTCCAACCGATATATATCTGGTTGCAGTTATGATGTGCTTCACCTTTGTCCTGACTCTCTCAAGGACCTAACCCTATCTGACTGCCTATGCTATTTAGTGCTATCATGTCCTTTGGGGGTGATTATGTAAGGTGGCATGATTTCTGCCACCATCATTGCCAAACTGGAAACAACTTTCATTGTTACCAGCCTTTGGCTACTTGTACAAGGACCAGGATAATTAGAACACAGCCAAATAGAGAGTTCATCAAAGTCAGAATTCAGCCAGGTAGTAGAAGCGGGATGGAATTAACAGCCCTTCCCCCATTGCTTGGGGATCGAATTTACCTCTTTAAAGAGATACTCATTAGATGATAAGTACAATGGGTTTCCTGTCTGTAGCAGCCTCTGACTGTACAGGTGCTGTCTGTTGTGTATACAAAATAGAGGGCACTTTCCCCACCTCTTAATTCAAAGGCTGACTTACATGGAGGTAATACCAACTTAGAGTTTGGAGTGGGTTGAATCCCATCACCAGTTTACTCTGTTTCCTTGAGCAAGATTCTTACTTTCATCTGCCTCTACTTCCTTATCTTTAAATTGGGGATAAGAATAGTGCTTGTCTGTAGCCTCCTGGGAGGTGCATGCCTGTTGTCCTAATTACCTTGGAGGCTGAGGTAAGAGGCTTCCAAGTTCAAGGCCACCCTGGGCAATTTAGGAGATCCTGTTAAGAGGGAAGGAGGGAAAAAAAGAAAAGAAAGTACCACATACCCATGTCAGCACTCCCTGGGTTTAATCCCTAGTACTTATAGAGTACTTAGCTCCTACAGATGTGGGGATTGAGGTAGGTATATAATTCTTAGCTGGGTACTTGGTCCGTAGTGGGCATTCCATAAATATTAACTATTGGTATCTTTATCCCTATTGCCATAATAATAATAATTATTATTATTGTTATTTTCTATTTTGAGTTTTTTTTTCTTCAGTATTGAGGATTGAACCCAGGGCCTTCTCACCAATCTACATTTCCAAACTTTTTTATTTTTTACTTTAAGACAGGGTCTTGTTAAGTTTTCAAGTGGGGCTTGCATTTGCCATTCTTTCATTTTAGCCTTGCAAATGATGGCATTATTGGTGAATGCTGTCACACCCACCTAAAGTTAGATAACTCTGAGTGGTTTCTTTGTTTGTTTCTCTTTTGATAACTCCTTATATATCATATGCTTGGTGCAGCACAACATCCCTCCCTCCCTCTCTCCCTCCCTCTCCCTCGCTCTCTCCCTCTCTCTCCCCCTCCCTCTCTCTCTCCCTCCCTCTCCCTCACTCTCCCTGACCCCTCTCTCTCAGACTACAGATGAAACCAGGGCTTCATGGATGCCAGGCAAGCACTGAGTGACATCCCCAGCCCAGATACCCTTTAACTCCATCTTTCCTAGCTGGCTTTTCTTTACCTTCCTGCCCCAGACAAGGAGGTTTATATTAAAAGATCCAAGTCTCCTTTTTCCCTTGATGGTTGTCTTAATTCCATTAACCTTTGTTATAGTCTATAATATTTTACATAATCTTTCATTTGGAATTGAAAAATGCCCAAAAGATGTACATTGTTGCATGATTAATGATGGTTTGGCAAAGAAGATTTAGCTCTCTTTGATTGTGAGAAACACTTTGAGAGCTGGCTGTGGTTGGCCCTCACTTCTGACGCGAGTGTTCTCAGAGACCAGCCTGGAAACACAGGTGGTACCCAGGTGAGGACTAGTAAGCATCCCTGCACACTGCATCCCGGGGAAAGGGGCTTTCAGATGGCTTTACGTTCTCTAACTTTTCATTAAGAGGGAAATCAATATATAACCTAAAATTTGCTTGGTAACTTTCTTTTAAATTTAGCCCTTCTGAAACTTTATTTCTCTTCTCCTGGTGCAGAGTTGGTGACATTAGAGAATTATATTTTTATTAAAAAACTGAAATACAGAATGGCTATCCAAGAGAGTCACGTTTTTATGCCTAGGGAGCTCTAATGTCTCTGTACTCTAGAGAATTGAAGGTGTATTCAGTCTTTGAGAAAATACTTAAAATCTTCCCAGGTTAATTTTTTTCCTTTATTAATTAACATGAATTTTCATTAAAAGCATGAAAGCGGCTGGAAATTGGAAATCAACTGCCTCAGGTCAGATCCCATTTTTACATTTTTCTAAGCTGTATGAACTTCGGTGACTTTACCAACTTGTCTGTGTTTCAGTTACTTGCCTCTAAGATGGAGAAAACATTAGTTCTTGTTTCAAAGAGTGGTGAGGCCTGGATTTGTAGTGGACATGAGCACTTAGCATAGCCCTGCACTGAACAGAAGGCATCGTGGTAAGGGATGCTGACAACTTAGTGTTCTCCTCTGGTGTGAAACTGAGAAAAGTGGAAAAATCTTTGCAATAATCTGTGTGAGTTGCACTGTACCATCAGAGGAAGGAGGAACAGAGGAACTCTGTTTTGTCATCTGTGTTTTGCTGGATTTTGACTCGGTTGTATTTCAGAAGTCACAGTTGACTAATAATCTGTGCTAAACTACGTGTGGCTGGATGTAGATTTTTTCTTTTAATTAGCATGTTGCTTTACATGTTCTTTAAGCATTCATGATTTTACAGTGAACTCTGTTCCACTGCCATCTGGGATAACAGGTGGTGAGATGCTGTTTTCCCCTCCTTATACTATGCTCCCAGCAGTCACACTGCTGGAATGCTGGGGGGTTGAATGAGGCAGATGCTCCAGGGCACTGGCTTTCACACTGGTAAAAAGACACTATAGAGTAAAGGGAGCTTACAAAGCCACCTATAATGATTGCAACTGGGCTTGCTGATCCAAGGCAGGAGATAATTTTCACCTTTTGAAATTGACATGAAAGAAATAGGGTAATTGCAAGAGGCGTTTTTACACTGGAAGTTAATTTATTTGACAATTGCAAAGTACATATAATTATTGCATGTACAATACATGCATCAAATTTTACATTTGTTTGGCAACTGGGCAGTAAAGTCGAGGTAGCTTGTATTCTCATTTTTGAGGCATGGCACTAAGAAGTTTAAGTTTAAATTTAAAAAGAAATGCAGTAGGCTGAAGGAGACAGAGCCATCAGTGGGCTCTACACTATTGTTCCTTTCATTTCCAACCAAGATTTCTACTGTAGATTTTGGGTTAATAGAGGAAGGAATCAAGTTTGGCAAATGGATAGATAACTGTACTCATCCTGTGATACCTATAATGAAAAAGATTGTTCATTACAAAAAATACTTGCTACACCACTAGCACACAGTAAGAGACTAAATAGTGTATTGAATGAAGACCTGAATTTGGAGCTGTTAATATTCATGGAACTTTGGATTTGGAATTTTGGATTTAGAAGTGCTGACAGGGAAAACTTTTCCCAGCTCATTAAAGGCTGCTGCCACTCAGCAGAGCCGTCTGGCCTTTGTTCAGACTCAGGGTGGGGTCATCTCACTGCACACACTAACATTCCGCAGCCCCCAAGTGCTTGTACTGGAATATGCTTGCTCTCAGGTTTCTGTAGTGTGTGTGTGTGTGTGTGTGTGTGAGTGTGAGTGTGTGTGTGTGAGTGGTAGAGGGAGAGGGAAGCCTTAGGAATGACTAATGGCGGAAGTAACGTTTGCATTCTGGGGCTGTTTCAGCACAAAGTCCTGCAGCTGAGAAGGGCCAGTGACAGATCTTTCCTTCTGAACCAAGCTGATGCTAGCTTTGCCATGTGTTCTATGTCTACACCTTATCTATCTATCTATCTATCTATCTATCTATCTATCTATCTATCTATCTATCTGGACTTTTTAAAAAGTACTCTTTAGGGTTTTTAAAAAAATTTCGTTGTTGATAGAAATTACGTGAAAGTATTGTGAATCAGATTAATGATCTTTAACCTCATCATCTGGAGAAATTCCTGTTAACATATGGCTGCATTTCTTGCTAGTTCATTTGTCTTGCATATATCACTGCGCACAATGTCCCTGTCACCCCCTTATGGAGATATAACAAGTATTTTATGCATATTTTGACAATGGTTAGAGTTGTGTTATATGTACAGGAGTAACAGCATCTGTGCAAATATAAAATACTTTATGAAAAAGAAAATTCCTTTATATGTATTCTTTTCCACCTACCCCTGCTAGATTTAAAATAGCCTTGGCCTAGTTCCCTCTGATTGTGTCAGGAAAAGGAAGGGCATGATAGATATGCAGAGAGAAACTAGAGGTTGATTCTGAGCTTCAGTAGTCCAGATCCTGGCATTTCAGAGAATGCTTTGATGTAATTTGTGTGATCAGTGATTTGGGCTTCTTAAACTCCTTTAGTACCAAACCCTGCATATAGGGACATGTACACCTGACACTTTTTTTGTGTGTTTCCTGCCCTGCATCCCTTACATCAAAGCTTGCTTTAGATAACGCAAAAGCTTGCAGGTCTTTGGAATTCATTCTAAGCCCATTGGGAAGATCATGGAGGAACATGAGCAGGAATCAGGCAATCGGACTTGTGCTTTGGAGAGACTGCTTATGTCTGGTGTAAGAGGCCCGAGTGAGAGGAAGGTGGCTAATAAGGAGGCTTCTGTCATAGTCCAGCTGGGAAGCGGGGGTGGGAGAAGGAGGACAATTCGAGAGAGGTGTGGGAGGTGGAACTGGCAGAGCTAGGCAGTTGCTGTGACACGGGAGATATGGAAGATGGAGTCAGAGAGCACTTTCAGGTCAAGAAGGTGCTCTGTGTTCCTCCTCAGACTGTGGTAAATGCGTATTTCTATTGGGGAAGGGAGAAAAAGTATACAGGGTTGTTCTCATTAGGGTTACTGTGAAACTACCGATGGCCTCTGGGTTCTTGCTGGATGAGGTAGCTCTCCAAGTAGATTTATGACTGCTGATTTCCTGGACTACAGGAATTAAGTCTGGAGGGCATACTTTTTGTAGCATTTTAGGCCAGGACTACAGTCTGTTTGGCCCCAATCTGAAGCATCAGAGTTTTCTCAGATATGCTATTGAGTAACTAGCCATTGACTTCAGCCTTCAGAACTCCGCCTTTAATTTCTGAAAACAAATGGGCAGTTTACCTCAGCACTCTTTCCAGCTGAGGCCTCAGGCCTCTTCCTGGCCCTTGTTACCTGAAATTTCTCGTACTTGGATAATTCCTCAAAGGTGGCTATCGAAGCTGAACGAGTGACAGTCAGTGTGCCGGGTTGCAAACCAGTGAGACAACAGCCGGAAGGGAGAGCTCCGTCACCTCTTGGGGTCCATCTGGAGCCCCCTCCCCACCTTACAGCAGCGGATCTCAGCTGAGAGTGATTCCCCCAGAAGACATTTATAATGTCAGGAGGCGATTTTGGTTCTCATAGCTGTTACGGGAAAAGTACTGGCATCCGGTGTCTAGGGGATAAAGGCGTCTAGGGGATAAAGGCGAGGGAGCCTGGCCTCTGACCATTTTACAGAGCAAGTGTAGCCACAGAGGCCAGCAGTGAGAGTGAAGGCTGAGAGCCATGGATTAAAATGATACCTGAATTGGAGCAATACAGACTGAAGATGAGCTAAAAAGTTCGTCTAGAATGTACTCACTTCAAGGTGGGAAGGAAAAAATTGTCTTGTAGTGTAAATGATTTGAAAAATTAACATTGGGGATGAATGAAGCATATTGCTGCCTTCAGATATGTGAGAAGATTATCTCTTGGATCCTCTGAGAATGTGGTGTTTTCTTGGTTCTTTTTGCAAGAACAGTATGCCTGGGATGTCTGCCTTCAGTGAGCAAACGAAAGAAGCAAAGAATTCAACAGTTGCCTCGTGATGAACAGTCAGGTGACATGGGTGCCCGTTTCATGTGCTGGAAAGTGGGCTTGCTGCACAGATACATGTGCCACTCCGCCCGGGGAAGCTCTGCATATGCACAGTCAGCCACCCTTACAGCAAGGAGAGTGTTTCCTGGGCTCCAGCCGGCAGACCTGCATCCTGCAGCAAATTTTGACTGAAAGGCTTTGGACTGCAGGAAGCATGGCCATCCGGCTGCTCCAGAGTGTGTGTGCTCCAGAGTGTGACTACCTCCAGAGTGTGTTTGCATTATTTGGGTGTTTCTTCCAGAGACTCCTCTGGACTGCTATTTTATGTTGTTGTATAGAGAACAAAGTGTGAGTAGGTGAGGGGAGTGAGTCACAGTCCTTCACTGTAAACAGTTTGTTTTGTGTTATTTCCATTCAGATATTGACCACACACACACACACACACACACACACACAAACAATATAAATCTTCAAATGTGACCCTACTTATTTGTCCTGTAGGTCATTGTAAGTGCATCTCGCATTAGTGCAAAGTTCTTGGTGTAAGTTTTGAGAACTGCACACATATAGTTTCTCTCAGTGCTGCTCAGGCATCAGTGCAGTCCCATCCTCTGGGGACATTGTTTAAATGCTGATTGGGACCCAGGACATCGTGGCAGGACCTGAGGATCTGGAGTCTCAACAGGTTCCCCTGGTTGCCATAATACTGCTACAAACTCGGTCGCTTAAAGCCACGAAACATTCTTTTCTCACAGCTCTGGAAGGCAGGAGTTTACTGGAAACGAAGGTGTCAGCAAGGAAGCACTCCTTCAATTAAGCGCTCCTTGCTTCTTCCTCCCTCCAGGAAAGTAACTATTTGATATTTTTTGCTCAATGTAATCTCCTGGAGAGTCATCCAGGCTGTTGTATGCATCAGAAATCCCTTCCTTTGTGTTGCTGTATTGTATTCCATGATGTGAATTACCATGGTTTGTTGAATTGTTGCTGGTTTTGGGCTATTTTGAGTAAAGCTGCTAAAAAAATTCCTGCACAGGTTTTTGAGCATGGTTTTTCGTTGTTCTGAAATCAGTGTCTAGGTGTGCACTGGATTAGAGTAGTTGCATTTTAGGAATTCAAGAAACTGCCAAACTGCCTATTTTCTGGAGCAGTTGTGCCTTTTTATATCCCCAGCAGCAACCGATGAGTGCTTGGTTTCTCTGTGTCCTTGTCAGTGTTGGGTGGTGTGTGCTAGCCGTTCTAGTAGGTATAGAGTCACACATTGTGTGCTTTTGATTAGTGTTTCCCAGATCACCAATGATGTTGGATATCTTTGCATCTGCTTACTTGGCATTCTGTAGTGAAATGGTCATATTTGGTATCTGGATACATTTTGCCTGTTTTCTACTTGGGATATTTGTTATTGTTTTACTATTGAATACTGAGAATTCCTCCTATGTTCTAGGTATTAGTCCTTTCTTTGTCTGATACATAGTTAGGAAATATTCTCCCCAGTCTTTTTGTCTTTTTTAACAGTGTCTTTTTACAGAGAAAAAGTTAATTTTCATAAACCCTAATTTATTAATTTTTCCTTTTATGGATTATAGTTTTTATGTCACATCTAAGAACATTTTGCCTAGTTCTAAATAGTGAAGATGTACACATTGTTTAACTTTACATTTTCTGTTTAAGTCTGTCATTCACTTTGAGTTCATTTTTATATAAAGTATTATGAGGTTTAAGTCTAAGTTTATCCTTTCTTAATTATGAATGTCCAGTTGTTCCAGCACCATTTGTTGAAAAGTTATCTTTTCTCTACTGAATTGCCTTTGCCCCTTTGTGGAAAATCAGTTGGTCATATTTGTGTAACTCTTTTTTGGGATTTGTATTCTGACCCGTTGATCTATGCTTCCCCCGTCCATACCATACAATCTGTAGCTTCCTAACAGTGAAGAAATCAAGTAGGCTGACATCTCCAACATTGTTCTTCACTTTAAAATAAACTATATCTTTCTGTTTCAGTTCCTTTGCCTTTCCATGTGAATTGTAGAATATCTTGTCTACATCAACAAAAGATGTTCATGTGATTTTGATAGGTATATTAATCCTCTATAACAGTTTGAACACAGTTGATACCTTTGCTTTGACTCACAGCTGCTTACATTTTTGAAATTTTTTCCTCGGTTTTTTTATTAGTATATTTTTGTGATACATTGCAAATATATTTGTCATGGAGGAAGAGGGATTGGTACATATACACAGAGCATCTTGGTCATTTTTACTTCCTCTTCCTTCCCTCCCATCTCTTCTATTTCTGGATTTCTGTCACATCTTTTCAGAAAAACAACTTTTTGATTCATTGATCCTTTGTATTGTTTTTTGGGGTTTTTTTTTTGGTACCAGGGATCGAACTCTGGACATTGCACTTTCGAGGCAGGCACCAGAACCACTGAGCTAAATCCCCAGCCCTCCTTTGTATTGTTTTTGTCATCTCAATTTCATTAATTTTCTCTCTGATCTTTATAATTTCTTTCCTTCTATTAGTTTTAGATTTGGATTGTTCTGGGACCTTGAAATAGAACATTAGGTGACTTATTTGGGATCGCTTTTTTTTTTAATGTGTGCATTTACAGTGCAGTATAACCTTTCCTCTTTGAACTGCATTCATTGTGTCCCACAGATTTTGATATGTTGTGTTTCCACTGTCACTTGGTTCTAGAACTTTTAAAGTTCTCCCCTGATTTCTTCTGTGAACCATTGATTATTCAATAACAAACGATTTAATCGTCATGTGTTTGCATAGTTTGTGGCTTCTTTTGCTGTTGATTTGTAGCTTCATTGCTCTCTGATCTGATAGTGTGCAGAGGATTATTTCAATTCTTCTGTATGTATTTAAGCTCACTTTATGGCCTGAGACAGTGATGGTGAACCTTTTAGGCCTTTCAGTGATAACAAACAACAGCCACCTGTGGCATGTACGTCACAGGTTCACTTGGACTAAGATATGGTCTATTTGGAAAAGATTTGTGTGCTGCTAAGAAAAATGTGTATTCTGTTTTTGTTGGGTAAAACTTTTATCTCTTAAGTACATTTGTTCAGTGGTGTTTCTCAACTCTGATGTTTCTTTGTTGGTTTTTGCCTGGTTGACCTATCTAGTTGTGAGAGTGGGCTATTGAAGTCTCCCACTATGCTTGTTTTGGGTATCTATCTGTTCTTTTTAAGAACAGTAGGGTTTGTTTTTTCCATAAAATTGAGTGCACTAACATTCAGTGCCTGGATATTTGGAATTAGCATTTCTGGTGAATTGTGTCCTTCACCATCTTTGTTTCTCCTGACCAGTTTGGTTTGAAATCTGCTGTGTCTAAAATAAGACGGCCACTCCTGCTTGTTTCAGGGGCTATACTTGAGTGGAATATTGTTTTCTGTGCTTTCCCTTTCAGCCTTTGTACTTATCTTAATGAACTGTCTCCTGAAGGTCATACATGGTTGCAGTTTGAGTTTGGGTTTTTTTGTTGTTGTTTTTTGGGGGGTTTTTTTGGTACTGGGGATCGAACTCTGGTCCTTGCCCTTGTGCAGCAGGTGGCGAAACCACTGAGCTAAATCCCGGGCCCGTGTATTTTGTTTTTGATCCAGTTCACCAGTTTGTGCATTCTGATTTGGGAGTTGAGACCATTGACACTGAGAATTATTACGATAAGGTGTTTATTGAATCCTGCTGTTGCATTGTTTTTCCAGTGCAGATTCCTTTTGTATAAAACAGCCCCAGTTATATGCGTAATTTCTTTTGGACTCTCTGGGGCTGCTGGCCTTCCTATCCCTGTCTTTGGTTCCTGTATTTCATGCAATCTGGTTTAGCAGTCGTGTATTTCTTTAGGGTTTCTTGTTTGTTTATTCATTTGTTTTGTTTTGTTTTTGTCATGGAAAGTCTTTATTTCTCTATCAATTTTGAAGGCTGATTCTGCATGATATAAAAGTCTGGTTTGATGGCCGGGGATTTAGCTCAGTGATTCCGCAGCCAGCCTTGAAAGGACAAGGACCCAAGTTCGATCCCTGGTACCAAAAAACAAAAGTCTGGCTTGATAATTATTTTCTTTTTCTTTTAGGGCTTGAAAGTCTTTCCCTCAGGCTTTCCTGGCCTTTAACATCTGTGTTGAGAGATGTACATTGCTGTATTTGATAGGCTTGCCTTTGTAGGATACTTGCTGTTTTCCTTTCCTTTTCTGTTTTTTGGAGACAGGGCCTCACTACGTAGTTCGGGCTGATGTCGAACTCACTGCAGTCCTCTTGCCCAGTCTCTCAAGTGCTAGGACTACAGGCATGCGCCACCACACCTGGCCCACTTACTGTTTGTGTCTAGCAGCTTATAGCACTTTTGTTGAATTTCTGTAATTGTATGATGTGTCATGGAGAGATTCTTTTATGGTTGAGGCTATTTGGGGCTGTATATGCCTCTTATATTTAAATATTGAATTATTTCCCTAGATTTAGAAAAAAATTCTATGAGTTTTTATACCTTTGGAGTTGTGTTCTGATTTTTCACTTACTCTTATAATGCTGGTTTTCTTTTGAGTTGTCTAGCAGCTATGGATGAAGCGTGCACGGTGTTTGTCATTTTAGGGCATCATGGAGTGTATGATCTCCTGTGTCCACATGTGATTCCTGTTTCTGACACTGTCCTCACGTTGGTCAAGTTTGCTACTCTTACTTTCCATTTAACTTTTCATATCATCTGTCTCTGCTTGCTTTCTTTTCACATTTTTTTATTCTTTTCTGAGGTGATCATTCATGCCTTGTATTGTCTTGCCTAAATCAGTTATTGTTCATTTCTTCTTCAAGCTTGTCAAACATTTTATTGGTGAAAATGTTTATCTGTTTAAATCCTCTTTGAACTCATTAAACATCTTATGCATTTGCTTATGTGTTTCTTCTTTTATCTCTTCCAACATTTGGAGCATTTGGTTTTTGAATATTTTGTCTATAGCATTCTCAACTTCAGTGTCCATGAGGTCAGCTTTTATTAGTGTCATCTTGCCTTACTTTCTTGTGTTTTTATTGCTTTATGTTGTTAGCTGAAGATCTATTAGGGTAGAAAAAACTCTGTCAGTGCTATAGAAATCTGTTTGATTCTGTCTTCCTGTGATGTGTCCTTAAATTTGGTTATTCTTTGGTATTTATACCCCTGTTCAAACATTTATAATAGTGTTTGAGAATCTTCTTAGTGTCCAACCTTCTTATAGGGATTTAATTCCCAGAACCACACAGAGAAGAGAATACAAACCACAGAAAAAATGATACAAAAATAAACCAGATATTGGCATACAGTAGAAACCAATTAAAAGTAACAACTATGCCACTATTAAAAATAGAAATAAGCAATAATAGTAGAGTCAAATATGAACTGGTTATTGACACACCATAAGAACCACTAATAGCTACAGATATGCCATTCTTAATAAGAGAAAAAGATCTGCAATAATAATGTAGATGTGAATACAAACCAAATACAGCATTGACATACTGTAGATATCTCCTCAAAGCAAAACTGTACCACCATTAGTAATGGAAAAGAATTCAGTAATCACAGCATATAGTTATCTAAATAGCTAAAAATTAAGAAAGCTTAATAGTAAAAATAGAGGGAGAAGGGGAAGGAGAAAATGAAAGGAGTAAACTATGAGAAAAGAAAAAAAATGGAAATGAAATCTATGTAAATAGGGAAGGGCGGAGAGGGTGAAGGGTGCACAGGTAATGGGGGAAAAAAAGAGAACCAAGATACGTCATGTACAGGTACAGGCACCCAATGATAAATGTAAACGAATCGTACACCTAAAATGTACCAATAAAAGAACTTAAAAAAAAAAAAAGAAAGATGTAAATTTGAAAAAAAAAAGTTGAGATAAAAATTACAGAATAAAAGAAAGTTAATAGGATTAGGTAAAAGTAACAGAATAAAAACAAGTAAAAGAAAAGAAAAATAAGGAAAAAAATAAAGCAAAGAGCAAAAGATAGAAATGAAAGCAAATGAACAAACAAAAGGAAACAGAGAAAAAGAGAAATGAGTCCTCCATGTGTTGGGTGAGCAGCTTCTTTCCAGGGCCTGGGGCATTAGAGTCTCCCAGATCTTGGCTGGGAATGGTGAGTCATACCTAGTGGCAATTTTGCTTCCATACCCACTTTTTGCTGGGTGAATGCTGAGTCCTGCCTAGCATTTCCTAGGGCTGTGGTCAGCCTCCAGGCTGCATTGCTGCAGTGCTTCTCAGCGCTGTGTGTCTGTGCACCCCAAGTTGAGTGCTGTCTCACTAGCGTCATGACCTCGGAGCTCTTGAAGGGCTTCCCTTGCTCCAGGGGCCCCTCTGTCTCTATACATCATGGTGTGGCAAGTGTCTGAGCAGAGACTTATCCCTGATTGCATTGGCAGAGGGGAAAAGCACTCAGACCACTGTGTTCTGTGCTGGAAGTAGGCAACATGGAGGACCAAGCAATCCTCTGCACTAGTGCTTTTACTGTCAGAACCAGCACCCCTCAGAAAACTGCACAGCTGGCATGGCTTCTCACTGCAGAGAGCTGGGACTGCTGTGTCCTTTACAAGCTGAAGGTGCTGCTGCTTAGACTCCTCAGGGCTTCTGCAGCTAGCCCGCCACTGCTCCGTGGCCCTCTTTTGTGGCTGCCTCCCATCCAGTAACTGTGGTAGGGTGACTCCAAACACCCTGACGTGAGGTCATTCTGTGAATTCTGATTCTGGAAGTAGCTCAGTCTTAAATAATGAACTCCTTCCCCAAATGACTTCTGATTATGTCACAACAAGTATGAAGGATGCTGCAGTGAATTTCTTCTCCAACTACAACCTGCCACACAGAAGGATTGACTTTCAGAATGAAACTCAACACTGTATTTGCAGTTTACAATAATCTTAGGCATTTTTTTTGTATATCCTTTTATTGGTACATTTTAGGTGTACAATATAATGACATTCATCATTGGAAATTTGCACCTTTACGTAATCTCTCTTGGTTCTTATTTTTCCCCCTTCCCCTGCCCTCCCTTCAACCCCTCCGTCCCTCCCTATTTGCAAAGACTTTGTTTCCATTTTTTCATTTTCTCATATTAATTCCATTCCCTTCTTTCCTTTCCCCTACTCCTCCCACTTCCTTCCCTTTTGCCTCTTTTCTTCCTATTTCACGTTATCTATTATACCTTTTAGTCCTTATTTACACTTTCAGTTTCTCACACTAGAGAAACTATTTGGTATTTACACGTGTGCCCTGTTTATTTCACTTAAGAGTATCACCTCAATGTGCATCCATTTAGCAATAAATGTCTCTAATTTCTCGTTTTTGATGGCTAAGTAGTACTCCATTTTCTTAACCGCATTTTCTTTATCCAGTCTCCAGTTGATGGGCATTTGGGCTGTTTCCAAGTTTTAGCTATCACAAACTGTGCTGCTATGAACATGGGTGCACATATATCACTGTGATATGATTCTTTCAATTCTTTGGGGAAGATCCCCAGCAGGGGAATAGCAGGGTCAAATGGGACCTCCAGTCCTAGTTCTTTGAGGTATCTCCATACTGATTTCCACAGTGGTTGCACCAGTCTGCACTCCCACCAGCAGTGGAGATGGGTTCCTCTTTCCCCACAGCCCCGCCAGGATTTGTTATTGGTTGATTTCATGATAGCAGCCATTCTTTCTGGAGTGAGGTGGAATCTCAGTGTTGTTTTCATCTGCATCTCTCCAATGACCAGTGATGTTGGACATTTTTCCATATGTTTATTTGCTATTTCTACTTCTTTGTGTGAGAAATGTCTATTCATTTCAGATGCCCATTTTCAGATTGGTTCTTTAAATTTGGGAGGTCTGATCTTTTTAAGTTCTTTATAGATTCGAGATAGTAGACCTTTGTCTGAGGAAGAGCAGGTGAAGATTTTTTCGCACATTGTGGGTTGTCTCTTCACACTGCTGGTGGTTTCTCTTGCTGTGCAGAAGCTTTTTAGTAAGAAGAGATCCCACTTGTTGATTGTTTGTGCTAGTTCATGGGCAGCTGAGGTTTTGTTCATAAAAGCTTTTCCTACCCCAATGTCTTCAGGAGTTCCACCTGACCTCTGTTCCAGCTGGTTTAGCGTTTCTGTCAGGCTCCCTCCCCAAGAGCCAGGGTTTGTGTTCCAAGCTGTACTCTTCTTTTCTCTGTGTTGTCTGCAGCTTCTCTGTGGTTTTTGTTTTCCTGTCAACCTTTTCTTGATTCCTGCAGCTCTGTTTTTGTTTCACTTCACATAGTTGTAGTTTTCCAGATGTTGTGAGTCCAGGCCCTTGAGAGGCTGTGTTTTGCTGCCAGTCTTTACTCCACCATTTTTAAATCCTCTGCTTTGACTCATCCAACCCATAAATATGGTCTATATTGTATTTATTTATGTATTCTATGATTTACTTTGCCACCATTTTCTAGTTTTTAACTTATAAGTCCTGTATGTGATGTGTTAGCTACGTACTGAGGATTTCACTATTTTGAGCCATGGTAAATAACATTTTATTTCAAAAAGTTTTCATTGCTAATGAACACAGATCTATTGATTTATATCATGAATTGGTTTATATCATGAATATTGGTTTATATCATGAATACCATGACTTTTGTGAACTCACTACTGTTAGGAAATTTTTGGTGTTTTGAGTATATTCCTTGTGGTTTTCTATCTGCAAAGCTTTATATTTCTTCCTTTCTAATTGATAATATCTTTTTTTTCTTTTTCTGGCCAAATTTGTCAGTACTTCACCATTTGAATAAGAGTGTGGCAGCCTTGCACTGTTCCCAATTCCAGGAGGGAAAGTGCCATGTTCCAATTTTCTCTAGGAAATGTAATGTCAGCTCTGAGGTTTTAAAGTGTTAATTGTCAACTTGAAGACATTCTCCTGTACTCATAATTTTCTTAAAAATTTTTTATCATCATCAATGAGTCTTGCATCTTACCTCTGAATTGATATGATCAGTGGCTTATTCTTGTGTATTTTATTATTGTGAATTATAGTGTTTGATTTTCGAACACTAAACCAACTGTGTGTACCTTCAGAAAATACTAAGTCATGGTATGTAATTCTTTTTTATATGTTTCTGGATTCAGTTTGCTAAAATTTACTGTTTGTCTTGTTTTTACCTTTTGTAGTCCTAGGGTTGGAATTCAGGATCTCGTACATGCTGGGCAAGTGACTCAAGCCACACCACACCCCCATTTTTTTGAGAATTTTTACATCAGAGTTCACAAGAGATACTGGCTGACAGATTTCTTTTTCAGTTCTGTGGTAATATTACCTTCCTAAAATATAGTGAGAAATGTTCCTTTCTCTTCATCTCTTTCATCTCATCCCTCTCCAAGGTTAGTACATCTCATCCAAGTTGGCAAATGTAGATCTACAAATTTGTTCATGTAATTCTCTTCATCTGTTTATATATCCAAGATCTTTAATACTATCACTTATTTAATTCCTTTTCTGGTAATTTGTGTCTTATGTCTTTTCCCCCTTTGTCAGCCTTGGTAGAAGTTGGTTAATTATTTGATCTTTTCAGAGAACCAGTTCTTTACTTCATTAAATTATCTGTGTGGCATTTCTGTTTTTAATTCCATTGGTTTGTTCTCTTGGTTTTTGTTGTTGTTGTTTTCCTTTTTGTTGTTTGCATTTAAATTTCCTTTGAGACTTCCTCTTTGACTGAGTTATTGTTTTCTAAAAAGTATGATGTTAGTGTTCCAGTGTTTGGAGATTTTTCTTTTATCTTTTTTTTATCAGTTGCTAGTTTGAGTCTCTCCTGGTTGCAGAATACATGCTGTGTGATTTCATTTCTTTTAAATTTGTCCAGGTTTGTTTTATCACATACAGTATGGCCTGCCTTCCTATGTGTTCTGTGAGTGCTTGGAAAGAATTACACTCTTCTGCTGATGGGTCAGTGTTCTGTGTTTATGAGGTGCTGCTGGTTGAAGGGGTATCTTTGCTATATTTTGTTAATTTTCTGTCTAATTCTGTCATTTGTTGAGAGAGGGATATTGAAATTTACAACTGTAATTATGGATTTGTTTCATTCTCCTTTAAGTTCTAATAGTTGCTGTATGTGTTTCAGAGTTCCTTTGGGGGTTCAGATGCAGTTAGTGTTGTGAAGTCTGCTTGGTGGTTTAATTCTTTCATCCTTAGATTATGCCTCTGTCTGAGCTAAGGTTCTTTGCTCTGAAATCTGCTTTATCTGATACTAATACAATAGTCCTGCTTTCTTTTGGTCTATGTTTGCATGATACCTTTTCTCATCCTTTTACTTTCATCATACTTATTGCTAATAATTTTAAGTGAATTTCATATAGACAGAATATAGTTGGATTTTGCTTTTTAATCCACTGTGCTCACCAGTCTTTTATGCAGTTGTTAATGGCTTAGAGCTTAAGTCTGTCTTTTAGTTTTCTGTTTTGATTCACTTGAAATGTTTTGTAATGTACCTATATTTGTAATCATTTTAGTAATTGCTCTAGGTTTCAATTTATATATTCATAACTTACCACAGACTACTGTGGTTTTCCTTTTACCAGTTCAAATGAATTGTTGAAACTTAAGGGGAGAAGAGACGTATATAAATTTGCCCATTTTTGCTCTTTCCATTATATTTTTCTCTACTTTTTTATTGAAACATTCCTACTTTACTAACTTCCCTTCTGTTTAGTGCACTTCTTTAGCCATCCTTGTAGGGTGTGTCTGCTATCACCAAAGTCTACCAATTTTCCTTCATCTGTGAATGTCTTGTTCTCCCTTTCATTCCTGAAAAATATTTTCACCGCATATAGAATTCTGAGATGACAGTTCTTTTCTTCCAGCACTTAAAAAATGTATACCTTCCTGGTTTCCATAGTTTTTAATGAAAAATCTGCTATCACTGTATTTTTCTCCTCTATATTAGATGCCATTTTTTTTTACTGCTTTACAAAAACTTTCTCTTTAGTTTTAAAAAATTTGACTATGATATATTTTGGTGTGAATATTTTAAAGTATTATAATTTTAGATTTTCTTTCTTGAGTGTGCATTTGTATCTTTTGTTAAATTTGAAATTTTTCATTCATTATTTCTTCAAGTGCCTTTTAAGTTTGGCTTTCATTTTTCCTTTCTTTGGGTCTCTGCTGATACAAGTATTAGATCTTGTGCTATAGTTCCATGAGGCTCTCAGGCTGTTTTATGTTTTTCCTAGTTAATTTCTCTATGATTTTCAGTTTGGAAAATTTTTAATATTTTAATGTTTAATATTTTACCTTTCAGTTGACTGGAGTTGATTCTTCAAGTTGATTCTTTCCTCTTCATTGTGTTATTGAGCCTGTCCATTGAGGGTTCCCCCCCATTGGTCATAATTTATATCTGTGATATAATACACATAATTTATATATTATATATACAGATATATAATATAATGTTATACAGATAATTTGTATCTGTAAAGTTTCTCTTTGTTTTGTCAATATTTCTGTTTCTTTGCTAGAGATTATACTTTTGCATATGTTTCAGTAGTTTTCATATGTTTCTCCTTGAATCAACACAATAATGACTTTTTTAATTTGTATCAGATAATTTTCACATGTCTGTCATGTCCATATTGGTAATTCTTGATTATCTTTTTTCATTATGATTGAGATTTTTATGATTCCTAATATAAGTGATTTTAATTAAAATATAGACATTTTGACTATGTTGAGACTCCAAATCTTAATTTAAACCTCCTATTTTTCTTTGACCACCACTTTGGAAGGGGAAGGAGGATAACATTTGTTACTGCCAGGTAGGGGTAGAAGGCCAAGTTCCCCACTCTTCTTCTGTTAACTTGGATGTCATAAAGAACTCTTATCACGGCTGGGGGGCCAGGACGTCCTGACTCTGGCAGAGTCCCTAAGCTGGGGCAGGGAGGAAATGGGAAGACAAGGGATTTCACCTAGTGAGGTCTGTACTCAGTCTTTGCTGATGGCATCCTGCACTGAGGCTGTCTCATAACATGGAAATCTACGAAGTCTTTGCTGGCTTGGGTAGGGTTAGTGGTAGAAACATAGTTTTTGATGTAGTGTTTGGCTGAAGTAGAACCATTTTTGTCTAAAAGTTTTCTGTCTTACTAATCTCTTTTCTGGTTCGTTAGTTGGACTTTTTTTCTTCTCTCTCTCTCTCTTTCTCTCTCACACTCTCTTTTTTTTTTTTGGTAGCAGTTTTCATGTCCTTCAGCTCTACTGCTAGGATATAGAAGACATAAAGAAAGTCATGAAGGGCCAGGGATTTAGCTCAGTGGTTCTGGCACCTGCCTCACAAGCACAAGGTCTTGAGTTCAATCCCGAGTACCCCCCTAAAAAAAAAAAAACCTAGATCTTAATAGTTTCAGTGCAAAGGAGGCTTCCAGGTTGATGTGCGACAGCTCCCAGCACAAAGAAGGCTTCCGCGTCAACCTGCCACAGATGCCAGTGCAGAGTAGGAGACTTCCAGGCCAACCTACCACCACTCCTAGCACAGAGGAGGTGAGCCACATGGGCACCACCAGCACCCTACCCCCACGACCCCCCCTTTGAAATGAGAATGCATGTAAACAAACCTCAGACCAGACTTCTAGATCACCTACAGCAACCCCAAAGGGAAACAAGATGGAACAATCTGATACTCAACCACCTGAACTCCTTGAACTGGTGAAAAAAAGAGGATCTGGGAAAAATGAAATCAGAAATAATTTCTCACATAACAGCAGAGATTGTGCCCATAGTGCAAAACATGATTAATAAATCTGCAGAGGACACAGATTAAAAAAAATAGAGGAGCCGAGGAACATGATGGAATCCCAACATAGGAAACAAATGGAATCCATAAAAGAGATGCAAATAGATTTCCAGGAGATTAAAAACTCCATTGAAAGTCTACACAGCAGAATGAGCCAATGTGAGGACAGAATTTCAGATATAAAAGACAAGATTGCAATTAGTGACCTGGAAAAGAAAAATGTCTTTAAAATTGTAAGGGACCATGAGAAATCAATCGAGCAGCTGCTAGATGATGCAAAGAAGAATAACATAAGACTGATTGGAGTCAAGGAAGAAACAGGAGAGAGTGCAGATGACATAAAATAACTGTTCACAGAAGTGATGGCAGAAAACTTCCCAAAAAGGGAAAAAGAACTTGACATACAGATAAGTGAGGCATATAGGACTAAAACTAGGCTTGATCAAAAAAAATTTACACATAGGCATATAATTGCTAAGATTGCAAAAATCCAACAGAAGAACAAAGTTCTACAAGCAGTTAGAGAAAAGAAACAAATCACATACAAAGGAAAGCCCATCAGAATCACAGCAGACTTCTCA
>NW_004624888.1:438592-463326 GCF_000247695.1 Heterocephalus glaber
ATTTATTGCTAAATGGATGCACATTGAGGTGATACTCTTAAGTGAAATAAATAGGACACACGTGTAAATACCAAATAGTTTCTCTAGTGTGAGAAACAGAAAGTGTAAATAAGGACTAAAAGTTCTAACAGATAATGTGAAATAGTAAGAAAAGGGGCAAAGGGGAAGGGGAAGTGGGAGGGGTAGGGGAAAGAAAGGGAATGGAATTAATATTTGAAAATGAAAAAATGGAAACAAAGTCTTTGTAAATAGGGAATAATGGAGGGGTTGAAGGGAGGGCAGGGGAAGGGAGAAAAAATAAGATCCAAGATGGATTATGTAAAGGTGCATATTTCCAATGAAGAATGTCATTATATTGTATACCTAAAATGTACCAATAAAATAAAATTTAAAACAAAAAAAGTCATGAATCTAATCTCCTTGTTAAGATCTATCCAAGGTGCCTAGCAGGTCTGCCTCCTCTTTACATTTCAGAGTCTTCTTGTTTTGTTTTGTAGGTGATATTCAAGGCATCTATTTGCATTTACTGGGAAGAACAGAGAAATACACATCATCTTTCAAGAAGGGGATCTATTGCACCTTTACTTTTTGTAGACACCAGGTGAAACATTGACTTGGCTGTATAATCCAAGGCACTTAATGGAAGCTGTTGAGCTGGCAGGTTGAGCTTGTAACATGGTTTTAAAGGAGATAATGATTACTAAGAAAATAGGTCCATGCATTTATTCAGCATTTTTCTTTCTGGCCCTTTTACAGGACCTTGAACTGGCAAGTCCGTAGTGGAAGGGTAAAGAGGGCGAGGAGCTGAGAAATGAATAACCAGACCCACCATCTGGCTTTCTGCAGTTCAGAAAGTCACATGGAGCCACCAAGTTAGAGCTGCCTCTCTCTGTTTTCTTGAGGTGCCAAATGCTATATTTAAGCCAAGAATTGATTTTGAAAATATTTTTCTACTTCTGTTTTGTCAAACGTGTTCTTTGGCAGATTATGTTAGAGCTTATTCTGCTAAAGCTTAGCAGAGCCTTCTGTTTCTTCAAGCTAATTTGGCATGCACAACTCAAACATTAAACCCTAGTTTTGGAACAGAAGTCTTCTCTAGAGATAGCACAAAGTATGTTTTAATTTCCAAGCAGGTAATACAGAACATATCAAGTAAGAGATGGGGCGATTATTCCTTGTTATCTCTTATATATAGGACTTTATAAATCTATTTTCTGCTCAAGCCTGTTTCACTACATATTTTCTTTCCAGAACCTTTCTTATTATGAGAAGGAAAGCAAATGTTAAGCTAGTCTTTTTTTATTGAGAAAAACAGGAGAAAGTGTTACTGGATTACTTTCATAATATGATTTTGCTTGAACTTTCAAGATAATAGTGTAACTCCAGTATGAACAAATAGAGCTTACATACCAAGGATAAACATCTAGGTAAGCCTGAATAAAAGCATTTTGTTTCGAATTTTAATGTCTGCATGAAGAAAGTGGTTTTCTGGTGGGCTTGAATTGTTTTACTTTGGTGATTGTAGTGGATTAACTAATGGTCAACTTGAAATGCCCAGCTGAACTGAATCAGCGTGGTCTGGGTGTGGAGGATCTACCTGGGGATTGTTGTCAATAGCCATAAAAAGAGAACTGGAGGGGAAGATTCTGGACTGTTGATTCTCCACTTGATCTTAGCCAAAAGGCCGAGAAGTGATGGCCTGTTGATTCTCTAGGAGAAGCTTGCTGTGGATGGTTTTCCAGAGGTGAACTAGGCTATTCGCGGAGGAGGAGGAGGAGGAGCTCGGGGTCTTGCTGTCCCTGGGAGGGGCTGCTGTTCTCATCTGGTAGCTCTGATCTTCACCTTGAGCATCCCTTCCTGGCTCCAATGTGGATCCCTCAGCCTGGTGGCACAAATCCTTCATCTCACCAGCATAGGTTTTCTGGCTCCCACCACTGGCCTTTGGGCCTTCCAGGTGCAGATCCTCGATACAGACAAGCATGAGACACTGCCGTGGGCTCTAGGCCCCTGGCAACGGAGGACATTGCCTTGGACTCTAAGCCTTTGGCTGGACTTGTGTGGGACATTGCTGGGATCCAGGCCCTCAGCTGCATTCTTTGGGCCTCTAGTGTACGGTTAATCTCTTTTACTCGTTTGCATTTGACTTTTTGGATAATTATCATAAAATACTCCTATAGATTATGTGTCCTGAATTTAATGTATTCCCTTGCCAAAACCCTGACTGCAGCTGAGATGGGAAATTTTTGAAGCCTTTGTAATACCCAGAGTCTTTTAGTTGGAGGGTGTGATTGTCACAGCACCTGTACCTGTCACCAGTGCAGATAGTATCTCATTAAAGGGAATAAATTGTCACTGTATCCTCTGAAAGGCTCAGTCTGGATATGGAAGTGGCTGCAAGCATTCATAGGTGTTGGCTGGAGAAGCCGGAGGACCGGCGTAAACCTGAGTGTAGGGTTAATTAATAGAATAGTTACTTAGTTCATAGCAGTTGCACTGAGCTGTATTTAACTTAGGGAGCCTTCCTCTTTGTCCTTCATCTTCTGTAGTTCTTTTTCAATGTGTTTATGCATGGTGCAGCTTCCAGAGTCAGCCTGCGGGACTTTTAGGATATGGCTGTTGTGATTTCTGTGTGGGAGAGCCCGTATCTGTGCTCTTTTCCCACCTTGCTCTTTGTCATTGATCACAGCCAGGTAGAATCTCTGGTTCCTCCAGCCCCTAGCCCACCCTTCACATTTGATGTCAGTTCTTCAGACTCTATGTACATAACTGAGGGCTTTTTAAGGAATTGTTGTGTGTGGCTGAGCCACAGTAAGACCCATCAAAGCACAGGTCACTTGGAGTCTCCTGATCCTCTGAGATGAACTTTCTTCCCAGAGCATTTCAGTTTCTTCCTAGTTAGGGCAGACAGAAACCCAATTTAAATACCTAGGGTTCTGACTCAAAGAGGGTGTTAGAATTTTTCCCTTTTCTCACTGATGTTCTTTGCTCCCACCCTACTCTGCACCTAGTTCACAGACTTATACTTAAGAGCACTTCACTTTAGATTATACAGGATACTCTATCAACAGAAGGCTCGGCATGTCTGGCAGTTTGTGAATCCTCTGAGCACTCAGGATCTCAGAAGTGGGCTTGACTTAGAACCCAGGGTACACATTGGAATCATTAGGGAGATTTTTTAAAATACTGATTTTCTTTTACATTACTAAGCCCGTGCACATGCTAGCCAACTGCTCTCCCATGGAGATACACACCCTCCTCAGCCTTTTATATATTTATATTTTTTTGGTGCTGGGGATTGAACTCAGGACCTTGCACTTGGGAGGCAGGCGGTGGCACCACTGAGCTAAATCCCAGGCCCAGCCTTTTACAATTTTTATTTTGAGACAAGAGCTCTCTAAATTGCCTTCATTAGCTTTGAATTTATAGTCATTCTGCCTCATCCTCCCAGAATGGGAGTATAGGAGTGGATCTGCAAGTCAAGCTAAAATCATTTTAATTTTTAAAGGTGAAATTGTCTTTCTCAGGAACTAGTCTGGAATTAGGCAACCAAAGAAAAGGAGTCACAGTTCTCAAAGGGAGAGGTGTTGACATGGTTCAGTTTGTCCCTCTGCCAAATGTTTGACATCTTCTGAGTTTTAGTAATGATAGTGTCAAGGACTTGCTTACCCAGTAGAGCTCTTAGTCATGGGATTTATTGGCTCATCTGGCATCTTTGGTGCCGTTTTTAAATGTTATTTTAGGATTGGTGTGAACATGTCTATTCTAAGCCATACATGTGGAAGAGGAGCTGACAGTTCAGTTGCTGCACCCCTCTTGTGAGTAGATACTTAGGGGCTTTGGATTGTTTGCACTCCATCCCTTCACTTCCAAAGAGATGGAGATAAGGAAGAGACACGGTCATAGCTCACACATACTGAGAGTAATGTTTCCTGTTGTGTTTTAGTCCTCACGACAGCCCTGCCAGATTGGAAATGTTAGCAGCCCCATTTTAGTGACGAGGACACTGAGCCTCAGAGGGATGAAGGAACTGCTCTAGAAACACAGTGTCAAGTCGGGATGGGAATGATGGACTGACTGATGGTGGTTTAGCCACTGCATGGGTTATTTCATTGGTATTATACTTCATTCATTCAGCCACTTACTTTGTACTATTGCTTCTGTAAGCAAAGAGTCTCCTAGGCTAAGAGGTCTTGGATCTTGTGGGAAGGGTGGCAAAATAAGCAAGAAAATGTTGAACAAATGAAATAAAGAGGCTTGCTATAACGAATGAAAATTGCTACGGTACCAACACAGTAAAGCAGAACATAGGCTAGATGCTGATCGAGAGGCAGCTTTTTCCATAGAGACCTTGGAGAGGGCTTCTGCTGAGCCACTGGGAGCATGACCTCAACCCTGGGACCCCAGCGTGAGCTCTGCTGCCCTTCATTGTCAGCTCTGTGCAGACTTGCATGCGCACTGAAGCATGTGCATGTCACACAGTCTTAGAGACTTGAAGTCATCTCACACATCCCTTCTGCAGTATTTTTACAAATATGTTCTTGGATATCTGAAAGAAACAAAGGAAGTCCGACATTTGTGTTAAGAGGCAGTTAAGTGTATGTGCCCCTGATTGCTCTGTAGATGTCCATCTCCAGCATGGGACTGCCCAGCTCTGGTTGTTGTAGTGACTGCAGGAACAGGGGTACTGACTGTCCAGAGGTTCCCGACCCAAGCCCACAACAACAAAGAACTGTCCCCTGCAAGGTGCCAGTGGTGCTTGTGCCAGAGCCCTGTGGCGAGGTGTGCAGTGGGCTTCAGTGTGTGGCCCTTGAGGCTCTTATGCTTTCAGAGCAAGATCTAGTCAGTGAATTTTGTTTTCTACTTTTGTTCTTGAATTTCCTGTAGGTCTTTGCAGTTCTGTGACAGAGGTCTGGGCTTTGACTGGGTAGCCTTGAATACGTTCTGTGCTCTCCCTCCTTTCTCTGCACATGTGAAATGGCAACACAAAAAATGCCGCACTGGGCTTGTTTTTCTTTGCTTGTACATAAAATCTGAAAATCAGTAGCCCTTTGGCTTGCTAGTCTGCCCTCTAGCCAAGAAAAAAAATGGCTGTTGAGAGCATGTTAATCTGTATCCATGAGCCCATCAGAGGGAAAAGCAGGCTGGCAGATGTGATGGGGCTGCCTTATAAATCAACTTCCGTTGTCAAGGTTGGCAGATGGCCAGATAGTGTCCCAACTACAGAATGGCTCTTGTAGCCCCATTATTTATAATCACTTTTGAATAGCAACCAGGGGACTACAGCGAGGCAGAATGAAAACTAGAATGTGAAAATTATAATTGTCCATGGAATTTTGTAGGTTAGAAGTATCTGATGATCAACCTATGAATTAAGAACTCTATCCCCTAAATATTTTTTAACCATAAGTGTATCCAGCACTCTTTAAAAATGAGAACTGTGGCCAATCCTGAGAGAAAGATCTCAACAAGTTAAGATTTTTTAACCTAATGGCTTGGTAACAAAACAACATGAGAACCCTGCACATAAACAACACTCACATAATAAATGTTCTCTCTTTCTCTCTGATTTTGAAACATGTTAAAGAGAGGCTCAAGAATAGATTCATAGAGCAATTTGCCGACAGGAAGCTCTCTCAAGGATTTCAAACCATCCCAGGATGTGTGTGTCCATGGCTGCCTTTGTCCTCACAGTCCAGCATGAATTGCAGTGGCAAATTGAACTGTGCTGCTCTGTCTCTGTCTGAGACTTCCCAGGGTAGTCAGAGCACCTGAAACTCTGGCTCCAGCCAACTGTTGCATGAGTGATGTCAACGTATTAGAATACCATTTGCAGCCCAGATTTTCTCCTCCTGTCTGAGAATAAATTGAGATGAACTAGGAGGGTAAGAGAACAGCTCTCTTAGTTACTGCAGACATTGAAGGCTAGAAAATGCCAGTGGCACCTCAATTGTATTTGGATAAAACCATCCGAAAGGTCCAGAGTCCTGAAACCGTCTGTTAAAGGCTTCCCTTCTAAGGCCTGTTCCTGGGAGGAAAGCCTGCTCTTGTGCCTGGCTGAGTGCTCTCTGGAAAGCAGGATGGACTAGATGTCACTTTTTTCGTTTCTTGGTAGGTTAGATATTGAGAACAGCTTTACAATGTGGCAGTTCGTAAAAGATTTCAGCCTTTGTGTTCATACCGTTGTCTCTCCAAAAATAAGATCTAATGAGAGCTCAAAAATACCAGCCTGAGTCAGCTATCCTTGCCTTATCTGCTGTTACAAGTAACCACCAACCAAGAGAACAGAGAGGCATAATCTGCACGACACTGGCCACCCCCAAGATAACGACCAGCTATGACTGGAGTTTATTTTCCAGGTCGGTCTTATTTTTGGGGAAATGAGGTATTAAGAATCATATAGAAGCTTTCCAAGTATACTGTGCATATGACTGCCTTTCCATTTTGAAAAATTTCCAGCCCATGCTGAAGTTGAAAGAAAAGCATAACGTCGCCCCGTCACCCAGATCCACCAGCTGTTAAACTCCTTGTTGTATCTGTCCCATGTCTCCGTAGTTATACATATTTCCATTTTGCCGCATTGTATGGATAGGATGTAGATGCCATGACACTTTGTCTCTAGGTAAGCCAGGTTTGCCTGCACGTGTTGACACTTTCCCACGGGCTGCCACATCTCACTGGGTAATATTATCAGACTTTTCGTCCTTACTCAGTATCCCACCAACTGGGCCATAAATGTCACTTACTGAGTTTTTAGTAAATTCAGGATCCATTTCAGCTTGCACGCTATATTGTGATGATTCTTTATAAAGGAGTCTTGGCTTACTGATCCCTGCCTGTGCACTGCATGGGGTGTGCATGCTGCATCTCACCGCGGCTCCACAGCAACCCTCTTGGACGGTTACCATTCTTACACCACCAGATGGAGCCAGAGGGGCCAGCAACTTGCCTATGCGCAGCTGGGGAATTTGGAGCCAAGATCTGAGTTAATCAAATCTGCTTTGAGACCCAGTGCTTTTAACTGCATACTACCAACACATGCACACTCTGCAGGTACATTTATCATATCAACAAATTCCCACAACACCAGCTATGCTTTTGGAAAATAAGTTGTTTTAAACACCTTTGCAAATGGACAAGCTTGAGCCCAGAAAGAATATATATTGCCTTCCTGCCTTTATTTCCTAAGTAGTTGGTGCTTCCACATTTGTCCTGCGCATGATTCTTGCTGTGACTCCTTCCTAGAGTACCTCGTTGATCAACAGCACGATCACCTCGCTGGATGTGAGTCTGTCACTTCCATTTATTAGCCAGGTTACAGAGTGGTTTCTGAGCCTCAGTTCATTTTTCTATAGGGCAACATGGCTGGGTTGGAGTGAGGATTGTAAAGCTGTGGCTTAGCACTGTGCCGGAAAGTGCTGCATAGATATTTGTTGTCATTTCTTGCATGCAGCAGGTCCATCTATAAGTCAGTGTCGTCTGGAAGGCACAGATGCACACGTCTTCAGATTCCTCTGTGGGCTCTGAACGTGGACATCTGACTTCAGCTTTCAGTGGGAACAAGCAGCAGTTTATTGCAGTTGGCCACAAGCTCGTATCAACTACGTTACTGTGCCAACAGGGGACATTGTCTTCCTGCTTTCTCTGTATAAATCCTTTATTACATTTTTTTTTCTGAACAGATGCTATTCCACTGTCTTAGTTTAACTGGACTAAATATAAGGAGTACAAAAGCTGTAAATAATGAAAAAATAGAGATCATGGAATTTAAACCTAAGCTTGCTTTCCTTTCTGTGTTTAACTCAAGTTCCTTCTCAGTGCAGTATGAAATTTGTTTTAAAAAGATTCACCAGGAGAAAAAGAATAGAGAAGCTGTGAGGAACCAGTAATGAAGCAGATTTTCTGAAGTGCTAGCACAGTATTTTATGTTTTTCTGTGTTGGGCATTAAATGTAAATAATATTTTCTCCAGCTCCGTTAGCATACATAAATCTGCCCTGTCATCTCTGTTTCACACTGTACACTCAATTCATGTTCTTTTTTCTCATTTTTGTTAAGTTGTATAGAAATATCCCTGAAAGAACAGCAGTCTCTCTACAGAGGAGAGTGGGTTGGACCTCTGCCTTTAGGGTGAGGCCCACCTGCCTGGAGCCATAGGCAGACCTCAGTATTGTGGGTGTCAGTGTGGGCCCAGGAGACCAGCAGCATGACCTGAGGTTTTCAAGAGCTGTGGAACTGTGGGAAAGAAAATGTGCTCCTCCTCAGAGCCTAGCACCCCACATTTTCTTTGCAGGTTTTGTTATGGCTTGGATCATTGTGTCATAAACTTTAGCATGTGGTGTCACTCAGAAGGCTTATTAAACACTGATTGCTGAGTGCTATCCTGAGTTTCTGATTCACTTGTCTTGTGGGAGAGTCCAAGAATTGGCATTTCTGGTAAGTTTCTGTGTGTTGCTGCTCCTGCTGATCAAGGTACCAGACTTTGAGAACCGGTACTTTAGTGTAACCTGGGAGACTATGGATGTGGTCCATTTTCACTTACCCCAGGATCTGTCTGACTCCACCCCAAGAATCACTTAAAGAAAATTGCTCCCCTGGAGATGTGGAGACAACATCTGGATAACGAGTTAGCAAACTGTGGCCCGTGAGCTGCATCCACTGTCCATTTCTATAAATTTTATTGAAAACCTTCCTTATTTACGTATCGCCCACATTGGCATTCATGCTGCTAAGTCCAGGCTGAGTAGTTAGTCTGTACTTGCACGCAAGCCTCACAAATAAACACCGTGCTTAGCCCTTTATAGAAGAATTTTGCCAGCTATTGGTCTAAGGCAGTGCCTTAATGTATTTGGGAGAAGGCACTTGGAAGTAATTATATAACAACTAGTGTGTTGAAGGCCCCCAATTTGAATGTATGTTTTAGACAGTGGGATTTTAGTGTTGTTGTTAAATACCCATAATAATGGCAGTTTTTTATTATTTCTCACAGGCCACTCTCCAAGTTAATTTTCTTACTGGAACAGTAGTTTCTCAAAATTAAAAGAATCATAGTTTTATCAGCCTCCTTTCTAAGACATTGTTGCCATCTATTTGAATTATCAGTGGAAAGTTTAAAAATCACATAACTAAAAGGGGAAAACACTCATTATGATGTGTTCATTGTTGAATGAATGATGTTGAATTTTTTGACACTTTGGCAAAAACTAGTATAACATCTTTGGAAAGCAATTTGTCACTAAATATTAAGAATCTTTAATGTTCATACTCATTGGTCAAGTAATTCTACTTTTTGGAAATATCAACAACAATTTTTCATTACGGCAATATTGATTATAGTTTTTTTATCTCAATAACTGTTTTTTTTTTGGTACCTGGGGATTAAGCTCTGGCCCTTGCGCTTGCAGGGCAGGCGGTGGAACCACTGAGCTAAATCCCCGGTTATTGTAGTTTTTTTTAAACATAAGACATCCAAATGTCTGTTACTATGAAAGTGATAATAATAGATGAATCTCCTTACTGACTTGAGCCATTTAAAATGAGGAAAGAACATAAGGAAGCTAGTGCAGTCCTTTTAGAGAGAATTTGAATCAAGAGCTTTGAACGTATTTACATGGTCCTTGTATTGATCCACTTTCCCATTACTCGGGGAACATAAAAGACACCTGCAGCTTAGAGGAAATGGTTTCAGAGGTTTCAGTCTGTGCTTGGCTGGTTCCAAGGCAGGAATATCATGGTGGAAGGGCATGGTAGAGAAAGCTTCCCACTGTGTTGGCCAGGAAGCAAGGCACAGGGGAAGAGTGGCAGCAAGGAATAGACCCTCTGTGTTACTTTCTGATTCCTGAGACACACAATACCTGACAGCCACAACTTCAATGGGGAAATTTTTGTTTTGGCTCAGTTTGTAGATGCTTCACTGCACAGTTGGCTGGATCTGAAGTAGGATGGCGTGGCAGAGGAGGCTTGCTTATGGCATTGCATTGGGGAACAGAGAGAGGGTGAAGGGAAGAGTGGGAAAGAGATAAATCCTTGCAGGCCACATGTAGGGAACAGGGGAAGGGGACGTTACCAGAACCTCTGAGGTAAGTCCTGGTCTCCTGCGAGCCACGGCAGCACATGGCGAATTACAGGAAAGGTAGAAAAATGAGACTGAGAAGAAGCTGAGCTTTGAGTCTGATCAGTGCTGTTCTGGGCACCAAAGACAAAGACCCCCTAGCACGGTTCACCTTTTATTGAGTACTCAGTAGATTGGGAGAAACTAATGTAACAAATGAAATGCAGATTTCAGTACTTCACATTAGGATAAAGGAGGTGTAACAAAAGGCTGGGGGGAACGGAAATCTAAGAACAGTGAGGAACTATGCAGATGAAGATTTGGCTCCTCCCAGGGCATCTCCTGAAGGAGTGGTCTTGCCCTGGAGCATCACAGCATCACCGGATCATTGAGGTCTCAGTTGTGACCCGAGGCCAAAATGGAGTTATGTCTCGGAATTCCATAGCTGGGTTATAGGCAGGAGAACTAGGCTAACCAAATGGTTTTTCCCTAAAATTATGTAGCATTGCTCCTGACAGCCACGCAGCCAGTGACTCTTGCCCTCCAAACTGGCTTCACCTCCCAGCACACTTTTAGCTATAAATCATTAGTGAAATATCCACTGATAAGTGTCTCACCCCATGATCCAGTCATCCCAATGCCCCACCTTTGAGTGTGAGGCTTTGGGGGCAGTCTAGCTGTAAACTGTAACACCCTGTAAGGGTGTGCCCCTAGTGGCCACCTCCTCCAGCTAGGCTCCACCTTCTAACAGCACTAGTGGAGCAATCCACTAATGAGTATAGCGCCTCCAGGATCTAATCACCTCTCCAGAAGTCTCTTAGTCTAGTCAAGTGGACAAGTAGGTCAACTGGCCAAGGTCTACACTGCTCACCTGTACTAGGTATCCAGTGGAACTGTGTTCTGCTGAAGCTATTCACCACCAGCCAAAACCAAACTTTAGAATCCTATTTGACTCCTTCTTGCATTAGATATCCTTACCCTCCACACTGGCAAACTGCAGCAGTTCCAACTTTAAAATCACACCTCCTGCCCTTGTTCTTCGCAGCCACTTTCCTAGCCCAGGCCCCTTCAGATGTTGTGTGCTCAGCTTATTGGCTTCTTCCTGTCACCTGCCTCTACACTTGACCCACTGCGCATCTGCAGAGTAACCTAAAAGCTGTATTGCATCTTCCACCTCCATGATGGAAATGGAAATCCTTTCACATTCCTAATGTTTTTAGAGTAAAACCCAGCTGCCTATCCAGGCTTGCAAGACTCAGGATTTTCTAGCCCCTGCTTCTCTTCCTAACCGTATCCCATCTCACCCTTGTCTGAGCTTCATGCTCTGTCTCTAGCATGCCAGTCTCTTTTCTACTTCTGAGCCTTTTCCATGTGCCGCTGGTCCACACCTGCAAGAGCAACTACCCTGTTTTCCTTTAGTTCCTATATTAACACTTGCCTCTACCCAGAGACCACCCTGTCCATCCGTCCTGAAGTAGGCATGCCACTCTCTACTCAGGGACTCTGTTGTCCTAGTGTCCTCATCCATTCAGAGTATTTGACAACAGGCACTCAGGAAATGCCTGTTGAATGAGTGAATGCATCTCTTCAAATGATCATGCGCTATATGTGCATTAGTGGTACCCACTGGCTATGATGAGTACAGCTTTCTGATTTGAGGGTATGTATGTGTGTATATATGTATGTACAGGATATAATCACCAAAATGTTATCTCTGACACAAATGAGGTTATAGTTTATTTTACTTTGTTGTGCTTCTGTGTATTTTTTAAATTTATAATTGTGTCACTGTGTTACTGTATCAAAACATACATAACATACAATTGTTCATTTTAAGCAGTAAGTACAGTTTTTGGCATACAGTGTATTCACGTGATTGTGCACCTGTCCATCTCTAGGACTTTGTCATCCCCAGCTGACAGTGTACGCGCCAACAGTAACTCCCCAAAATGACTCATGCTGCCTTTACAGTGAGAAAAGTATCAGAAAAAAACGTATTAGAAAGAAACAAGTGGCAAACATATTTTTCAGGTAAAGCTAATTTAAATGAATTTTGGATTATAAAATTTAATGACTATAAGACAATTTCCCTTTTACTTTATAAATTTATTTTTTTAAAACCCCATCCTATATAAATCTAAAGGGCTTAACTGACACCTAATTTTTGCTGTAGTGGCTGCACTGCAGGAGAAACCTTAATAAATGGATTTTTCCTACAACTGTGATTGTTGCTTGGAAAAAGTGTGTGCTAAAGCAGAATCACCTGGAAATTTGATTACTTTTAATATCATTATGCAACTTTCCCTCAGCCTAAAGCATTTAAAGTTTATTGCAGTGTCAATTTTTACTGTAGTGGAAAGCATTCTTGCAGCTTCCAGATGTGGATGTTCTTGGAACACACGAAGGAACTTAGGTTTTGCCCCCTCTGTTACAAGCAAGTGAATTAAGAGAACTCAAACATGCTCTCTCTGGAAATCTGGTCTGTTGCCTAAAATCACAAAAATTTTTAAGCCATTATAGTGACATACATAGCAGCATTATTTGTATTAGAAAAAGTTTAATTTTCCATGAAGGATAAATACATTTTGGTATATTTTTCAAATGGAATATTATACAATATTTAAAATAAGTGTTACATCAACCAAACATTATTAAATTTTTATAATCTGGAAGAAATGAAAAAAGCAGTGACATTGTTGGAAATTTAAGACACAGAATTCCAAATATCTAAATATAAGATAGAGAAATTTAAAATAATGACAAATTCAAAGTATAAGCTCCATTTCCTCCACGTAAATTATAAAATTGTCTTACACTAAGCTCTGAAATTTTTCGTTAGGAAAAATTCCACTTGCTCCAGAACTGTGTTCTTGTTTCCACTTACAGAACAAACCTTGAATTTGAAAGAAAGTGAAGACTCCCTGACAAACTCTGCCTTACAATTTATTACTTCATTGGCTCGCTGCCCTTGACAATTAGGAGAAGATTTATATATATGTCCTCCAAATAATTGGCAATTAATTTGAGATGGGATGCCAGAAAGTACAGTATTCTTAACAAGATGAGAAGGTAGAGGCTCTTCGCATGCAAATGTCAAGGAACACAGAGTAAATGTTAACCAGCAGCATAGTTAACCCTGTCCTTTTGTATGTTCCTAGTAGAGAGGAGTTTTAATTTGACTATCATAAACTGTAGCTGGCTTGACTGATTTGAACATTATCCTCAAGCATAAGCCAAGAGTGTTTTAAGAATGCCCTCCAATCCATGCAGTACTGGTTTATCCTGATAGTTATTCTGTGTGGTCCCCACCAATGTAAGAATTTGGTATTTGTGGAAAAGGAGATACTGACTTGGGAATCTTCTCTGGAACTTTGCTTTTGACTCAGGCATTACATCTGGACATGATGGACATCTTTGCTATCATGGCTCAAATGAAAACCATCACCATCTTTTTAATGTCAAGAACTGTTGTCTCCTAAAAGAAATACAAAACCCTAGATTATAGGCAATAGCAGTTTTGTTGGAAAAAGTTGTCCTTTCAGTCAAGCTAGAAATAGCAGATATGACTATCAGATAGCGATGGTTTATTACTTTTTTTTCTGAACTTTAGTCTTAACACAGTGCCTAGAATATATTAAATACACACTAAATGTTTGTCACCTAGTTTATATAAGTCCACACCGTTTAACAGCAAGTAGACTTATTATACTCACTTCCAGAAACACAAGAAATACCTTTTAATCCAAATCTTCCATAATCTGTGTTTTGTTTCTGGCTATGTTTAACCCAATGGGTAGACTTTATGTCTATGTGCCCTTAAAACAAAAAAGAGTAACAGTTCATGTTTAGACTGATTTTAATTCCTCCCCTGCTCACCTCTACACTTGTCCACTTGACATTCTAATAATTATGATTTCCAACTTTCATTAAATGCTTTCTCTTTTCCAAGTCCGATCCAAATGTGTCATTGCCATTCCATCCTCATGACAATCTTGTGACAGAGCTGCTGTTAGATCATGGTTCTATTTTTACGAATGAGAGAAGAGAGGGTCTGACATTAAGCCTGGTGCTCAGGCTCACCAGCTAATACACAGGGGGGCCAGGGTTCAGACTGAGCCTGTTAGGCTCGAGGACCAGGATTTACTCTCTGTTTCCACCCAACTTTCTAATGGGAAAGAGAACTGAGCATTTATGACAGTGTCTAGTACATACCATAGACGTCATTTGACCTTTATATAAATTTTAAACGTTTGATATCAACTCTTTTGGTGTACAATTCAGTTACAATTAAATGCACTTACTTTATGTATATGGTTCTATAACTTGTCAGATGAACTCATGTTTTATACCATAATCAAATACTATATTAGCATCTCCCCCCAAAATTTCCTTTTGCTCTCCCTTTTGTAAAACTTATTTTTAAATTATAGACTCACAAGGTATTATAAAAACAGAAGAGCAGCCCCATATTCCCCTCATGAAGTTTCTCCCATGGTAGCGTTCATATATATACCCCACGATCTGAATCCTCCTTTCCAGTTAGTCTTCGCTTCCCTCCACTCCAGGAAACCACTGAACTCTTTTTCATTGTTATAAATTAGTTTACCATGTTCTAAAACTCTATATAAATGAAATCATATAACATGTTCTCTTTATGTCTGGCTTCTTCTGCTTATTACTGTGTGCCTAACTTAGGTTTATCAATGTCATTGTATGTGTTAGTAATCTGTTCTTTTTAATTCCTGTGTGGCACTTCATTGTTTGAATGTCACAGTTCATTCACCTTTTGGGATGCATTTGGGGTGTTTAGTTTGGGGCTTTTGTAAAAGGACTGCTGTGAAGATTTATGTGCATGTTTGTTGTGTGTGTCCAGAGTATTTTCAGTTTCTTCATAGAAATAAGAGTGAAATTGATGGTAGCTTGGCTAGTGATGGTGTAACATCATAAGATGAGGCTAAACTGTATTCCCAAGGGGAGGAACCATTTCTCATGCCTTCTAGCAATATATAGTCTTTGCATTGCTCCACAGCCTTGAGGAAACCTGATGTTGTTGGTCATTTTTATGTTTTCTTTTTTGGTGGATGTGTAATGGGATCTCATTATGGTTTTACTTTGTATTTCTCGGATAACTGATGATGTCTAACATCTTTTCTTACACTTAATGGCCAGATGTGTTCCTTTGTTAAATTACCTGTTTAAACATTTTGCTCACTCCGGGTGTGAAGTGAGAGTGGGGAAGAGCCGTCTTCTTGGTTCAATAAACAGAGTCTTAATAACTGAACACCCTAAGATTGACTCACTTGAGACCTTGGGTATAATATAACTAAGCAGCATTTCAAGTGGGCTTCCATTCGTTTATTCCCAAATGAGTGAGCATCTGAGTTACTTGAACATGGTACTAAAATGAAGATCAGTAGTTTCCTGCTCTAGTTAGGAAATATCATGGTCTTAACCGTCACTGCCTTCATGATGTATGCTTTTTGAAGATGAAGATAGCATCTGAAGACATGAATTTAGTGTCTCACAGGTTATTTGGTTGTTACATTGTTTCTCTAAAGCCAAAACTGCTGTTACCTAAGTTATTGTCTTGTTATTTTTAGCTGTCATTGTAGCATCTTTCTCCATTAAGAGTGAACACTAGAATGCTAGCTAGGTTGATCTATAAGCCTTATGTTGATTCTATAGATTGTGATCTGATTATGATTTTTAAAAATATGTCTCTTTTCTCTGATACATTTTTGCAATAATATGATTATATTACCTTTTCTTTTGTTCTATTAAATACAGGGAATTGCAAGGAAATGAACACATAGACCATCAAATTACTATGGCTTAACAAGAACAACAACAATAAAAGAGCAATATGCGTCTAGTGTTTAAAAAACAGTACATGATATATAGAGAGAAATAGGTAGATGTAGATATTATCTATCTATAAAACGAAGAAAGTCTCCATCGTTTCCTCAGTTCAAGTTTGTCTTCCTAATGGAAATCAATGTTCAAACTTCCATTAATATATGGTCTCTCTGATTTATTTATTTAGTGCAGGGGATTGAACCCAGGGCCTTGTAGATACAGGCATGTACTCTACCACTGAATACCCCTAACCCCTCTTCTTTTAAAAATTCATTTTTACACAAAACAAAAAACTATGTACTATTCTAAATATTTCCTACCATATCAGCCCATGAAGATATACCTTGTTCAGAATAGCTATGATATGGATAAGCTGTGCTTTACTGAATAGATCTTTTTTGTTTGTTTCCAAATCTTTTGTCTTTATTTTTATTTATTTGCTATCACAAAAAAGCTGTAGTCAACGATGCTGGAGATTTGAGCGTATTTATGCAAGTATATCCACAGGGGAAATTCCTACCAGTTGAGTCCCTGGTGAAAGAATAGTCTATAACTTGACAGTTACTGCTGGATTGTCTCTCTTGAGGCCTCAGCCCTTTACTCTCCCACTGATCATGTCTGTGAGTGCCACCTCTTTTTAAGGCAAAAGCCTTGGTTATTCTAACGTCCTAGCCCCGGTGACATAGGGTCACACTTTATGACATCTTTGCTTGCTTCTCCCCTGCAGAGGAGATCGCAAAGCACACCCTCCCAAGGACCGGGTTGGACTAGAACTTCCGTGTGTGGCTTGCTCGCATGCCCTTCTCAGGATAGCCATCTCCAGGGAGTCCTGCTGTTGATGTCCTCTGTCTGTTCTGTGCGTTTTTCACAGGAGGAAAGCTCAACAAGGACCTGCGACATTTTCTCGGCCAACGGTTTCAGAAAGGGTCTCCTGATCATGAACTGCAGCAGACCATAAGGGACAACCTTTACCGCCGTGCTGTACCTTGTGAGTAGCCGGTGTTGGTGTTGCTGCTCTGTGAATGTGTGAAGAGGCCTGGGGCGAAAGAAGAGCTGAGCATCTGGCTTGGGGTACTCAGCGGCTTGTCTGCTGAACGATGCCAGAAGGCATTCAAAGTGTTACTGGCAACGGGAGGAACACGTCGTGTCACGGTGTACCTCTACTTTAGTTTAGCTCCACCACTTCGATTTTGCAGTGCTAGGCAGATGACCCTTTGCACGGCTCACTTTTCAAGTGAGTGGGAAGGATGTGTAGTGGTCTTGGCCTCTTGGAACTCTTATGGCGGTCCCCAGGATGAGGCACATACGACATTTGTAAAGGCTTGGCCTGGGTGACGTGGGCCTCTGTTTGTGTCAACCATCACTGCTATTCATGGACGGGACCAGGCCAGAGGCCCTTAGACTGACCTATGGGGGAGGCCATGGGTCCTTACTGGCCATCAGTGTGGTGAATGCCTCAGCAGCCTCTCCATGCTTCTCTTGCCTTCTGCCAAGTTTATGAATTTATAAATCAAGATTATGTTAAGACATAGTTTCCACAGATTAAAAAATCCAGGAGATAAGACCAAATCTGAGGAAGCAAGATACAGAATATGAGAACTCTGAACGCAGCTTTTCTGTGAAGGAAAGGCAGGTAGCCTGACATTCATTCATTCATTCATTCAGCCTGTCTTTCTACAGACAAAGTATCAGCTTGATTGTAGTGAAGTATCACTATGTTCTACCACACCATATTCCTATATAGGCCACTCATAAGATATAAATCTTGGAAATACATGGGGTTGTTTGATGAAGAAAGAATGATCCTGGTTTTTGTTTGTTTGGTTGGTTGGTTGTTAGGCTGTGTTTGAGACAGGGTCTCACTATGTAGTATAGGCTGGCTCTGAATTCACTATATAGCCCAGGCTGGCCTTGAACTCACAACAGTCTTCCTGCCTCAGCCTCTTGAGTGCTGAGATTACAGGTATGCGCTGCTGTACCTGGCTTTGATCCTTGGGTTTATTACTTGAAGGTGCTGATCTTTAACACCCATTATCCAGGTGAGAAAATGGAGTAACCAGTAAGTAGGAGATTGAGACCTTCTTGATGCTTATGCCATCTTGAGCTGTGTCTGTAGCTGCCTCTGAAGTCTCGTACAGCAGGTTGAATGCAGTTTTGTATCACCCAATAATTGCAGACTCATGATTGTTCTCCGTGCAGTTTTTTCCCTACTTACATTTCAGTTTAAGAGATGGGGTGAAGCAAATGAGCACACCATTTCTTGGTGCATCTGTGGTGTTACCATGGTTATGTGTTGGCATGTTTTCCCATTTATTTTTTCTACTGATTTGTTGGATCTGACTCTAGGCTAAATAGCTTGATTTTAAGCTTACCATTATGTAGGAATTGAGGCAAAAATTACCTTAGTCTTTTTAAAACAGTAGAAAAATTATGTTTGTCCTTGCTTGTATAAAGCCCTTTTATTGATGTTCTGTTTGTATGAAACCAGTAAATCGGGAATTTGGAAATGGTGGCCCTATCAAACGAGAACATGAGTAATAATTCATTTTATACTTCCTTCATAAAGTGGGAAGAAAATTCAGAAGAGGTCTGTTTTGCGGTCGGTTTAGCATGAATAGACTTGGGGTCTCTTACAGGCTTGGATCACTCTGACCATCTGTGTTGACTTTGACTCTTTGGCCCATATGACTAGTAAAGCAGAGCACTCAGCCTGTTGTGTGCAGGACAGGAAGCCCTGGGTTTGGAGAATGGGTCCTCCTGATTACGTTGTACCTATGCTGCAGGAGCCAAGCTATCCTCAGCCATAGATTCTGGAACACTTCCTGCTGTTAGATGTGTGTTTTGAGAAGGAGCAGCCTCAGGAGCTGGTGCTTGCTAGTGGGGGGTGACCTTCTTACACATTTTAGGAGGCTTATGGGTCATTAGAAATGAAGAAGTAAAGCTCCTGTTTTTCCAGCTTGTTTGAGTATCATCAGCATATGCATCATGATGGACTTTACCTTTTGGAAATCAGTTTTATCCTTGTTCCCTGACAAAAACAGAGCAGGTAATAGCAGTCATATTTTACAGGTAAGAGGATGGAGCAGTGAAACTTTTAACATCCTCAAGTCTTACTACTTGTAAGTACCACATTACTCCCTTCTCACCCACTGCTGTTCTCATTTTTTTTATTTTTAACCGATTTATCGGGATCATATAATTCACCTGTTTAACGTACCCATTGTTATTCTTCATCTTGCTTTTTTCCTCTTTATTGAAGAACTTTTTTCACATTGAAAACATTTCCTCTGAGTAGGAATTTAACTACGTTTACCACAGAAGATGACTACCAAAAACTGAGGCGAGGAAAGAGCAGCAGGTGGAGTGAGTCTGCAGTCCTCCCGTTGTGGGGTTGGGGGCTGCTCTGCTAGCTCTGGGCCTGGAGAAAGGCGCGCAGCCTCTCTGGGTGGGACTCGCTCTTCAGGAAAATGGAGAGTGTTCCCAGCTCAACCTCTGTCTCCCTAGCTACGCACATCCTGAGGTGGATCTCATTAGGAAATGGCCCAGAGGGTCAGTAGCTTGTTTAACCCCACCAGTTAGCAGGGAGCCCTGTCAGGGTTAAAGTAGGTCTCTCTGACTCCCAGGCTGGGCATAATCAATAACAGTTTGATCATAGCACTAGAGAAATAGAGCCTTGATAATGAAAATAAAAAGAATTTCTTCTTATTTCTGATTGCTGAATTTGTGGTCTTAGTACTACAAACTGAAGAGATTTTATGTCTTGAATATGGGAATGATGTAAGGCACTATACCTTAAGGATTAGTCTCATGTCTGTAATTCTCAAGTAATTCACTGGTATGTACAATAGAATTTTAATTTTAATGATTATGCAGATTCTTAAAAGTCATTATATAATTTTGTAGGGCATTTAGCTTCCTCTAATTTCCCATTAGATCTTTACACGTCTATGAAAAGCCACCTTTAAATAGTGGATTTGAAGTGAGCGTAAACATGCTCACCCCTCTTTCTCAGAATCGTCTGATGAGCACTACCCCCCTCACCCCGAATTCTACCCACATTCCCCGCCCTTCCCTCCCTCACTGCTTCAGCCATACATGCTTCTTCCGTCCTCGTCCTCGGCACACTCTGGGTCCCCCTGTGCCCGGGCACACTGCTTCCTCCTGGCCCCCTGCTTTTCTATCTGACCATGTCTCAGCTTTCCTCAGGGCTCAGCCACTTCCCCCACATACTCCTCCCAGCGTCCTGCAGTGGGGCTCCCAGAATCCACTGAAGCCTGTCCTGTGGCTGCTCCTGGCCTGCCTGTCCTCCTAGCATCTCGGTTGGTGAATTGGGTGCTGCATCTGTCTTAGTGACCAGTCCACCCTAGCCCGGTGCCTGGACTGTTGGATAATATTTGTTAAATGAAGAAATGGAAAAGGTTGTTAGATTTTTTTTGGTTGCTTCAGTGCTGCTTTTGCATAAATTGTCAAAATAAAGGCAGCTCAGTGGCTTGAGCTGGACACAGACTGCAGGTGGCTCTGAGGACTTGACTGATCCTTGGCAGGTATGCCAGGCCCAGAGGGAAGCAGTGCATGCTCCGGGGCACTCGGAGCTGCTGTGTCGGCTCACAGCCCCTCCTGGTTACTGTGCCTCCTGCACTGACAGCCTCTGGCTTTGTGACTTCTCCTCCTAGTTGGTGTGACACTGTCTCAGATTGTTGCTTTGGAATGGCCGCCTTCCCGTGAAGATGCATGTGTTACCTGCTGGGGCTGGTCATTTGCTATGTGGTTGCTGTCAGGCTGATATACCGCTCACCCCACCGTGCTGGTTTTCTGAAATCCTGAGCATCACCTTGCCATTCCCTCCACTTCTCTGGGCTCTGTTCCCAGGAGCTCATCATTCAGAGGAGAGGCTGACTGACCTGGCTCCTCCTTAGCTTAATGCTTATTATCAAGGCTCTCCCTGACACTAAGGCCATTGTAACCTGTTTAAGAGGTACAGAGCATTGACTTAAAGAAATTACAAAGGGATTAAGTGAGTTTGATCTGTAGGACAGTTGAAATCTGATATGGTAAACATAGATGACCCTGGTCTTTATTTATAGAGGTGCTACATTCACAGTTTAGCATCTGCTAACATTTAGCATTGCTTATTATTGTGAGTGGGTCCATAAGTTACTTGTGGGACCTTTTGAACCTGTTATTTTCCCATAAGTACAATTGTTTCCATCAAGGCTTGCCTGAAATCAACCCATTGTGCCATGCCCCTTAATAAGTAAAGCTGATGACATACAGGAGGGCTTTTGATCAGCCAACGACCAAGACAGATAACCAATTGTGGAAGATAGTTTGTCTCCTGAAATGTGAATTTCTGTGTTCAGGTTGTGTTCCTCCCTGGGGAATTGCTTCTGGTTGCACTTCATAAACTAGAGAGTTCTGTGAGCATCTGTTAAAGACTAATCAGATAAAGGACATTCTCAACTTTTTTAGTATTGTTATTGTCATTGTCTTCTCAGCAAAGTAAATGGGGTCTAAAATTACAAGGAACTCATTGCCCTTTGCAGTGCCTGGTCTGTGACTAATAATAATAATAGATTGTTCTTCATTTTGGGGACTCCTGCCATGACCTGTCTGTACCTCTGTCATCATCTGTCATATCATCTGTAACTCTAGCCTCACCTATGGCACACGGACCCTCGAGGACCTGGATTTTAGTCCTTTTGACTCTCATGCCCCATCTCATTTCTGTTCAATCACAGATGTTTATTGTCTCTAATGTAGTAAAAATTTCTCTCCATCAGTTCTCAACTATTTCCCTTTCTCATGTGTCCCTGGCTGATTTGTGGTCTGGGGACTCTCTTCACCCAGTGGTCTGCCTCCCCACTGTTTATACCTACCCTTTCCCTTCTTCTCTATCAAACTTACCCGCTCTGCATTGGCTTCTATTAGCCGTCCTTAAAGAAGCCAAGAATTAGAACAAAGACGTGAATGGTTCCCATAGTGACCTAGAATTTCCTGGCCTCATAATATATATGGCAAAAATTAACTTTACGTATGGTACTGCCAGAAATACCTTGTATTCCAACAATAAAGCTATCATGGGATAGTGGTGAATCCTTAGGTTTTGATTCATTTTTTATACTTTTATAATGCCTAGTACAGTGCTGATACAGAGAAAACAGTATAAATACAAGATTGTGTGTGTCAAGAAAATTTCTCTCTATGCTTGCAGTATTCTCTTACATGTTTTTCTATTTTACCATGTATAATTAAAATGTTACTTATTTTTCACAAAGTCTCATAATACTCCAGATAAGGAGCTGTGCCAAATTAGAAATCAAGGAATTAGAGTGAATACTTTTTGTTTAGATATAATTTGGAGTTAAATTCCAAGATTGGGTAACAGTAGAGAAATTCCCATCTACATGATTGATGAGGCCTTGAAAGCAGGCAGGAAGGTTCTTTTTGATTTGGACCATTTCACTCAGAGAAGCCAGAACCGTGGTATCTGTGATTATCTCCTGCAGCAGAGGAGAGAGGCTTCTGTCAGTGAGATTAGGGGGGCACTGGGCCTCCCTGACTCGGGCGGTTCCCGTCGTGGAGCTCTGCTGTGCCAGGCAGCACACACTCTCCGTGGGGCCATGCGGCAGTTTCATGGCTGCAGGACTCATGGGGAGGTGCTGGTTTGTCCAATTTGGGGGGACGCTTTCTTAACAAGCCCATCGTTAACACAGGTCAAAAACTATTTTCTCCACATATCTTTTATTAATACTGAAACTGACATTTAAATTGATGGGGTATCATGCCATTGATTACTACATAGGCATTGCACTGCTGTCTTATTTACCTTCCTGTTTCTTTTTCTCATCTTGTGTACTTTATCAGTCTTCTTCCCTTGGGGTTATATAGGCTGATTTTCAATGTGAGCTTTAAGATTTACTCTAAAATTCTGAATTCTACACTAGACAGGCAGCTGTCCTTTATCACGCTGTGCTAATAGAGTGCAAGCCCTGTTCAAGTATCATTTCACGGGTTCCACAGATGATGTCAGTGGCAGGTATTTTTGTCACGGCATGTGAGGGAGAGAGGTCAGAGAGGTGAAGGGGCTCACCTGACATGATGCTTCATAATTTGAAATTAATAATAAAAAGAACAAGAAGTAGTGTTTCTTGAGTATCCCCAGTGGTCAGGAACTTTATAGACACTTTACTTTCATTATTTGCTTTAATCCACTTAGTGGTGTTTTCAAGTATAAGTTGTTATATCCATTTTCCAATGAATAAAATGAGCCTTAGGTAGGCTCCAGGTCATACACTAAGAAAGCTGAGTTAGATTCCAGTCAGATAGATCCCTAAGTCATTATTTCACACCATCCATTTTAAGGTCACTTATCCTATCGGCTGGTTTAGTTCCGCAAAATGGCATACGTAACAGGAGAACACATCCTAGAAAGGTGGCCACATCATCCTTGAGCCACACTGCAGAGCCCGTATGGCGCACCTAGAGTCCCCACCGTCCGTGTGTGTCACTGGCGCTTGATCTACTTATGCTGAGTCTGGAGCATGCGGGGATGAGGACGGGCAGGCCAGCAGATGCCACCACCTGGCCGTGTTGTGAGCATGGCCAGGTTCCCTGCTTCCTGGAGGCCACTGGTTTCATTATCTTGATGGGAAGTGGGGAGCACTCGTCAGTGAGCCTGACACAGCAAGAGTTGTCTGTCCAGATCTCCTCTTTGAGCTCTTCCATGCAGATCAATCCTGCTTCTTCCTTACCCCTCGCCCTTCCTTTTTCTAACATGACTTTCCAAGCCCATCATTCTCCTTTTCATTTTCAAGTTCTTCTTAGGATTCAGGCTTTTGTTCTCTGCCTCTTGGGATAAGGAATCAGGCCCTCCACACATTCATCCATTCGTGATGATAGGGCCATCATGACCCAGTCACCTCTTACTAGTCTCCACTTCCCACCCCTGTCACACTAGGCTCTAAGTGTCCAACATATCGACTTTGACCTTATTTATGTGAAGACTGTCACCCACAACCCCCTACTTTAAACAAGCTGAGTTTTAAGAATGATTTCTCTATTTATTGAGTAATGATCCAACAACCCTAGATGCTAGGCAAGAAGATAGTGAGTTTAGTAATTAGGCGACTTAGCCAATAATAAGTGAGCTTGAAACAGCACATTCCCTGCACATTCTAAGCATCAACAAATTCCGCAGTGTTCTTTCTTTTTGTATCTCTTATTACATGGTTAACCCTAATTGTCATTGAGTAGTTGCTGAGTGGATAGAGTCATAGTAGAGAAAAAAATGGAAAAAAATTACAAACTCAAAAGCTCGTTAACTCTGGACTTAATTTATGTGTGTCTGTTAATAGATTCAAATAAACATGGTTTTAGTTGGTGTTTTCTTTTCTACATTTCTCAGGGGTGTAGAAAATAGGGAAGCTATAGAAATTAAAGTTTAATTTGAGTTGGTGTGATTTATAATCTTATGGAAACATATTAGGCCAGACCACACCACTTAATAATAGCATGTGTCATTAATTAAGTGCTTACTGTGGCACTAGGAACTAGGCACTAGGCACTGTGGTGATTACAAGTTTGTTTTCATTTTCTTTCTTTCTCCTTCCTTCCTTCCTTCCTTCCTTCCTTCCTTCCTTCCTTCCTTCCTTCCTTCCTTCCTTCTTTTTCCTTTCTTTCTTGTGTAGGGAAGAACCCAGGGCCTCCCACATGCTAGACAGGTGCTCAATCCTTGAGCTGTATCCCCAGCCTAAGTTTGTTTGTTGTTAGCCCTCATTAGACTCTGAGAGGAACAGTTGGCCTCATTCCTGTGCTGTGTACCCTGAGGGCGA
>NW_004624888.1:479745-514781 GCF_000247695.1 Heterocephalus glaber
CTGGAGACTGGATAAAGAAAATGTGGTTTTTTAATAAAATGGAGTACTACTCAGTCATAAAAAATGAAAAATTAAGACATTGATAGCTAAGTGGATGCACATTGCATTGATACTTCTTCATATATTGTTTACATGTCCCATATCCAACATGTGATTCACACACATTGTCTCTTGTTCAATGGGCGATTTTTAATTTTCTTTGATACCATTTTCAGTGGAAAATACACTCATTTTGATGTAGTCTAATGGACCTAATTATTCTTGTGTTGCTTTTGTTGTCATTGTTTAACCTAGGGTTGTAAAGATTTGCGTATTTTTATCTAAGCATTTTATTATTTTAGGTCCCATGTTTAGTTTTAAGAACTATTGTGAGCAAACCTTTATGTGTGATATGAGGTATGGTTCCAAATTTATTCTTTTGCATGTAAATGTCCAACTGCCCCAGAACTATTTGCTGAACTATCTGCTCTTTTTTAAAAAAAAGTTTATTTCACTTTTTACCCTCATACTGGGAATTGAACCCAGGCCCTTCAAACTGAGCTGTATTCCCATCCCTTTTCAAATTATTTAAAATTGTTTTCTAGATATGCTCTTAATAAATTGTTAAATTGCCCTGGCTGGGCTCAAACTTAGGGTCCTCCTGCTTCAGCCTCCCAAAGTTCTGGGATTATGGGCACACACCATCATCTCAAGGTTTACATTTATTTTCATAGCTTTATAAGTATAAAGCATAATTCATTTATTTTTTATTTCTTACTCTCTAATAAATGCATAAAGGCCATAATTTCCTTCATGCAGGTACTTGCGAACGTCCTCCAGATTGTATTATCATTTTTGCTTTCCTTTTTACTGTTAATGTCTTTTTTATTGCATTTTACGCAGTGAACATGGCCTCTATTGTCAGTCCAACATAATTTTATCAAAGGACCTTTCTGTTACAGCACAATACAGAGCGCTTTTTCCCACCCCGCTGATGTTCACACCACTGCCTCGTGCCCTCAGAGCTGTGCTGGGAACTTGCTGAGCCGAAGCATGCAGGCGAGGGTGGGGCGAGGGTTCAGAGCAGCTCCACACCCAAAAGTGGCCCGCGATGGCGCTGCCAGCGATTTTTGCTGGGCACTTCCGCTGCCTAGCACTCGCTTTTGTCCTCTTTTCAGTAGTCTTACTCCTGAAAAGTAGTATTTATTTAGTCTTCGTAACTATATTACTAGACAGGATCTCTTTAATTCCTGTTTTACAGGTTAGAAAGTAGATGTGTTGCAAGATAAACTTATTTACCCACCGAAAAAAGAGGCGGAGGTGAGTTTTGAGCTAGTTAGGCGCCAGACCCTGCTCTTATAACTACTATGGACAGTTGCTTCCCACGCGATCACTTTTCTACAGTATTTAATTGGTGTGATTTTTAAGTATTTGCTTGTCAGTTTCGACGTACTCGGAGGGAAATTCAAGGCCCTGGTCTTACAGTTTGTTAGAATGCTGCCAGTAAAGAAGCGTCCATATGTTCATGTGCTGGGAAGGGCCTGAGGACTCCACTCCACTCTCCTTGAGTCTGGAGGTCAGCCCCCAGGAAGGAAGAAGCCTCGCCGGTGCTTTGGCTCTAGCTTTTTGTGTATAACAAGTGATTTCAGAAGAAATGCAGGTCACCATCTCTCCTGGCATGTGCGGGAGACTCGTGAACTCGAGAGACTTGGATTTTGAGATCAAGTGTATATCTCTGATAAAACCTGAGTAGATTTCCGTGGACTCTTCTTGAGAAACCTTATCTTTGGAGTTCAGATTGAAAATTATTTGTTACTGTTAGGATTATTTCCAAACCAAATGAAGGCTATTTTCCTCCCCCTATCGCAGATTGGAAAGCTACATCTGTAAGTGCTTTCTGAATAAAAGTTCTCTTCTTCATAAAGAGAGTGACTTTTATATTTTTGTTCCCTTCATACAGACTCTATGCAGTTCCCTTGTGAGGGAGTAATTTAATTTTTATTGCACTATCATCTTGTGGAAAACTAATAAAATACAAATTCTGTTTTTAAGTATTAGGTTATGGCTGAAGACTTTTGAAAGTTGTAGGTAATATCTGCTTTTCTTTTTTGATGATGATAGAGAGAAGGAAAGATGTCAATCCTCACATGAACATGATTGAAAAAGAAACTATTCCCTAAGTTTTCGTTTTTCTCAGACCAAAAAATGGGAGCTAATGCTTTGCATTCAGCACTCAAGACCCTTTTACCTGCCCAAAAGCAGATATGAATCAAGAATGGAGCAAATCAACTTATTTTTCTTCCAAAATGTCTGATTTATGTTTTGTGCCAGGTGGGATAAGGCCCTGGATTCTGGGGTCTGTATTTTGCTAATTGAAGCCCTGGAAGGTGTTTTATGTTGCAGGTCCCTTTGGGTGTATGCTTTCATTTTGTTTCAATGCCTTATATAGAAGTAAATTAATCATAATAGGGATAGTATGAACAGGTGACATTTAGTGCAAGTCTTTTATATAAGGGTGGGCTGTGCCAGTTACTTTGTATCATCCTCCCTACAAGTGAGTAGTTTTTCATCCAGTTTTTACAGTAGGGGAGTAGGCAGGTAACTAACGGATGTCACATGGGTGGAAAGTGGGGAGGTGGTACATGACCAGCAGAAGAAAGGAGCTTTAGAAATGTAGTTCTTCCTCATCAGGGAGTGTCGGGGACCACAGGTCAGATTCACGTGCACAGCGCCTGTTGACTGAGTAGCAAGCTTGAAGAAATATGTTGTGCTTTGTCATTTGCCGTGAAATCCAGCTGATCCTGCATTTGAGGGAAAACTCGTGTTATCCTAGTCTGAGTGCTCTGCTGTCCTCCTAGTGGTGTTCCCTGTCCCCTTGAGACTGCTTTGCCATCAGCTGCAGTCTGGCTGCCTCTCCACCTGAAGTCTGTTCCATGCTACCCTCCTCCTCCCAAAACACCAAAACTAGGGCTGTCCCTTGCCTTCTCCCTCCCCTTTGCTTGTTTTGTCATTTTTCACCTCACAACACCTCTAGCTGTGCACTCTGGGAGGATGCTTGCCCGGGTCTCTGGAGCCTGGGCGGCAGGAGGCCAGGCCTGCCTTTGACAGTCTGGAGTGCTTCTTGTCTTGCTGCAGGGCTTCGCTGAGGCACTTGCCAGTGCACGACCCTCTGAGCACAGAGAAAGCCCAAAGCTGGGAGTCTCTCAGGAAAGCTCTCTTAGGGAGGTGAAGGGAGAAATACCTCACAAGAAATAGGCTGCAGGTAACCCTGGGCTCTTACACATTCTTTTAAGGAATGGGCTTGGATAGCACAAGGGCAAGCAGTAAAGAACTGCTCAACTGTGAGCCCAATTCCACATGTAACTGCTCTGTGTCAGTTCCTGAAAGTGGATTCTCGGTGATAAACATCTGTAATCCCAACCCTCCCCTAGAGGCTGAAGCAGGAAGATGGCAAGTCCAAGCTCAGCCTATGGACTTCAGTGACAGAGAGAGAGGGAGGGAGGGAGGGAGAGACAGAGACAGAGAGAAGGGGAGAGAGAAACAGAGACAGAGAGGGGGAGAGACAGAGACAGACACAGAGAGAGAGACAGAGAGGGGGAGAAGGAAAGAAAGGAGGAAGACGGGCAGGCGCGTTAGAGATGCAGCTCAGGTGAAGGCCCTGTGTTCAATCCCTGGTACCGCCAAAAAGCAAGGATTTTTCACAGGCACTCTAAGCCTCTCCATCCTCTGCAACTCCCAGGAAAGCAGTCGTTCCATACGTAGGAGTAACATCCACAAACTGCCTCCAAAGTCGGGGAAGAGGCGGGAGGGCCGCAGCCGGTGCTACCGGAAGGGGCCGGGCCGGTGAAGTCAGAGCTGCGTCCCTCAGACAGGCCCTCCCGCCCTCGGCCTCCGCACCCTGCGGTGGGCTCCGGGCCGCCTGCGGGCACCTGCACCTGCCCATGGGCGCCTGGCCGACCCGCCTGGCCCGGATTTGCAGCCCGGCCCGAGCGGCCCGTGATGGGAGGCTCCCTCGGCGCGCTCGGCCGAGACCCGGTGGGAGCTGCAGGCACGGCGCGCGCTGGGGCGACCCAGTAGCGTGAGGCGAGCCTGGGCCTCGCCGCCCACCGCAGCCCCGCGCCTCCGCGGTCAGGTGGCGGGCGCTCGCGGGTTCGAGCCTCACCCGCCGCCCGAGCCCGGGCCGCAGCGCGAGGACCAGCTGGGGGCTGCGCCGCACAAAGGCGGGGTTGATCTGGGCCGCGCTCTGCAGGCAAGTGCGGGCCGGGCTGCGGCTCCCTCCGCGGAGGTGAAGCGGGAGGAGGCCCGGAGACCGAGACGGCGGGCGGCCAGCCGGAGGTGGAGGCCAAGGGCCGCGGGGCCGGGGGCGGAGCGGGGCGGGGCGCGGCGGGTCGGTCGCTCGGTCGGTCGGGGCCGCCAGCCGCCGGGCGGGCGCGGATGCCTGGCGAACAATGGGGCTTCCGAAGGGGGTGCGAGGGAGCGCGGCGTGCGCTTTGTGTCGCCTCCTCCGCATTGCAGGTAGGAGTCGAATCGGCGGCTACGTGGAAGTGAGGTGCATTCCGAGCTCGCTCGTCAGCCTCGGGGCTTGGAGCAGGGCCTCGGAACCGGGCCTGCGGTGGGAGGGAAGGGCTGCGAGATGAGCCCGATGGACGCTGAAGGCGCACGGGAAGCCTGCTCTCGGCGGAGGCCAGGCGAGGGAGGGGCCCAGTCCGCCCCGGGCACGGTAGCAGGCTCCAGCAGGTGTTGGTAAATGTGTGTCGCTGCATTGTCCGGCGCCCAGGCTGGGGACGCGGGAGAGCCCTGGCCAGGAGCGGGCGGATGCCTCGGCTCCCCCTCGGAGGGCTGCGGGAGCCCCGGGGCAGATAGGACGGGCAGGCCTGCAGCCCCTCCTCCCCCTTTCCCTATTTTTAGAAGGAAGAACGTGCACACTGGAGGATTAAGTTTACTTCCTGGAAATTAGCGTGCGTTTATCAGAGCTGTGTCCTATCTAGGTAAGATATGCATGCCTGGGGGTGGCGGACTGAGTGTTTGGCAGCGGCGGGGCTGTCCTCCAAGCCTGGAAGAGGGGGATTTGTAAAGAGGCAGAGGGCTGACCCTTCTCTCCCCAGCGCTCAAGTCTAGCTCACTTGGGTACCAGGTAATGAAGCTGTCTTGTCCACTGTGTTGATACATAGTCTTTGCTGCTTACACAAAGGGAGCGGGTCTGAGCTTGGGCTGAATTATTTGAGGGTGTGTGTAGCTCGTTTATAAGGAATAGGAATATAGTACCCTTTCCTATTTTCAGCTTTAACCGCGCTCAGGGCCCTGTGCTTTGAGAATCATTTAGGAAACTACTTAGGAATTTGTATTTATATTGGCCAGATAGCCCTTGCTGGGTTTTGTTGTTGCTGGGTTTTGCTGTTTGCTTGTTTCACTGCTCTTCTTGAGGAGAATCTGTTCAGTGTTTCCAAAAGGTTCAGACATATTTGTCAGAGGTTCATACAAAACTTGGAAGCTTTTTTTTTCAATTTTCATTTTTGAAATGAAATGTTTGCAGTACATAACGATTACATTCCTTGTGTGCAGTTGGTACATGGACATAGCACATCTTAGTTCTTTTTTCATTCCCTTCCCTTCTCCCCTTCCTTCTCCTGCCCCCTCCCCTTGCAGAAGATCTATCTCCCTGTTGAGGAAGGCCTTGTAACTCTGTATTGAAAACATCTTATGACAGTGTTCTATATGGTACATATCACTGTGTATTACAGACATTGTAACTCAGAATGACATTATCTTTTGGGCTGGGAGGTGAATTTCTTAGTTGAGAAAAGCTATATTTTATCGTCTAGAAGACTAATAGCTTCTGAAAATCGGTGTTTTATGGCACTTTGGAATCCTGTATTGATTCGATATGTGTTCAGATTGTTTTTATGATTGAACTTGCCTTGTAACTCATCAACAAGGCATGGTGCATCACTTGCCAGTGAATTTTAGTGCTGTTGAAAGCTTTAGCAGATTAATAGAATCAGCAGAGACTTGATTTCTCGGCTGAGCAAACAGAAGCAGTCAGCCCTTGCCTCTCACTGCCTTTTTCTTTTGGCATAGGAAAAGGGGGCGGGCAAAGGGAAGGGGTTCCTTCTGGGCACTCTTTTGTGTCCTCTCATTTCCATCCCTCGATACCAGTTTGATGTCCTATGTAGTTTCCTAGGCTGCATATTTCAAGTTGTTTTTCTATAGCAGCATTTTAGAAAACATTTGAAGTTTGGTGTTTGGGTTTATTGTGTTGGCTAGAGAGATGTGGAATTGGTCAGTTATTCTCTTTGCTAAATTATGGCTCTTATATCAATCTGTTATTACCTTTAGACTTCAGGCTTACCTGCTGATCCTTGCTGAGCAAAAAGCCTGGACAGTTGTGTTTGCTATGGAACCTCCCCTAGGGGAGAGTGGAGCCTCACCCTTCTTCATCTGACCAGGGCCAGAAACAGAGTTTGTGCTGTGCTCCACCATGTCCGCTGGAGCTGGCAACCCATGGAGCCCATGTTCTCTGAAAGCTTGCAGAAAACAGCTTCGTTAGCATAGAGGAGCACTCATAGGTACTGCACACATTCTCATGTATAATAACAGCAGGTACACTTGTGAATTAATGGAACCACGGAAGTAATGACTGTAGCTAGTCTTACTTACTGAGGCACATCTGGAAGAGAAGGCTGTCAGGACAGACACTCCCCTTTTCTCCTTGTTTCCCATTCATTCTTAGCATTTGATTGGGAACAGAGGGGAGAAGAGCAGGGAAGAATGAGAGCTCCATATTCGCAAAGGAGCCAAGCACCACGACTAATTGACACCACTTATTGAAAAATTCTATTGTAGTTTCCCTTTGATCTTATGCAGTGTCATATAAAACTGGTGATGTAATACAACTGAGACTGGCCTATTTCATGGTTCCTAGAAGTATATAGGACTCACGCGTTTTTCTTTGATGTTGGTTTATTCAGTTTGTTGTAGGAACTAGAATTAGGGAGACACCTAAAACTGAAGATAAAGGGAAGTAAATATAGGTATGATAGTACTTGACAAAATCTAAATCACAAGGTCCCTTTCCCATCAAAATACTCCAAATACTTTTTTTTCTTTTACAACTGCATTTTTCTGGCAAAATCCAGTTCATTTACTAATCACCATTTTGTCAGCATGTTTATTTTTTCCTTTTTAAAAATGTGTCTTATGTTGATAATCAGACCCCAAATATTTGAATGTCAGCACATCCCATGCAGTCATACTGACATCCTCTGGCACCAGAAAACCTGTAATAGCATTTTTTTAGAAATCTGGTAGGAAGAAAAGGCAGCAGTACCAGCCATGAGTTCAGAATGCTGGTGCTTTCTGCGTGAGAGCAGGTAGGCTCCTGGTGACTTGTATGTTTGACATGTTGTAAACACTCACTGCAAAAGTATTGTCTTCCCTAGATCCCCAGGTCTTCTTGATAAGTCTCTGCCATTGTTGGCCTCCAGCACATCTACGTGATTAATTTGAAATGGCTATGCCAGGAAAATTATACCCAGGCAGTGCCTCTGAAGCATACAGTCTGCCCTTTTTCATTGGTAAACCCATTTGACAAGTGTTCCCATCGTGATGAAAATGCCACTGAATACCTTTACTCCTGAGAGTCTAGTGAGTTGAATGATTGCCATCTAGATACCTAGTTCAGTTTAGTTGTTCCTCCTGACATAGTTCTTGAGCTGTGGTTGCTGATTTTTTTCCCTTCTTCCAAAAAGGTTGACATTCCTAAAGCTTCAGAAGGCTATCAAATTTAGGCATAAAAACAGAATGGGAAAATGTTACCTAACTTCTACTAAAAGATGCTTGAGCAGATCTTAGATGTGAGGAGAGATCGTGGGCTTGAAAATGACGCACGAGGTAGTTTGTATCCTCCTGAATGAGAAGATTTGTAAAGTTCTATTGTTCGTGGTCGTCTGACCTGAAAGGGCAGGAAAAAAAAATCGTAATTCACTTCCATTCTTTGAGGTATAACATCTTTGTGGAGGTTTTTCTATTTCTCTTTCTGTTTCTTCTTCTAAGCACAATGCTTGGCACATAATATATGTGCAGTGAAGACTTGAATGAGTGGATGCATCAGGAACTTTGAAGCAGTTTGCTAGAATTTTGAGCTGTTTGCTAGGTGCTATAGCTCTTAGCAAAGCAAAGCAAAAAATTGCAACTCCATGAAAAATTATGTTAACAAAGAAAAAGGAAGGGTATGTTCCCTTGTATTTAATAATAGATATTCTTTTCCACAAACCAACTAGTTTATCCTATATTCTGTAGGAAACAAAAAAGTCCTTAGTTTTCATTGATTGTAAAAGTTGATGCTTTCCTTCTGATTAAGGAACCTCCGCTTCCTCTTTCTTTCATGCTGGAGTAGGTCTTGGATCTGATTTATCTCACTGGGTATGTTTCTTCTCAGCAGTAAAGATTAGATTCGTGGGAACCTACACATTTGACAGCTGTCTGAGATAACTTGCCTAAAAGACAGCAAGTGCCATAATTTTCTAATTAATTGTGGAGCAATGCCAAAGAAAGTCGCTTTAAAAATACGTGATTATAGATAAGAGGTCAGAAAAGGAAGCAAAAAACTCTGTAAGCATTCATCTCCTTTTTATGTGGCTTAACACTCCCATTTATGGAACCCTTTGCTGTTTTTCTTTGTAGCTTTTTGGATCCCTGTAACTCACCACTTATGTTTTTACCTGGCGGAGAGCCTTTGCTAGGAACGACTGATTTTAGAAACACTTAAGTGCTCACTATGTGCTAGGCACTTATTTGATCTTGGGGATAATATCACAGTGAACAAAACAGACAAAATCCCCCCTCCCGATCTCCTGGAGTTTGTATTGGAACCCTTGTTAATTTTGTCCTAATAAGATCAGGGAATAGGGAATCAGGTAGAAATGATTAGTTAAAATGAAATCCTTCAGCTGTGAGAAGTGTGTTCCTAAAAATTACTGTGATTAGCAAAACAAGTTTGCATGACTACTTGCAGAAAAGTAAAGCATAATAGAGTGCTATAGTATAAAATTACAGCTACCCATTCTGCTCTCAACCTTCTTCCCCAAAAAGAGCTATTCTGTATTTATGCTGATGTCTGTATCTGCTTGTGTGTGTTTGTGATTCCCTCCAATCTTTCTACATCAATATACACATAAAAGCTCTTTTCATTTTTTTCTTTCAAAGAAAAGGGTATCATTGTGTATTCCATTTAATCAGTAAGTCCCATTTTTCCCCTCCTGAAATTGATGTCTTAATATGACAAAACAAATACTTGCACATAATTCTTGGTAACAAGAACCTAGTATGTTAAAGTAGGGAGAGAATGGTATAAATTATTTAACCCTCACCTTGACGTTGAGACTTAAGGGTATTTCCATTTTTTCCATATTAACAATGCCATAGTACTTATGTTTACATACCAGTTCAGTGTGGTTTCTCTTACTGCCCTTGCCTCTGGGTAACTTCCCCCATCAGTACATGTATGCCTACTTCATTCTTTCTAATAATAACTGTTACTACATTTATTAGTCTGGGATAGGCTAGGGCTGGCTGGTTTAAGCCTGTTATATTTGCTTACTCAGCAGATATTTATTTAACAAACTTTTTGTGCTAGGAGCTAATCTCGATGCTTGGTACATATGATCAGCCAGCATAGATGAAGACCTCATAGGGTTTATGTTCTGTTCAGAGAAGACGGAAGGAGTCTAGTAATGCAGTAAGTAGATTATTTAGTACATTAGAACATGCTGAGTGGTACAGGGAGGGCTGGTACATAGAGCTACGCAGAGGTGCATTTTGAAAGTACGCTTAGAAGGATTGCCTGCTGGGTTAGAAGAAGACTGACAGAGAACGGGCAAGAATGAACAATTCCACTTTGCTTTGTATTGTTGTTTTGAACCTAAACCGTTCGAAGGATGGTGGTTTCTGTTTTGTTTGTTTTTGTTTTGAACCTAAACTGGATGGGGAAAGGTGGGAGTGGGTCATCTTTGGTGTAGGGTCAGCAGTTCCAATGGAGGCTGAGTGAGCTCTGACGTGTAGCAGACACGGGCGCAGGCTGTCCGGAGGCAGTGCTCAGTGTTGCGCTCTTGGAGAGCTGTGTTGTGCTGTCCTTTAGACCATTATTCTGTAGCCTGAATGTTAGGTCGACATCGAAAGGCCCAACCTGTGACTCTTTCTGTGGATCAGACTCCTGAAGGAGCACCCCTGAGTTAAAGACACAGTGTACACCAAATGAAGGCATTGAATAATGTACATTCCCATCAGTGTCTCCAAGAGTATTTTTTTACCTCGTCTTTGCCGAAGCTGAGTACGATCAGTCTTTCAAACTTTCCAAGAGTTAGTAGGTGAAAACCCTTGCACTTTTCATGATCTTTACTCTGCATCCATGTCCCCTGGCTTTAGAGGCTCAGTTCGGGTTTCTCAGAACTATTGGAATTCACTGTGCTCTTTGAAGCTTTGCCTGCCATGGTCATATTTAGTAGAACAAACTAATTGCTTTGAGGACTTAGCACTCTGCAAAAGGATGCAACATATTCAGCACTGTTGAAGAAGTTAATTAAAGATTAATGAGGAAAGACCTAAGTAGCAGTTTTAAAGTACATCTCCTTTAAACGAGAAAAATTTGAATTATATCATCCTCAAAAAGAGCAGTTCATTCCTACATTTGGACAAGTTTTAATAGCAAGTGTTGGATTAAAATACTTGACACAGCCAAGTTACAACAATGAGCAAATTCACATTTCTTTAAAGTTATACACGGTCAAATGAGCACCAAATTGAAATTTTAATGTTTTGGTTTTTTTACTAATTAATGAAACAAATAGTTATTATGATCTAGCTGTGGGCTAGATATTATCCTAGGTCCTGGGACTATGAAGATGTATGTCTATATCCTTTTAAATTCTGTAAAATCTGTGGTAATGTCTCCTAGATCTTGATATTGTAATTCAAAAAATGTATAATTGATAATTGTGTAACAGGAAGAAAAGGTCTAAAGGAGCAGGGGAAGTGGGAGGGGTAGGGGAAAGGAAGGAAGGGAAAAGAAAAACTATGAGAAAAGGAAAAAAATGGAAACAAAGTCTTTGCAAATAGGGAAGGGTGGAGGGGGTGAAGGGAGGGCAGGGGAAGGGGGAAAAAATAAGAACCAAGATACTCATGTAAAGGTGCAAGATCCCAATGATGAATGTAACTGTATTGTATACCGAAAATGTACCAATAAACTTGATGGGAAAAAAACCATAGGGGGCCGGGGATTTAGCTCAGTGGTTTGGCGCCTGCCTCGCAAGCACAAGGTCCTGAGTTTGATCCCTGGTACCAAAAAAAAAAGGAAAAGCTTAGTGGAATCAGCTCTGGGGAAAAAAAAGATGTATGAAACTTGTCTTTGCCCTCACAGAAGGTCCAGTAACATAGATGATGGTGGGAGACATGTCCACTGTCACACAGACCATGAAGGAAATATGTAAAAGTGTTTGGAGGACAGAGAGACTAGCCTGACTTTTTCTTGAATTCGCATCTAGGAAGGTTTTGTAGCAGAGAGATACTGGTGATGAACTTGAAAGGACAGACAGGTTGCCAGATGGACACCTGGAGACCTGCCAGAAGAAGACTCAAGTATGTGCACATCAAGGCATAAGAACCTGGTATTTCTAGAATGCATCAAGTCACCATTGGAGGTACATGCAGTCCTAAGAATTGTGGAGGGACAGGCAGGGGAAGGACCCAGAAACTTGTATGTCTTGCTAGGAGATAAGCGCCGGAACTCACCCTGAAGCAGTGGGAGTCTTGCAGGTGTTTAGACAAGAGAGTTGTGAACTTGTGTTCGTATTTTTTGGAAACCACTTTGGCATCCACCTAAGGGAGGTAATCATGATGTCACCTGTGACCCACTGGCTGTTTTTGCAAATAAAGTTCTATTGTAAAATAGTCCTATGTTAATTTTTTAAAATAAATGCTTCTGTGCTACATCTCAAGGACCCAGTACTTGTAAGAGACCGTAGAGCCTCCACACCCTGAACTATTTTCCGCCTGGCCCTTGGCAGAAAGAGCTTGGGGCGCTTGATTTCAGGGGTGAAGTAAATGCAAGGAGACCAACGAGAATGTAATGGTTAAAATGAAAGCTCGAGTCAAGGTGGAGGAGGTAGAGGAGCAACCCAAGGGTTATGCAGGAAGTTGAGCTTGAGGATTAGTGAGTAACAGAATGGGAACCAAGGGGGAGGGTGGAGCCCCAGATGGCATGCAAGCTCTGGGAAGAGTGATGAAGGAAAGTGGAAGGTGACGGCTGCAGTGTGGAACTGAGGCACCCAGCACTGGCCTGAGTGGGTGTGGAAAATGGCAAGTTTGAACTTGGCCTTTGTTGCATACGGTTTTGTTCATCTATGAAAATGCCAAAGCACCTTATTCCCCCCGCCCCATCAGAACAGCCTGTTCTGGAAATGAGGGTCCATGTCTGCCATTTTAAATTGTTTGACCACTCAATGCTGGGCTTCTCACACTCTAGGAATTCATGTCTGCGTAAGGTACTTTGTGCAACCTGGACCCTACTCAGCACTCTTCTATGGCATCATTTAAAACCTTTTACTGTCTAGGTGGGTATCTTTCCAAGTAGTCTTTCTTGTTTTCCTACCTGTGTTACTGGTTTAAAGATAAGTTCAATGTCCCATACATTTTTGTGTATCTTCCGGGGTCCACCTAGGAACTACAATTTAGATGTAGTGATAATTGCTACCTACTTACAGAATCTGACAGTCAAGTGATGACACAGAGCAAACTTACCCCACCACTGCTACCATTGATTGATTTGGTCATCAGAAATTTATTGAGCACATCTTACATGCCAGACACTCTGGTATATATATCAGGGCTACAATGATTAACAATTCTTGCCTTCAAGGAGCTTTTATTTTCGTGGAGCAAGAAAGACAATACATTGCCCCACCCAGTTCCAATTCCTAGAACTGCAGAGCATCATATTGCAAGGGAATCCTGAGGTTTTATTTTTATCCAGTCCTCTCATTTTCCAGTTGTTTCAACTCCATAGAGATAGGACTTTTGAACTGCCTGTCTCATGAGTAGAGTGGTGAGACTGATTTGTGTTGTCCAGGCTTCGCAGTGTGATCAGATGCTTAGTAATTCATTGTTTTAATGTGCATTGTACATGTGAGGACTATTTTGTCATTTTGCTCAGGTCAGTGTCGATGCTGAAGATTCATTTTTCTCTTTTGCTATTAATGCATTCCTGCCAGACTTACCTTTTATTGCAAATGCTCTGCCTTCAGAGGATCAACTTTAGGGAGGAATGCCTCACCCTTAGTCTATGTTCTTGTCTCCCATAACGTGCTGCTATCTGTATTCTTGAAATCTGACATGGGAAATGAAGGAACACAGAGTTTTTGACAGCTCCTCATTTTCATCGTCACAAGAGTTGAAAGCAACAATTTCCATTTCATGCTTTGAATTGCTTATAATACGGGTTTTTCAGGGAATCTTTGGCAAGCAGATGAGCTGGAGCTCTGGGGCTATTCAAAAAAGAAGCCTTTGAGAAGGCTGAGTTCTAGAGCCTCGGGTAAAGAACCACATCTGTGCTAGAGAGCTGAGTCCTCACACATTGCTTCCTCTGTCCTGGGAAAGTGAGCTGCTCCTGGCCTCCCAGACACTTTTTAGAGTTACTTGGTGATTGAGGGCTTCTGCTTAGTTTCCTTGTGTTGTAGGGCGTAATGCAAAGAAGAAAGCACGGTTAATTTCTAAAGACAATTTTTAAAAAGCAACAGAGTTTTGAGCTCAACAGTATCTCATTGGGAAATGTCAAAAGGTACCAAAAGGATTTTAACCCTGATCTGGATAGCAGAGTATTTCCCCAGAAGTCGGTTAGGATGAAGCTCTGAACGTGAATCTTTCTCAGCTGGATAGCAGTAAGCCCCAGGGAGAGAGAGTGTGGCTTTGCCTTGGTACGGTGCCCGTTCTCCACGGGCAGTGTTTGTGGCTCATTACGGAGTGAGGAGAAACCTGCCTCTCCTGTTCCAGAAGCCTCCTAGGATCGTGTTTGCATTTTCCAGAATATAGAAGGAAGGTGTTGGAGTGAACTGTTCTGCTTGCCAACCAGCGAGAAGGTGTTTTTTAAAAAAGTCTGTTACTTGTTAGTTTGAAAATATATATATTTCAACATTTTGTCATTAAGCAAACTTCTTTTAGTTTTGGATGGCTTTAATCTGGGTGAATTTTAAGTATTTCTGTGTATCTTTGAGAAGTGTTTAATTTATAGTATTAAAATCAGAATTTTTGAAATGTGGGTTTTGTTTACTTTTTAAGTGTATAATAAAATCCACTCTTTTTTGAATGCAATGTTCTGCGTCTTGGCACTTGGTATTTGCATACAGTCCTGTAACTACCACTTCATTGAAGAAACAGAACAGTGCAGTCATCCTAAAGTTTACTTCCTCCTGCCCTTTGCTTGCCCCATGACCGTATCTATTTTCTGTTCCAGCTCATTTTGCCTTTCCCCAGTGTTGTATGAATGGAATCATGCAGTACAGAGCTTTGAGTTTAGCCTCCTTCCCTTAATGAAGTGGAGGTGAGCTGCATCCACATTGTTGCTTGCATCACTAGTTCCCTGGCATTGCTGCATCCGCCTCCACTTCCTGAAGGTACCACCGTGCATTTGTGCACTCACCGGTTAAAGGACCGTTGAATTGCTTTTACCTGTGGGGGTTATGCATAAAATCACTGAGGATCCAGGAAAGCAAGAAAATAGGCTTTGAGCCCCAGGGAGAGAATCACATGAGTTCTGGAGAGGATTTTTGCCAATATAAGTTTTCATTTTGCTTGAGTAAATACTTACAAGCGAGATTTCTGGTTCACGTGTGAAGAACGTGTTATGTTGTTATCAGGAACTGTCCCACTGCTCCAAAGTGGTGGTACCATTTTGCATTTTCACCAGCAATAGATGGTGTCATTGTTCCAGTTACTCTGCATCTTCGGTTACTTTCAGCGCTTGGTGCAGGTTGAGAATCCCACATGCAAAAATCCAAACTGATTGAAACTCCAAATTTTTTAAACACCACCATAATGCTGAAAAATTTTGAATATCAGAGCGTTTTGGATTTTAGATTTTCAGATGAAGGATGCTCAATGGGTATGCAAATATTTCAAAATCCAGTAGACTCTGAAATCCGAAACAGTTTGTACACCAAGCACTTCAGAATTTCACATAAGTGATAATCACCCTGTATTGTCAATTTTTTAAAAAAGTTTTCTTGGCCTTTCTAATAGTGTAGTGATATTTCTTACAAGTTTAACTCACATTTCCCAAATGCTTGTGGATGTTGAGCATGTTTGCACATGTTTACTTGCCATCTGTGCATCTTCCTTGTTGAAGTGTTTGTTGGTATTCCGTCTCCATTTTAAACACTGAGTTGTTTATAATTACAGATTTTAATGGAATGCACACACTGTCAGGCCTGCTGACCCCTGGGCTGTGTGACTTTTAAGTATCAAGGTGATATCTTCGCTTGACACCTTACTTTCAGACGTTAAGGAGGATGCTGGCCCTGTGGCTGACTGTGAATGACGTTGGCCAGTTGGTTAACCTCTGGGGCTTGATGCTCTCATCTGTACAGTGGACGTAAGGCTCCACTGTTGGTGGCTTTTAGGGGTCAGTGAGTGTCTTGTGTAGAACCCACTATGTGGTGGACACTCGAAAACTGTGATAGTTGTCATTAGCAGTGAGTATTACTCGGGTGAATTTACGCAGCCCCGCTGCCTTTCCACAGTGGATCTGTGAGGCCTGTGCAAGAGGTCCTTGTGGGTTTTAGTTCCTTATTGAACAGCAGGTCTAGCACAGTACCTGGTACATAAAAGACTGAAGTGGACTGGTTGAAGGAATAAACGAACGAAGTGCAGAATGAGCATTGCTTATGCCCTGGTCCACAAGAATGTCACAAGTGTGGTCGTGTCGGGCACCGTCTTAACTCAAGGAGTGTTTGCTGAGCGGTACCGTTTTATGCCTTTTCCATTTATTTCAGTGCGGCACTCACGAGTATCTTTTTATTGGCTCCTTCAGATTTACTGTGAGGGAGACTGAGGACATACAGATTTCGAAATTTGCTACGTTCACTTCTTGTCTCTTGTTTTCTGCTTTTCAGAGGCCAAAAGTGGTCATGACGCTTGACACTTGCGGGTTCCCCTTCCCAGGCCTGTGCCAGGCACAGCGTGCCACTTAGAGACGCCGAGGCTGCTGCCACTCATTTCCTGGCTGTTCCAGGGGTGGCAGGTACGGTGCAGTGCGGCTGGTCCTTCTCCATGAAACAGGCCAGCAGGTGTAGCACCTGGATTGTTACACCTGACCTCATTGTTAAGGAGCTACTGACTTTCGCAGGGTCCTGTGAGAGTCACTGCCTGTGTCGCCCTCCGAAAGCCATTGTTTCAGCTGGTGCCTGCTGAGTTGGCTGTTAAGGCAGAACTAGGCCAAGGTAGCTCGTTCTGTAAGCTGAGCAATGTTGAAACCAACCAACCTTCCATCGGAAGGGAGAAGGTTAACTTCGAGCCAATTTGCTTCATTTTGCAAAAGTAGCTGTTTGAGACCATGGGCAGTAAAAGCAGGGGTAGAGAACGTCAGTCTCTGACATGTTTAGTGTTATTTCGTGTTCTGCCTGACTGTGCAGTTCACACCATTGTTGCTGTGGAAACTTCTCCAAATTGAACTGCCTTTCATACCTGGTATCTATTTCACCTTTCAGAAGCCAGTAGAACCAGTCACCTCACCTTCAAGAAGAGAATGACAGCTTTTCAAAGCAACTCTTACTGGTAAATTACCACCTAACTTAAATGCATTTTTAGTCCTCTTCATTGAAGACTTGGTGAGAACCATCCCTTGGGGCCTGATCTTGGCTGTGCTCATTGGAACACTAGGCATTGTGGGATGGGCGTACTTATCCCGGAGCAGTAACCACACCTGGACTCTTCATCTTCCTGTCTCCCTTGTGCTGTGCTTCAGTTTGTCTTTCATTGTTTTGCTGTTGTTATTGGCATAGCTATTTCAGAAACCTTACTTCATTGCATATTTGGATGTTATCAGTAAGAAATACCATTAGTAGAAACTTCAGGGTGTTAATGAAATTCAGTGAAATAGATTCTGTTCAGAGGTCTGAGAAACACATGTATTACTTTCAGAGAAGAGAGCCAGGCTGGCTCTATCCTACTTTGCAGCCTTTTCTCACTATTGCATTCCCTCTTTTAACTTTCTTGCAAGAAGCATGTCTGGAAGCTGAGAATAACGAAAGGAATGCTGTTATTAGTTAGACACTTCAAGTCATTTCTAAGATCTTGGAATAGTAGGATTCTGAGAGCAACAGTAGCGCCCTGAAAGAGAGGGTGCTTAAGTTTGGACTCATGTTGTCCAAGCCAGCACCTCCTGAGCCACAAGAGACTGGTGGAACATGGCAGATATGATGTGTCTGAATTGAGATATGCTGTCAGTGTGACACAGAGCACAGATTTTAAAGAATCAGTATGGGGCCAGGGATTTAGCTCAGTGGTTCCGCCGCCTGCCTCGAAAGTGCAAGGTCCTGAGTTCAATCCCCGGTACCAAAAAAAAAAAAAAAAAAAAATCAGTATGAAAAGGGAAAGTAAAATATCTCAATGATTTGACATCGATTTGTGTTGAAGTTGCAGTAGTTTGGATATATAAAGTATTACAGTAGATGTTTTTAAAGCTTGACTTCTTTTTGATGTTATGTGTGTATTTTAAAAGTACACATATGCCCACACCATATCTGCATTGGACATGCTGAGGAGTGGTGTGACAAGGGTACTCACAAATGCTGAAGGTGTGAAGGCTGGAGTCACGTGTCTTGCCACTGCTCATTTGCTGATAAGTGTGCCCATCTTTGGAAACCTCCTTCTGCAGAAACAAAGCCTTTGAGCAGTGGCTGATCAAAGTGGGGTAGAGTCAGGGTGGAGTAAGGAGTCTTGTTTGGCTGTTTGGACTCACAGTGGCCTTGGTGTGAAGTTCAAGGTGAGATAACAGGATCAGAATGCAAAGGAAAATCTCAGCAATTTTTCTAGGAAGGCCTTCTTCCCACGTGAGTCTTATTTGGCCTCGATTTTGTGCTTAGAATCTTCAAGCATGTCAGTCTCTGAAAGCCGCTCCCTGATGTGATGGGCCTAATAGGAGTTCCAAAGTGCTGTCAGCTGGAGTTAAATGCTGCTCTACCATGTTTATTTAAAATCATTCATTTCGCTAATATTTCTGAGAATACTGGGACAGGCTTGTGCCACACAGATGTTAGGGAAGCAGGGATGGCAGCTTGTCCAGGGTGCAGATGAAGGGCCAGATTATGGGTCTGGTCTCAAGGTTAGTTTGATGGGAGGTGTAGGAGAAATCATGACTTTTGCCTGAGCCCCGAGGAAGGCCGGAGAGCTCATTTCCCGGGGTAGCACAAGCTGCGAGTAGAACCAGTGTGAATGATGAGAGAGTTTTTCAACTGAGGACATTTTGAGTCAAAATGTCTCTTAAATATCCAGGACAGATGTCAGTGAGCGAATATGCTGACATGAAATGTACAGATTAATGCTTAGAAGCCATGTGTAACTTCTGAGAGAAACAGTTGGAAATAAAAGTGGTGGTGTTTCTAGGAGCCGCTAGTGCATCTTGGATTCTGAGCGAGAGAGCAGTCTGACAGCCAAGAGAGCTGCATGACCCTCCTTTGCATGGTCCCTCAGTTCACTCCTATACTCATTCTTCGGTAGAAAGATACACTTTCTTTCTGGGCAGAGACTGCCAGGAAGCTTAGTCCAGCTATAATTGTCCCGGCGTTTGCTTGACTTGTTAATTTAAAAAGTGCCTGGGTATTAGTAAGGAAGAACTGCTTCAGAAAGACTGTACTGTATTCCACCAGGAAGTCTATCTAACCTGGGAACCAGGGAGAAAGTTTAGTATTTGACACTGGGTCATTGTGTATTTGTCAATTTTTATGCATTTCTGAGTCTTTTACTTCTCAGTGCACTTATATCTAAGAGTGAGCTGAGGACAGTGTTAAAATTAAAAGCACAATACTATGTTAGTTGGAAAAAATCAGAGATAAATGGTATAATCTGATCTCAAATTAAGTTGAGAATTTGTATGTGCAAAATACATCCTGGAAAGAATACACAAAATTGATGACAGTTGTAACCTGGGCAGAAACTCAGGTGGAGCGCCCACCTTTGTCTTTAGGGTCTGAGTAAGTCACCTGCCTTCCTAAGCTGGTGTCACCTCACCTGAAAAAGAGTCAGGTTGAACCGTTAGAACCCGATACCCTGTGATCGTCAAGATTTATGCAAGGGTGGGGCTGGACGCCGTGAACTCTATGTGAGATGGCACTGTGTGCCTTTCATGTACCTGTAGATAGTCCTGATTCTGCCACGGGAGGCTCAGTGCCGAGTCCAAACTCTATGTCAGTGGTGCAGAAAGGTGGAGCTGATTGGGAGAGCTTGTAAGAGATAGCTGTTCTCATGGAGCAGCTCGGACCAAGGACTTCATTTCCCCTGTGACTGTCTCTCCATGAGGATCAAATATGCTCAGTGCAGTTGGCCTCCGGTTCTTATATTAATTAATGCCTGGCTGGATACTGCAACTGAGAATAAAGAAGACTGCAGGAGATGTTTATACCTTAAGATTTGGAACCTGCAAACACCATTTTCTGTGTCTCCCCTATCCTGTGTCTTCTAACTGATTTTTACTTTCCTCTTTTTTTTCTCCCTCTTGTGTGAAAATGTTGGTATAGTGACTTCCTTCTAATTTTATCAAATACAGTATGTCCATAAGCAAAACAGAACCATGCTTCAGTGTGTGATTCCTGGCAGAAATGGTGTGATTTCATCTCAGGATAAAACTGTGAATTTGTGGGAAGCAACATGGTGTGCTTAGGGAAAGCAAGTGGAACGCATCACCTGACTAACGTGTTCCCTTTGTCTTGGGGACCTGCAGACATCGCTGGTGACTTTGAGAGCTGAGGCTCCTGAGGAGAGTCAGCAGCCAGGTCAGCTGGGTGGAGAGCCAGTGGGCTGCAGTCCTGCCTTCCCAGTGGGGTCCCTCCGCGCCCCCCTCCAGATTTCACAAGTCAAGCATGAGAAAGAGACAGCACAAACAAGGAGCCGAGACCAGGGAGGCAGCATGGCCAGGTCCTGCTGCCGTGGCGAGGGTGACAGGGCACGTGGTCCTCCTCAGCTCCCAGGGCCTCCTGGCAACAGCGCGTCCCCCGTGGGGGCCGACTCCAGCGTGGGAAGGTGCCCAGCTCGGGGCCACTTCTTCATCTGGGGCTCACCTGGAGCCTGGGGAGCTGCAGCAGTGCTGAGGCAGAGCACCCGGGCTGCGCGCATGGGGAGCAGGACATTCTGTGGGTGGGTATCCAGATCTGCAGAGGGCTCAGGGTGGCCAGAGGGAGGTGCTCACCCGGGCATTGATTGGAGTGAATACCGGAACGTGTGCTTGTCAAGGAAAATAATATTTTAGGGTGAATTTTTCAAAAATTTTATTAAAGTAAAGATAGATCAGTGTTACTGACTTTACCTTTACCTTTCCTATTGAATGTTGTATGTTGCCATTGGTACTGTTACTAACTGATCTTTATGTGAAACTTAAGCTTATTATAGACTGCTGCGTGTTTATTTTAGTTTTTAAGAATATTGCATGAAGCACTACTTTTCTCTATTAATGACCTTTTTGGCACCCCTTAAAATCTGGCCCCAGGATTGTTAATTTATTTTACCTCAGTCTATCTCTTCCCATGGTATTTGTCTTGGCTTCTAACTTTAGAAACCTGCAGTTAATTCAATTCTGAGGGACATAAACATCCAGGGTGATTCTTCAAGGAGTTCGGTCTTATAAAATAATAATTTTGTACATGGTTGAACTTTTTTACATGTCGTGATATGTAAAAGACTTTTTACATATTTAATAGCTATATAAAAACACTTACTATGTTCTAACACTGTTCTATGTGCTGGAGTTACACCATACTCAGCAGACCCTTGTATGCGTGGAACTCTCTTTCATTGGTGGTCATACGTAAGTGCTCCTCATGACAACTCTGCCGAGTAGATACTGGTTTAGTCATTATTCAGGTGAGAAAAGTACCACTCAGAGAATAATCATGGTAGCAACTAACTGTGGTAAGTTCTGCACAGAAAAGTGTTGAAAGAATTCAGAAAAAGTAAACTTACTGTGATCTGAGCTTAGTCAATAAGAGGCTTCTTGGAATATGAGTCCTAAGTTGGCTCTTAAAGGAAACTGTTTGAATACAAAGGCAGAAGGGTAGCATCCACTTTCCTTGCTTTTATCAAAGCAAAAAATATGGCTCAGAGTAAGCCAGGTAAAGAGATGAAGATGGAAACTTACTTATTTACTTTGATCACCATTGTGCACTAGACCTTTGGAATGGCACAGCAAGTGTGGAGAGGAGATTGAATCCTTTAATCAAGTGTGGAGAGGAGAATGCAGCCATTGATTAGCATTATCTGCTCAGGGTGGACGAGAATCATAGCGCGTTTCATGCTCGTGTGTCACATGTATCATGATATTGGTGTCACTGTACTGCTTGTCTGCTTAGTGCCCTGTGCTGGGTTTTCAGAAAGCCACTGTTACAGTCATTGTTAGATAAATTATCAGTATGATTACTTGATCATTAGGAGATTTGGGGAAGACACATTGCCATTAGCGCCCCTTAAAATACTCTTCCTTGCTGTAAACACACTCATCTCATTGGTCTTGCCACTTTCTGAAACAGTTCTGGAATTCCTCTTTTGTGAGTGTCTTTATGAAGTGTGATCAAAAATACAGTGAATGCTGCTGCCAAGTGGCAGCCAGGGGAGAGGCAGGCTCCTAAAAAGGCTATGGTATGTCCTCAGCCATGTTACTCACCAGATCTGCCACCATGCAACTTCTGGCTCTCCCCAAAGTCAAAATGACCGTGAGAGGTAAACGTTTTGAACGGGTTCGGGACATCAAGGCAGCCACAACCGTGCAACTAAAGACACTCATCAGAGGACTTAAAGAACTGCCTCAGAAAGTGGCAGGAATGATGCAGTAAGGGTGTTCAAAGTGAGGTAGAATGTTTTAAGGGAGAATGATGACAATGTCTTTTTCTGTAATCAGCTTTTAAAAATTTTAGCATTTGTTGTACTTTTCTATCGTATTTCTTTAGAATGAACATATATGCATAAAGCAGTTAGATAACAAATTACGTGAATATATATAAAATTAAGTATACGTGTGAAGACCACACATATTTGGGGGTAGAACTGGCGTACAGTGTCCTGCACATTTAGAGTGTGTGAGAAGTCTGGACATGTTCACACCTATGAAACCATCGCCACAGTCACGGAAATGAACAGGAAGCTGGGATACCATGGTATGCACATGTACTTCTCCCAACTCCTCTAGATGCTGGGGCAGAGAACATGACTAGAGCCCGAGTTCAGGGCCAGCCTGGCAACATAGCGAGACTGGGTCTCAGAGGGAGAAGGCAAGGAAGAAAGGGAGGGCGGAGGAAGGGGGAGACAGGAGGGGAGGGGAGGGAAGGCGTCCAGCCGCACTGCTTGTGCTCGTTGTAAGCCCCGCCATCCAGCCCCTTCCCGATCTGCAGCCCGTGGTAGCAAACCCTTGTGTGGCCATTCCCAGAATTTTCCATGGAATCATGAAGTTTGGACCCTTTTTTGGGGGGATGGGTCCTAATTCATTCACAACACAATATGGAACTTTTGATGCACTAGCATAATCTTTGAGGTCTACTCATGTTGTAAGCAAATAGCAACACTTCATTGATTTTATTGCTGAGTAGTACCTCATTATAGGGATGTACCATAATTTGTTAGTCTATTTACATGTAGACATTTAGATTGTTTACACATAGGGTGATTTTAAATAAAGCTGCTATGAACACTTATGCCTAAGTCTTTGTATGAATGTAGGCTTTCATTTTTCTTGGGTAAATATTTACAGGTAGTACAACTGGATCATGTGGTTATCTCAACTTTTTAAGACATATACCAACTTTAATAGAGTCGTTATATTATTTTCATTTCCCTCCAACAATGTGTGAGAGTTCCAATTTTCCCACGTAGTTGGTCTGGCCAGTCTTTTTAATTGTGATCTTTCTAATGTGCTGGTGTTTTATTATTGTTTTAATTTTCGTTTTTATAATGACTAATGAATTTGAATCTTTTCAGGAACTCATCTGCCTTTCATGTCTTCTTTGTTGAATCATTCAAACGTCTTCCTTTTAAATACGATGTTTTATTGACTTATTCTTGAGTGTTAGAAGTTTTATATAAAGTCCTTTATCAGATATGCAATTTGCAGATTTTTTCCCCAATCTGTGCTTTGTGTTTTCATCTCTTTAGAGTGACTTGGAGAACAGGAGTTTTAATTTTGTTTCAATCAATCCAAATTATCAATCCATCTTTTATAGCATGTTTTGGTAGCACAAGGTTTTTTCCTGTTTCTTTCTATAAATTTTAATAATTTTTGTTTTACTTTTCTGTTTATAGTCCATTTTAAATTAATTTTTTTTGTACATAGAAATCCAGTTCTTTGTTTTGTTTTTTTTCTTCATCATTTGAAGACGACATGTCCTTTCTCCCCTGAATTGCTTTTGCTTCTTTGTCAGTAAGTCCTTGTCTGTAGATTTGAGGGCACATTTCTGGATTCTCTGTTGTGGTCCATTAATTATCACTCTATCTTTAGAACAGTACAACATTGTCTTGATTATTAGGGATTTGTAATATGTCTCAGAATTAAGTAATATTGCTCCTCTGACTTTATTCTCCATTTTCAAACTTGTTTTGGTTATTACTTTATCCATTTCTACAAAATGGAATTTTGTTTGGGATTGCATTGAATATCCAGATATAGATCAATGTAGGAAAAACTGACAATTTAAAAATATTGCCCAGGGGACTTGGGTTTAGCTCAGTGGTAGACAGCTTACCTGCCATGTGCAAGAATGTGGCTTAAATTCCCAGCACCCAATAAATAGCCAGTAAACAGGGTAGATCATTTAAATTGCTGTCAATAATTTTTTTTTAGTTTTTATATAGGTCATTCACATCTCCTGTCAGTTTCTCCAGTCAGATACTTGATGCTATTGCAAATGCTATTCTATTCTTTTAGTTTGTTTTGTTTATCTGTATGTTGAGTTGAGGCAGAGTCTCACTATGGAGTTCAGGCTGCCCTTGAATTCATTATGTAGCGCAGGCTGGTCTTGAACTTGTGGCAGGCAGTCTTCCTGCCTCAGCTCCCAAGTGCTGGGATTACAGTCATGTGCCAAAATGCCCAGCACAAATGCAATTTTAAAATTTAAAATTTTGATTACAAATTTCAAGTAGGAAGAAATATAATTTATTTTTGTATATTTATCTTATATACTACAGTATTACAGATTTTATCTAAGGAGATCAGGGCTTAGCAAACTTTTTCTTAAAATGCCAGATGGTAAGTACTTTAGGTCTTCGAATCCTGTGGTCTTTGCAGTGATTACTTCGCTGCCGTTTGTTTGTTTATTTATTGATTGATTGATTGATTGATTGGTACTGGGGATCAAACTCGGGTCCTTGTGCTTGCAAGGCAGGCGGCGGAACCACTGAGCTAAATCCCTGGCCCTACTTCACTGCCCTTTATAAGGTGAAAGCAGCCACAGATGATGCATACTGACAGGGTGTGGCCACCCTCCAACAAAATTTAGTTACAAAAATTGCCACAGTTTGTCAGCCTCTGACATCGATAACCATGCCCTCTGAGGAAAAAAGAAAGGGCAGGTTTACTTCTTCCTCTCCAGTCAGAACGCCTTTATTTCCTTCCCTGGTTTGTTGGGCTGGAGAGGATCTCAGTAAAATGTTGCATGGAAGTGGGAAAGGAGATACTGTCGTCTTGGGAAGACAGCCCTCTGCACTGTTAGGTAAGATGGTAGCTGTACACTCCTCGTAGTCCCGTTTCCTGGTTCAAAGGAGAATGACCTCACATTGACAGTTTATGAACAATGAATTATGCTGCTGAGTTTTCTGATGTCGACTCTTATTTACCTAGTCTGTCTCTCTCTCTCTCTGTCTCTGTCTCTCTGTCCATCCATCCATCCCGGGGTGGTGAACCTAGGAGCCTCGCATGTTCATGGCCAGTACTCTGCCGCAGAGCTGTGCCCCAACCTAAACCAGTCTTACTTTGTTTGGAGATGCACTCCTTGACCAGAACGTATTATTCTTTCATTCATCATTGGGTTTGATTGTCAGGATTTTACTGAGAATTTTGTATCTTTGTTGATGTGCAACCTTGTCGTTTTTCCTTGTGATTTTGCATCACTGTTGTCTTAGCCCCACCACATCCCCTGTCCTACCTGGAGCTCCATTGACTGTGGACCATCCTCTTACTGCTGTGAGTCCTATTTTCTTACTCATAAAATGGGACAATGATGTGGGCCTCTTAGGGCAGTATTGATGTGATGTTACTCTTAACAGAAAGGAGAGTGACACCTGGCACATATTAAATGCCTATATTGAGAACTGTTCTGTTCTGCCACATTCCTGTTAGTCAAAATTGAATAAGATTAGTAACTTTCGGTTTTTACATTGCTACTTTATTAAAGGATAACTTCTTTCTGTCCCATTCTGGTAAATATTCCCTCTCCCAATTTGTGCATATGTGCTTATATTTTTTCTTTATCTTCCCTTGAAGAATACTTTTTATTTTTCAATCTTCTCTTGTGAAGCTGAGTATATTATCCAAACTGACAGAATGATTTTACATCCTTGTTTATAAAATGAATCAAATTATCGGCAATCTCTTAAAGCCACTTTTGATTAGCATTCTCTTTGTGTTTTGTACTCATATGCACGTTGAATGGGACAAAATTAAATATGGAGACTGCTGAAATCTCTCAAAATTTGTCTGTTCGTCAAAACCCTTTAGGGATATAGTTTTCCAGTCACTCATGGCAACTCACTTACCAAGAATGTGGTAGGAAAATCTTACGAAATGCCTTTTTGAAATCTAGTTATTCTCTACTATGTTCTTTGACCTGTCATCTCTTAAAGAACCTAGAGGGTCCCTTCAGGAAATTGGTTGTTTATGGTTGTTTATGGCTTCTTCTGGTTAAATCTGTGGTATATGCTGGTCTTGATTACTGGCTTTAGAAGGGTACATTTAATAGTTATGAAATAGAAAAGTCTGTAGTATTCGGAAGTATCTGTTAGATCTGATTTTCTAGTGAAGGTCACGGTCACTGGATGTCATTACAATTAACACCATACCATTTTCCTTGGTTGATAGGCCTTTCTTACATGCAGTCATGATTTTAAAAGCCATTTACAGGAGACTTATTTCTTATTTTCTAAATATAAAATTTGAGAAAAATTATATTATAAATTTGTATTGCTTTTATAAAATTGTATGAAACAATTTGTGGACAGTTAAAGGGGGACATGTTCCTTTGTTTCAACTATTGCAATTTTTTAAATGAAATTTTCCAGTTAAGCCCTCACATAGGCAGATGCATTTGGGCTTTTCATTTGCCAGAACATGTTTCATTTTTAAAATTTTAATGAAAAACAGTAAAGAAAAAACTGCTTTATAGAATTCTGGAAAAAAGAATGACATTTCTGGCTTTTTTGTTTTGGTTTGGTTTTGTGAGGTAATGATATAAATGCATCTGATTTTTGAGGCTCTTAAAAAACTTTTAAACCTACTTTTCTACAGGTAAAGCTAGGAAAATTGAATTTGTTATTCAGTAGTTTGAGTTTTGTTTGTTTGTTTGTTGTAATCATGTACACGGTGAATACCAGTCCTTTTGAACAGTGGATTTTTTAAGACCCCAAATAACCGGGCAGCCTGAAGCAGGGAGGGCAGGAAAGGCAGTGCGGCCTCTGCCCCTGCTTATTCTCCTCTCTGTCTTTAACTTGGTCCGAATCCAGATTCCCATCACCAGGCTAAACGGTCCATTCTTACTTCCTCCAGGCCTCCATTCTTTTTCATTTACCCCATCCGTGAACTATTTTGAAATAAACCACAGATATCAGGTAATTTCATTTTTAAATGTTACAGTGTTTTTAATCTGGTTTCTAAGTCCTAAAGACAGAAGATATTCCTGATGTTTTATATTTCCTGTATTTTAGTATGACTCTTAATTTCTAACCCATGTATAATTGTTTTCTTTCAATGATACATTTGTAATATGCGCTGACTAAATATATCTTTCTTTTATTTTTCTGTGGTGCCAGGGATAGGGCGTCCTGCGTGCTAAGCAAGTACTCTGCCCCTGAGCTGCAACCTCAGCCTTGAATATGCATGCTTTGAGAAGCATTATGGAAATGAAAATAACTCCTCTAGCTGCTGAGGGAGGAGACCACCTCTCTCCTTACTCCTAATGTGGGCCACCTCTTCCTTGCCTAGTCCCAACTCTTTCAGTAAAAATAATGGAAGAACCAATGCTCACCAGATAACTTTTTAAAACACTTTAATCTTAAAGGATCCGTTAAAAAATCCTGGAAGGACATAAAGCAAAATAATTAGTGTGGCTATTTCTGAGTTCTGGAAGGATTTATATATTTTAATACTGACCTGCATCGTCAATTGCCAAAATACACCTGTATTCATTTTTATAAACAGGGAGCATTTTTAGCCTTTTTTATTGTGGTAAAATATGCATAATGTACTATCTACCACCTTCTATAGTTCAGTCACCTTAAGTACATTCATACTGTTGGACCACCATCGCTAGTATCCAGCTTTGGAACTTTTTCATCATCCCAAACAGAAGCTGTGCACTCATTCAACAGTAATCCCACATTCCCTCCTCCCTCCAGTCCCATGACCACAGTTTCCCTTTCTGCCTTTATTAAATTTGACTACTGTGCATAAGAAGAATCATAATATTTGTCCTTTTTGTCCGCATTATTTCACTTAGCATAATGTCTTCAAGGTTTGACTATGTTTTAGCATCTGTGTACATGTGTGTGGGTGAATAATATTCTATTTATGAATATACCGCGTTTATTTATCTATTCATCTGTTGGTGACTATTTGGCCTTTATCCAAAGGGTTTTTTACTTTTTGTGTGAGGTACTAGGGGTTGAACTCAGGGTCTTGTGCATGCCAGGCAAACTCTCCATCTATATAGAATTGACCAACATCCTCAGTCCTCCGTAGCTCATTTTGTTAAAAGTAACTCAAGTGTATACTTTGCTTTATACTTAAAAACAATTTAAAACTCTCTGGAAAACTTGGAAGATGAGCAGGGGTCACTGGCCTCACTCCCTCATGTGTAAACTAAGATCCTGAATGATGACAAGCTTGCAGCTGAACATAAGTTACTCGTCCCTGTAGCCAGTACCTGGCCCTCCGCCTCTAGCATTCTGACATTGACACACAAGTTTTGGTTCCTGGTTTATGTGTTAAAAGCCCTAAAGCTGGGTGGTTAATATAAATCAGTGTGTTTCTCTACCTTTAAATTGAAGGCTTCTTGGCTGTGTGTGGAGAACATTTCCGTGGTATGATACCATCTCAAGTACCATGGATAATTTAACATCCGTGTCCCTACATTCACCTCTCATCTTGAGACAGCCCAAAGCGTTAGACATTTCCTGAGTACCTCCTGGAGATGGAAGGACAGGCATTACCCCTCTGTTAAATCTATAGGGACTAGGACTTTTAAATCACTTTACAGTTACTCCCAGCAACTGGACATAAAATATTGTGAAAACTGACCAGGAATAACCTTTTTAAGTGACTTCGATTATTGTAGAACTAGTGCAATAAAAGAAACTATTCCTGTTAATACACAGCACACATTTTCCTTGGGGCGGGCCAGGAGGTTCCACGATATCACCTCCAGGCCTGTTCAGATGCCCATTAGTCACCCTCCTTGTGTTGCCAGCGACCAGTGAGGCTCTCACCAGGAAATGTCTTTGATACAAGTGCTCTGAACCGAGCAAGGTCTGGATTGCTCAGGATCAGAAGTGTGGAGGACTGCCCTCAGTTCCTACAGTGAAACTAAATGCCATCCTCCTATGAAAGCTCGGGGCTTTTCCCTTTTAGTGACTCTTAGTGTAGTGTTCACATTGGTTCTCTTATATTCATCATTTGAGCTTTAGGCTTCATGGATTCGTAAACCAGGGAGAACTGATGTGCTGATTCTGATAATAGTCTTCCTCTCTATGCATCTAGCTCTTGCAGGTGTTGATAAGGTCCCCAGTTAGAACTGGGACATATTCATGTACACAAGCACTCTAGATGCTCTCTCTTGGCAGCTCCTGACGCACACACTTGAAGTGCACTATGCAGATTGGGTCCAGGGATGGTGGAGACTTGGAGGAGTGAGGCATACAGAGGGCCGTGGTTTCTCTGTTCACCCATCACTGCCAGACAGCAGTGCAGGCCCAGTGTTGCCAGACCTAAATTTTCAAGACAAGCTACAAATCTGGACTTCTTTGCCCTGATTCTCCCAAATTTTAAATATTGACCACTAATTTCTAAAATTTAGCTAAATTTACTATCTTAATCATTGCAAGTGTGCATAATAATTCAGTAGACTTACATGTCCTCCTGCTGCTGTGCAGCCCATCTCCAGAGCTCCTCTGTTCTGGCAGAACTACAGTTCTGTACCTGTTGAAGAGCAGCTCAACACTCCCCTTCCCTCCAGCCCCTTCAAGCCACCCTGGCCCTTTCCACCTCTGATCACACACGTATGACATTGCAAAGGAGTTTCCTTCTTGTGACTGCCTTATTTCACTCAGTAGTCCTCAAGGTTTGTTCATGTTATAGCATGTGTCAGGATTTCCTTCCTTTTAAAGGATAAAAATATATTCATTTGTATGTATATATGAGATTTTGTTTATCAGTCATCTATTGATGGACACTTGGGATGCTTGATGACTAGTTTTGTTTTTTAATGATTTAATACACTGTGTAAGCTAAACAAAACATTTCTCACTTGGCTGAATTTCACACTTGGTATCAACTCCCGTATATGGGTAAATTACAAGTACACCTGGACATTATGGTAAACTCATGCTATAGTTCATAAAAACCTTGGAAATGCAGAAGATAAAGTGACCCTGGAAATCTCACTAAAGGGACAAAACTCTTGCTTAAAGGTTTACCTAGGTAAAAATTTATAGAGCATTACCAGAGATTTTTCATGGCGCCCTGTACTCATATTCAGTACTCGCTGTGTCCCAAACCCTGTTGCTCATTTGGTACCAACCGTCCTTCCTTGGAAACAACATATAGCACCTCACACAGAGCAGGAACAGAGTATGTGTACAATGCATGAACAATTTCAGACTTGAGTTGTACGGCCCCTGTTACCTAGTACACTGCTGTAGAAATTAAATCTGTTGGCAAATTGGCCGACCTGAGCAGAGCATGGTATCATCAAGTCAAAGCTCCCTGGTCATGTGTAGTGAATTCCCATGCACAGTCGCATGGGGATGGCTTGTGTTATTGTGTACCCTGATTTGATTATGTTTTAGGATTTCCCTGACAGATGGTAACAAGGTATCACCCAGAGTGTTTGGACAGATATAGCAAGAGGTCTCTAAGCTCCTGTGCACAACCAACAGTAAAAATATGTGTGTGGCAAGCCAGTAATTACATTATTTTCATTGCTGCAAAGCATGAGATGTAAACCAGGGACCTGGGGAATGAAATGAGAAAACATCTCACCTCACTACCAGCAAATGTGGTGCCTGCTCCAGGAGCAAGCCTTGTAAGAAGAATCAGAGAAGAGCTGGTCTACAGCTGAATGCAAATCGCCTCTCTGGTTGCATCCCTTCTCTGGGTAAATAGGTGCCTTTGGTCCAGTTCTTTTAAAGATTTCTGTGCTGGTGTTGACATGGATGCTGACAGTGGGGTTTATATCCTTTGAAGGAATCATGTAACTGCTAAAGAGACTGGCCAGAGTCATATTCAGCCTAAATTAAATGTACGTCTACCGTGCCAGTGGGACGTGCTACCGCAGCGTATGGAGACAGCCTGCTGCCTCTCTTCCTCCTTTTCTTCCTCCTTTTCTTATTACTCAGTTAGATTTAATGAAATGACTGGGGTACAGTTCCATCAGTGCTTTTAGTAGTAAGGCTTTTTTCTAATTTTAAATTGCAATAGTTGTTCCTCTATGGATATATTTTCTGGTCTTCACCCATCAACATTGCTGCCTGATGTTTTTATGGCATGGGCAGTGTGGGGCGGTCCTGTCTGTACTTTTCCCGTGGCCAAGGTGAGCAGGAATGCTGTCAAGTTTAGACTTTTGATAGTTCCTTCAAAAGTCACATAGATATATTCACAAAATTGTAATATATCCAGAGAAAGCACAACGTTTATAACTCTGTTGGATTAGTTCATACTAGAAGCCTCGGAGGCCCTGCCAGCCTCGCTTGCTTTTGAGACCTGCTAATTAAAAGCATGCATAGCTTACTTTGGGTTGCTTCTTGCTAAATCCCTAAGCCCTTCAATACAAACGCAAGTATGATCCACATTCCAGAGTGAATGCAGAGACAGCTAAACCCTAGTGACATGGACTTGGGATGTTATTCTTCTGAGTTAATCTTGCCACTTGAGTCATTGTTAGTGTGAAAAGTATACCTTTGTCCTCTGGTGCCATTTGCAGTTACTGTAACTATTACAGAAATCATATTAACTGAAAAAAAAAGAAAATACAAATAGTGAAAATAGAGGGAAAAAATCACCTTTAATTCCACTGTTTAGACCTCATCACTGTTGTCTTGGTGATAGTGTTGGAATTTTCTTTTCTGGGAGGGCATATAGATGGTCTAAGAAGAAAAGTAACATGGATATCTACTTTAATCAAGCTTGGGTTATGTCTTTTAAAATTTGAAATATTATGGCATTTTTCCTTGCCTTATTAATGTAACTGTCTCAGTCCACTGTGTGAGAGACCTGCTCACCTGCCCGGTGGCCTGCTTGAGAGCTTGCAGGGGTCCAGAGATTGTCTTGGAGAGAGTGGCATTGCCCGGGTGAACCACACTTCCACGCTGGAGAAAGTGAGGAGCTGAGACTCAGCAGCCCTGAATGCAGACGGCCACCTCTCCATGGCTTTTCTAAACTACTTACAGTCTTAGGAAATGCTTGCTGGCCACAAGTGTTCATGCATATTTTCTACTTAGACTGGAAATCATAGATTTAGCTACATATTATGGATTAACTGTAAGGAAGATGATAGCCATTGATAAAAATATTGAAGTTATTTTCTACTGGCGCTACCTTACTTGAGTTAGGGCACAGTGTCTGATAATGGGAAGGACTAAGAGAGATGTCTTAGATCATACGCCTTGTTACTAAGATATGTTTCACCCTGTAATGAATTGTTTATGCACATGCATGCATGTGTGTGCATACACACAAGTGCTTGTGGGCCTGTGTTGGTACCTCTTGCTCGGTGTCCAGGTGTAAGAAGGACAGAAGGAGACAGTCTCTACTTTATTTCAGCAGTGCAGCTGGCCCTGACTGAACATCTGGTCTTTTTTATGTTTTCAGGGGAACCTGTACTCTGGATATGTAGCCTGCTGGCTCAACTCTATTTTTAAATTGTCTAAAGCCTTTAGAACCATATTTCATTTCTGCCATAAATAATTTGGTTGGCAGTGAGGGGTCAGGAGACTTATTCTGTCACAGGTATTTAATGATGATAAAACATTAGTGATGCCATTTAAGATCATTTCTGACAAGTAGCCCCTCTGCTAAAGCCCTTGGCTGTGGGTTGGAATACTGTTAGAACATACAAATGCTAAGCAAATAAATCTTTAGATTGCTATTGAACATGAGATGAGTCTGAACCTATTTTTAATTTCCCAGAAGACTTAAGAATAGCCATTACATGTCCTACTATTTTTATTTTTATATTTTTGATCTTCATTTTGTTAGTATTGTAAATTGGATGACAATTCTTTGTCTAGTTATTTCAAGATTTCTGCAGGAAGTTATTTATAAGGGACGGTTTTCTTAAAAAAACCAAAAGCTTGTCCATTCTTACGCCATCTGATTGTCTCTTTGTCTTGTCTAGATCTGTTCAGTGAACAAGAAAAATCAGAATTAGGTGTGGAAGGAGGCCAAATGCAGGGCGGAAGGTGTCAGTGGAAATACCAAAATCAGGGCACTGGTGAAGCACACTGTGATTGTAAAAGGAAGGAAAAATCTTTAAAACAAATTTGTTCTGCCTTTTTTTCCCCTTAAAAGATTTGTCACCTATTTTTGCAGGCTTGTCTAAGACAGTGTGCCTGGTCCAGACTGCAGGAGGCCACTTGCCAAACTTGCCTCTCTTCGGAGTGGCTTTTCTTGACCTGGACAGAGTACAGCTTTGGGAGGAGAAAGCAGTGGGAAAGGGTAAATGCAGGAGCTTGGGTGGTCCACTTGGCCCGCAGCCCTGCGTCTGGTTCCCCAAGAGCCCAGTCTCCAGGTGCATGAGAGCTTAAATGTTCTTAGATATGCTGTTGCTGGAAGCTGTATTATTACTTCTCAAATGCCAGACCTTAGATTTTGTTTTGTCCATTGTTTGTTTTTTGTTCTTTGTTTGCTGGGAACTGAACTTGGGGCCTTGCATAGGGTAAGCATGAACTGTACCACTGAGCTACACTTCCAGTCCTTTATGTAAGACAATAAGGACTGTGAAGGCTTCTCACCATGATCATAATGGATATTTTTTATTTGTTTGTTGGTTGTTTTTTTGAACCACTATGTAGTTCAGACTGGCCTTGAATTTACTATGTAGCCCAGGCTGGCCTCAAACTCACAGCGATCCTCCTGCTTCGGCCTCCTCTGTGCTAGGATTACTGGTGTCTGCTGCCATGCCCAGAAGATCATGATGCATATTAATGTAAAATTTCGGCATAGGATCTGATGGAAATAAGCACTCGGCAATGTTTTTCTAACAATATTAGTGTTAAATTTGTACCAACTTCTGATAACAACCCAATGAGTCAGAATAAGTGTCAACTCTACTAATGAAAACATTGACTTAAGAAGAAGGGTCACCCAGCTAGTGAGTGCCTGCTGGGTTCAAACCCAGTTTGGTCTTAGTACAAGTCATGTTAGCATCAGGGTTGCTGGTGACCGGTGCTGCTTGTGTGAGGGATGCTCACTGTTTGCAGCTGCTCTATGGCTTCTCTCACTGACTCTTGGTGATGCTGGACCTGTGTGACCTATCCTTGACTACGCTGCTTACCAAAGGTGGGGCTGAGTTTTTCATTCAGTTCTTAATTCTATCCTGTGAGCTGCTGTAGAAGTGATTTTAGTCCTGAAGGCAGAGGAACTAAAAGGTGAATTATCTGTGTTTTTCATTATTACTTTCTGAACTTTGAGCTAGAGTTCTGCACTGATGTTGCCCATGAGTTCTCCCTGCACCCTTCTCCCTCCCAGAGAAGCGAGTGGCTGGATAGAGGGACCCTCATGCCATCTCTCCTAGCAGCCCCTCACATGCCCTGCCCTGAGTGCCCTGGGAGGGAAGATAGCAGAGGAGCATCTGTAGACCTGCTGCCCCTTCCTAGAAGTAGGGAAAATAGGTGCTCTGACTGTGGGGCTTTGGATTCTGTGGATTTTTGGGGATGGGCTTGGGCCCAGGGCCTTACACATGCCAAGCACACACTCTACCATTGAGCCCTGTCTCCAGACCCTGTATACATTATTAATTTCTGTGACTTCTGTTTCCTTATGTGTAATGCTAGAACGATAATACTGCTTTCTAGGGTAATGGTAGGAAATAGAGTATGTATGAGATACAGCAGAACCATGGTATCTGTTTCCATCACTGCCAGGCCTAGCCCTAACACTGGTGTGTCTCAGAGACCTTATATTCCCAACACAAACTCCTGGAGTACTGTAGCATACTTGTGCATTTCACAAACCAAATTTATTTAGTTAAACCTTCACCAAGGGATTTGAAAACAATGTTGATATTTTTTGCTAATTGCTTTTCTTTGCATACAAGGATGAACTTGATCAGATGTTTAGAAATGCAGGTATTTCCTGAATTTCTTTTCCTGTTTTTTTTTTTTTTTTTTTTTTTTTT
>NW_004624888.1:514881-566757 GCF_000247695.1 Heterocephalus glaber
TTTTTTTTTTTTTTTTGTACCGGGGATTGAACTCAGAAACTTGGGCTTCCAAGGCAGGAGCCAGAACCACTGAGCTAAATCCCCGGCCCATCCTCTCTTTCTTATGCCCCTGTTTTGTCTTGCTCTGAAATAGATTTCTTTGTGGGCATCAGAGACCCATTCTTACCAGCTGAGTGCTCCGGGGTTAGTCACAAGCCAGGGTAGACCTTTTCACTTGAAATGCGGTGTAAGCAGAGTGAGGTTCTTCCCTACCATATTTCCCCAGAATAAGACTTAACTGGAAAATAAGCCTAAGCATGATTTCCCGGAGGCTCATAAGTCCTAAGCCAAAAATAAACCCCAAATTAAGGTTGCCAAACAGAGGGATGCATTTTGTACATCCTTTACAACATGATGGGTGCATTGAATTATAAAGTAATATTAATATTAAATGTAAATGAATAATATTACTGAGATTGATACTTAAGTAATAATATAAATTATAATCAAGTATTTATAAATATTCAAGTGGGCGCCTTTGGACAAGAGGTAAGCATCTATGTAAACAGATGAACTTGAGATTTTTTGCTGAATGACCAGTCCGACTACAGAAACAACACATGAATAAGGTGCACACTTGATAACAGACGTGCCTGTGTCCGCCATGAATCTTCCTAATTCAGTATATCGTGGGCTGTAATGGACGTACTTAATGCACTCGTGTGAAATAAACATTTCTGCATTTTGGTGCCTGCAACTTTTCGTCCCTTTTGTGTGGAGCATCACTCTCAGCTGTCACCATTTTTGCTGCCACTCCTGCCTCAGCTAACACCTGATTTAATGGAAACTGTGAAGCCCAACCTGCAAGAGGTTGTGACTTGGGTGAAGAACTCATGGGATAAGGTCCCTGACGCTGCTTTGCCAGCACACTGTGAGCAAGTGACATGGAGAAACTGCTCACTCAAGGAGGGCTCTGTTGCTGGACAGGAGAGATGGAATCCAGTGGTTCTACAGGAAATGGGGTCGAAAGAAATTCAGACTGGAATTTGGCTTTGGAGAGTTATGACGATGTTCCAGAAGATGACACGACTGTATCTGAACAAATGTATGTTTTGTACATGGAGAAATGTAGATTGTGGGGGGAACTACATGAAAAAATAAGACAGCCCCTGAAAGTAAGCTCTATTGTGTCTTGGAGCAAAAATCAATGGAAGAACGTGTGTGGTTTTCTTGGCAGTAAGGTAGAAGCCGCCTGTAGCAGTTGCGGGGATGGCAGACTGCGATCAGCTGTTGTGAAGTCCCAAGTGGGGAGCTGGGCTGGTTTCCCCAGGACCACTTCTCTTGCATTTGTTTGCTGGTTCGCTCACTTCTAACTCAGGCCTCCTGCTTCCTCGACCACTCCCTTAATTCATTCCTAGACTTTGGTTCCTGCCTGGGGAATTAGGAAAGGAGAAGTTGCCACACCTGTAAAGGAGACTTGGTCACTCTTGTAGTAGAGGCAGCCAGAGAGGTTCCCAGAAGGGGCCCAGCCACCTTGCCTCTCCTTCTGAATAGTGCCCGGCCTGTTAACTGCACACATGGCGAGTAGGCTGCTGTACTAGCACATAGTCCTATGTGATGAAGCATCCCTATGAGAGCGGCTTGAAATGCATACTCCTCACGGTTCTTGCACATCAGGACTCTGAGAGCAGCATCGCCGAGTGGCTCTGGGCTGGTGTCTCTTGTGAGTTGGCAGTGGACCGGACCGTGGTCTGAGAACTTGATGGAGACTGCATGATACAGTCAAGATGTCTCATTTGCAAGGCTGGTCAGCTCTGCACATCGTTTGCAGGAGGCCCTGTGGAACTTCTACAGAGCATTGCTTGAGAGACCTCACAAGGTGGCCGCCTGCTTCCCAAGGCAGGAGTCCAAGAGAGCAATTGGGAAACTGTAATGTCTTTTAGCACCTCATTTTAGAAAGCACACCCCATCATTTCTACAGTGTCGAATCAGCTCTGTAGTGTACGGGGGGACTACTTTGGAGCGTGAGTACCTAGAAGCAAGAATCATTGAGTGTGATGGGCATGTGCCTCTGATCCAAGCTACTTGAGAGGCTAAGGCAAGAGAATTGCAGTTCAAGGTCAGCCTGGACAACTTAGCAAAATCCTGTCTCAAAAATTAAGAAAAGGAAAAAAAAAGTAAACGTTGTGAATGTCACTCAACACTTGCCTCGCATGCTCAAGACCTTGGGTTCCATCCCCGGGAAGGTACTGCAGAAAGAAAAGGAACTCTTTGGGGTCTCTCTGAAGCTTGGTGCTCGTTGGTACTGTGCTGTCCCACTCTGAGTTGCTTGCTTCCCAGTAGTCTGTTGTTTGTCCCAAGCCCTGCTTTCACTTGTTACCTTGTTACCATAGTAATATGGTTTAATTAAATATTATATAACCAATTAAATATAAGTGAAATATATTACTGTTTCCTTGAAAACTCATTTGAATCCATTAGGAAGACTTGATAAAGATTGGTTGCTTAAAAAATTGCTGTTAAGTGAGGACTGTAAAATATGAAAAGGAGTAATAAAAGATCTAAAGTACTTAAATGGCTTTGCAAGTATCTTTACATTATCACTCCATTTCATCCAAATTGGAAATCATAACCTCTGAATTAGAAGTTTGGAGCCTATAAAATCCTGAACTGGGAACCTACATTCAAAAAATCTGTCAGTCTTTTTATGTTCTCAGTACCCCAGGGATCAAACTCAGGACCTTGTACTTGTGAGGCAGTTGCGGCTGGGCTGTCAATCTAATACGAAAGATGGATAAAGAATGAACATTGTGTATGCATGTGTATGTTCAAGTAAACTGCATTGAATAGCTATGAAAATCCTGTGTGGTTTCTTGGCTTTGTGCAACTCCTGATCAACCCATAATGTGCTGGTCTCAGAGGTGTTGGAAAGAGAACTTTATATGAATGAGATAGTCCATAGTTTTACCTATTGAATCATTATAAAATTGTTTACCATTTCTTTCTTTCAAGAGTCATGAGTTGAAGTGTTTTTTCCAATACTATACCATGTTTTACCAATTCTATTGTGCATAGTTTTATACACTAACATTTCAGAAATTGAAATGGATTCAACAGTCAGTGGCATTTTGTAATTTGGTTGGAGTACTTTTTTTACCTTGTCCATACATTGTAATTGTTGCCTTAGATTTGATGAAACGTGGTGTGCATGGGAGCCGCAGGTTTGTTAGGGTTGAAGTGAGTATTTCTGCTTAGCTGTAGTTGGGCTGAGTTTGTCTCAATTTATTAGTAAAGTTTTATAAGGCATGGGTCAAGTTTAAAAGTGAGAAAGTTGTACATTATTTTCTTTAAATGAAGGTAGTAAACATGACATCTGTATTCTCATGAGAGAATACACAAATTATTTCTGTAGTCCTTTCACACTGAACGTTGTAAGACCCTGGAACTTTTCCAAGGTAACCAGCTTCAGTTTTATTTAATTTAGTTTAATCAGTTAAGGAGTAGTCTCAGATGTCTTTTACAATGGAATAAAATAGAATGAAATATGCCAACTCTCTCCAACAAACAGTACCCCATTTAAGTTATGGTTAGATAGAAATAAATCTTGGTATTCTGTTGTACTGGGTTTGACTATAGATAACAGCAATGTGTTATAGATTTTACAAAGCTAAAAGGATTTTACATGTTTTCAACACAAAGAAATGTTCCATGTTTTAGGAGAAAGATATGTTTATCCTGATTTGAACATTACATACAGTGTGTATATGTGTATCAAAATGTCACATGGTACTCATAAATATATACTGTGATTTTTATATTTCAAATAAAAAATTTGTAAAAGAAATAAAATGATGAGTATGTCCATTCTCTTTAATAAACACTTTATTAAACGTGTCTATTAACAGCCCATGAGTGCAAATTCCCCAAATTTGCCCATTTTCAGGGGGTTCTTAACCCTTCACCCCAAGCTTATTGCCGAGCACCTCAGGAATTTGGGGGCTCAGGTTAAAGACGTACTTGAGTTTTGCCTCTTCGTTTTGCAGTTTCCTGTGTGGTGGATTTTTTCTTTGGGCCGATACCTGATGTAGGACTCTTCGGGTTCTCTGAGCTTATGGATTGTTCATCAAGCTGCAGACCATGGCCAGGATAGTCTTGCTAAAATTCTTACTTCCGTTTTCCCTGGGCATAGACTGCATAACTGTGGGCCTGGTGCTGATGGCAAGGGAAAGAACTGACCTGTGCAGAGGTGCGTGCCGGGGGCTCCAGGTGCCCCACTCAAATGCTCTCTTCCCTGTAGCCAGAAGCTCTGCCCACCTGGGGAGAGTTAATAATGGAGAAATGGAATCGCTCTTACAGCCTCCGAGCTTGCTTAGTGGTGTTTGAAGATGTGTGAGAGCTTTTCTACATAAGAGGTACAAAGTCTTGGTCAAAACCTAGAGTCTAGTGTTCTCCATAGTACAGGGTAAGCATTGGTTCTACATTGAAATGCCCTGGACAGCTTGATTTTATCTTTTCCCAGTTAATTACTAAAAGAGGGGTATATGGGATGCACACTTTCAAAACATAGACTTTATTTGTACAGATGCAAAAATTGATTTCCACAGATCAACTCCTGAGACGCTCAGATCAGCTAGCTCAGTGGTTCCACCAGAACCAGTCTCTGAGCCTGTGCTCTCCCTAGTGGGGAGATAGTGCAGCATATCCCTCGCCCACCGTGCAGGCACCGTGCAGGAGCCCTTGCTCTGGCCACTCTCATCATGCCTGTGCCCTTCTGTGAAGTGGATTCACCTGGTGCCTTTTCTTTTGTGTGTTCCTTGTTGATCTTTCAGCACCTGGTGTAAGGTGCTTTGTAGAAGCAGTTCTCATTTACTCCAGACCTATGAAATTATCTGCAGGAGGATAGCTTCTTTGGAATTAAACTTTGTTCTAGCAGTTGTAATCTCTCCTTAAGGATAAAGTAAGTGATAGATGTATATTTTTATTATACCATCGTTATGCATATTTTTAATTTTAAAGAGCCAGATTGGAAATAATGGGTCACTTTCACTGAAGAGGCAGAAAACCAACCCTGATATGTACCGGGTAATCCTCTATTCATGTGTCTTAAAACAGCATTTTTATTGTCACTCAGGAAGATACTGTTTTATTCTATATATGTATAGAATTCGGTGTTCTGCTAAAAAAAAAACTTGGAAGTCAGATTTGTTTTACTCTTTTGCCACACATGAGCCACATGAACATGGACAGGTTTTGTAACCTCCACATTCTGCTCTGTGAGAAGGGAACAACGACCTCTACTTTGTTGGGGTTTGGAGAAGACTAAAAGAGGAAAGAAAGCCATGGTACAGAACCGTTACAATATTACAGTATTAGTGACAAGGAATACAAGAGACAAGTGTATTCATTAGAGTGCAAAGGAAGAAAACTAAATTGGAAGAAAATTAGAGATTCGTAAGTGGTATGTAGATAAATAATTTTGTGTTGATAAGTTGATAAAATATTGAATCGGTGAATCACATGAAAATGTCTGTCCACTTTTCAGATAGGTTTGTTTAAAGTAGGGTGGAAATTCAGATTAAAAACTGCTTCATCATTGCAACCCACAGTCAAAAATAGTAGGTAGGAAAACTACAGGTTAGTCACTCCTCTGCTTGGGAACATAGTTTCTTTTTTATAAGATAAAGTGACCTGAGAAAATCTTTCTGGTAATTTTCCTGAAATGCTTCTTCTGAAAAAGATGTTCTCAAAGAGAATATACTTGTGAATTTGCTAAAGAAAATTAATTCAAGAATATTACTTTCACTGTTGCATGGCATTTTCTTAAGTCTGCCTATTCTACACAGGAGTTGAGCCTTAGGTGAGAGAATGTAATTTGGCTCTCCCTGGTGCCTTTGTGAGGAGCCCATTCTAGCAGAGTAATGTTACTTGAGAATGAAGTCGCTTAAGTTTTATTTAGTTTTTTGGTCTGAGAAGGTTGTCCTTAGTTTTCTGTCCTTTGTGTTACAGCAAATATTTGCATTTATGAGCTCATAGCCCAGGGCACGGATGAGCTTTAATGCCTGGTAATATCCATTTCTTGAGTTAGTGGTTATACATACAGATCCCTAGGCCCTGCCTCGGACAATTCTAAGTAGATCTGCGTGGGATACTAAGGTTTTTTTAACAAGCACCCCAGTTGAAAATCTATACTCAAGGAAGGCTGAGAAACCCTTCCTTGTATAACTAGCCCATTTGAAATATTGGCTAAAACCCATGTGTTTCTTGGAAGTGAAACTGGAAACTGGGGCTTTCTCTAAGCATGGGACCTGAATTTGGGGAAGTGGCTGAGAGAGAGTGGTACAAGGAGAAAATAAATTCTGTCATCTGTTTCAATTACACATTGAGTGTTGATGGCCTGTCAACTCTCCTTGTAGGACTGCTACTTGTGTTTTTCTTAGAAAATGATTCCACTTGCAACCAACAGTTATAACAAAACCAACAACATGTCTATCATCCAAGAGGAATAAAAGTCAACATTAAAAATGGAAACTTTTAGACACAAGATGGAGGTGCTTTCTGCCAACACTGGACACTTACCGCATCTCTTGCAATGAGGAAGACAGAAAAGGACGACAATTACTCTCCAAGGATGAGAAAGCCCACTTGATCCTGGCCTTCATCAGTTTGCAGGATGGTGACAGCAGAGACAGCAGTCTGGACAGCCCCAGATCAGGTGCTGTCTCACTGTTGTTAATTGACTCTTGGGTGGAAGGCATCCCTATTGAAGCCCACTGCAGGTTGAAATTAATTGTGGATGAGACTGGGTAGGGAACTTGTCTGCATTGATCCCGCCTTGTAATCACTGTCTAATTTGAAGGCTCACATTGCATATGTCAACTCCCTACCAAAAGCAAACTTAGCAAGGTGATTGAGTTACTGAAGGAAGTATTAGGGCTATGGCAATTAATTCCATTACCTCATACTTTTCAGGCTACATTTTGCTGGTCCCAAAGTTCCGGAAATACCGTGGTGAGAGTACAGACGTTAGCTGATGCGGAGACTGACCTTGCTGTGTTTGGTCCAGTTAGTGTATGGAGCCAAATGCACAATGCACAGGGAAGAGAGGAGCAGGCTCTGTGGAAGCTGTGGTGGACTGTGTAACCCAGTGTCTTTCACTTCTCTTGCTAGAAGTACACATGGCAGTTTGGGAATGTGGTATAGTGGGATGGACTTAGCTCCTGCACTCTGAACAGGTGCCCACAAGCTGCTGGTCAGGGCTAGAGGCATCTGACAGCTTGGCCAGGGTAAAGGCTGTCCTGTGAAGATCCAGAAATGACTGGCAGGGAGCTTCAGTCCTCACTGTACGTGGTCACACGACAGAACTGGGACATCCGAGAAGGAGGTGGTATGCACCCAAGCACAGTAGGAGGCAGAGGGACTTTTCAGCTACTCTTGGAGTGACCTGCCATCTCATCTGTATCTTATGGGTCCTGTGAACCAGTCTTTGCATGCTGTGGGTGGACAACCTGGAAGTGTCTGAACAGAAGGAAACAGGGCTGGGGGAGTCACCAGCCCACTCGCCTCTGGTGGGTGGTGGGTTGGTGGAGAGCCTTTCGGAGAAGGTGCTGTTCCAGCTGAGCTACAGAAGGTGAGGGAGGGGAGAAGAGTGACTGGCGAGAGAGCCCTCTCTGGGCATTCGGAGCACTCGGAGCCCTGTTCATGTTTTGAAGTCGGGAACAAAGACCAGTGCAGACTGAGCAGAGCGATGTGGAAGAGATCAGAGGGACCAGACTGTGCATGTCCTCCTAAGTTGAATGGAGGATTTTGTTCCTGGGAATGACACAATCAGGTTTACTCTTTAAAATTGAAATATAGGTAGGTATTAAAAGTATGAACTATAGGTAGAGAAGCCAGTTTAAAAGCTATTGTAGTCATCTAGGCAAAAGATTGTCGTGGCTGAGAACATTGGCAGTAGCAATAGCAGTGGATGGACATGAAATACGTTTAGGAGAAAAACTGGACAGAATTTAGAGATGAAGTTGTTGTCCAGGACAGTTTCTCAGGTTCTGTAGGTGACTTCACAGATAAGGGAACCCTGGGGAGGACCAGGCTTTGACAGTGTATGACAGAAGTGGTCCAGCAAGGACAGCTGCCAGTGTACACAGGGAATAAATGCATCAGGAGGTTCGAGTGGGACATCCAGCAGGGTGGGCGTGGCCAAGAAAACCTCAAGCCTCGGGAAAATCTCTGGAAAGCACGCTGCATCTTTAGCACATTAGGACGGGTTTTGTTTTTTGTTTTAATTTATTCGAGAGTAGCAAATGTATGGCAAAGCATACATTTAGGGAATGTATGACAGGGAATTTTTGGCATTTCTCTTGGTAATTAAAGAAAGTTGATGAATTTTTTAAATTCTCAGTTTTGTTAGTTTTCGATAGTATTGGGCAGTACAGGTCTCTGGTCTTCTTCCCACTCTGAACTCTCCAGTAACTTTCGCATACGGTCATTCCCTCTCTGTTGCTGTTTCTCTCACACGCATGCATAACACGTGTACACTCTCACTTGTCAGAGAATTGAGTACGCTTGTCATCGGAGCACTTGAGCGTCCTCAGGCACAGCATCTGATCGCTCTTACAGTCTACACAAGAAACACGTCGACTGAACACCAGTTTTGTGCCAAGCTCTAGGTAAGGACTTCATTTTTCCATATTGGGCATTAAAACCAGCGCCTTGTGCATAGGAGACAAGTGCTGTACTACTATAGCCCTTGTTATTTTAGTTTTTACTCTCAAAATTTTGAGATAGGGTCTCACTACGCTGCCCAGGCAGGCCTCCAACTTGTAGTCCGCCTGCCACAGCCTCCCAAGTGGCTGAGATTACATGTGTGCATCACGGTGGCTGGCAAGGCATACAGCTTTTAAGAAAATGGCACCTCCACTCCTTTAGTTAAATCTGTGTCCCCTAATTTTGACATTTCATGTCACTGAGGAACAATGATCAGAACCAGGAAGTTGACAGAGATACAGTGTGATTGATTAAAGGATGGATAAGTGGATTTCACCCTTTTTTAAATTACTCACGCGCTTTTTGGGGGGTGTCACAGACTCCAGCGCCGCACCCCGCATTGTGCTCTCACGTGTCTCAGTCCGAAACGGTTCCTCAGGCTTTGCTTATATTTCATGACCTTGACACTTTATTTTTTTTATTCATTACTTTTATTGGTACAGTTTAGGCGTACAGTACAGTGACATTCATCATTGGGATCTTGTACCTGTACATGATGCACCTTGGTTCTTATTTTTCCCCCTTCCCCTGCCCTCCCCTCACCCCCTCCACCCCTCCCTATTTGCAAAGACCTTGTTTCCATTTTTTCCTTTCTCATGTTTATTCCTTTCCCTGCTTTCCTTTCCCCTGCCTCTCCCAGTTCCCCCTCCCCTTAGACCTTTTCTTCCTGTTTCACGGTATCTAGTATGCATTTTCATCCTTGTTGACACTTCCAGTTTCTCACCCCAGAGAAACTGTCCAGTGTTTGCACGCCTGTGTCCAGTTTATTTCACTTAGGAGTACGGCCCCAGTGTGCCTCCCCTTGGCCTGGCCATAACTGTACCTTGACGCTTTGGGAGTGTTGGGATTATGCTGCCAAAAGTCCCTCAGTGCAGGAAGTTGAAGGGTCCTCTGTGACTGTGGACCCTGTGGGCTGCAGGCTGCCGGAAGGAGCTGGGATGTTGGAGGATGGGACAGACAGGCGAGACGTGAGTGGAACAGGAGGTGAGCAGAGGACTTGGGGCGGGGGGAACTGTGCCCACAGAGCCCCCTGGCGCTGAGAGGTGAGGCCTTTGCTCTGTGCCTGTGCCCCTGCTGGTTGCCTTCGCTGCCTGGCTGAGGGTCCGGTTGCCCTCGTCCCCCTGCCAGGCTTTGGCTTGCCTGTCCTCATCCTTTGGAGGTGCTTGAGGTTCCCGCTCGCCCCCTCCCAGCCTCTGCTGCATTCGGGCTTTGGCTTCGGGATGTCAGAGCCGAGCTCTCCTCTGTCCCCTTTTTACCACAGTGGCCCTCTTCTTAGTCTGGGGACACAGAATCATCGTATTTTGTTTTTCTTCTTACTGCCATTCGATTTCCTGAAACATCATAAGGGGCGTGTCCCAGACTCTGGGCCACAGCTGCCCCGGGGGAAGCCGTCGCCCCTGAGGGGTGAACGCTGCTTCTGAGGGGTGCCAAGAGAATCTCACTGTGTCTCATGCATAAAAATCTAATCAGAACAGATATCAACAAGCATCCAGTGCCTAAAGACACATACAGTGTATCTGTGGTGTTATCACTGGAAAGTAGGGGTTAGTTGGGGGGAAAATAATCCCGAAGGGCACATTGACAGGAGGAATAATGACAAGGGCTAAAGAACACTGCTGTGGACCAAATGATTTGCCTGTATGACCTCATTTAATTTTGTAACAATACGTTGAGAAAAGTATTCTTATACAAAGTGTTCTTATAAAAATACACATGGAACTGAAAATTAGCAAAATTGTGTTACTTGCCTAAGGTCGTAGAACCGGTGAGAGTGGACGTAGGGTATTCACTCGGAAAAGGTTTCTACACATTGCTCACCCATGCCCATCGGTACTTTTACTCATACTGAAAACCAATCTGGAAGTCAGTAGAAAGAGCACACCTAAAGCACAGGCCATCTCGGGGCTGGCTCGTCCATCTGTGCTCCCTGCTGCATTGCCGTGGTGAGGGCTGAGATTGCAGGCTGCTGCTCACACACCTGTAGCACTGATGTCAGACTCTTCTGTTGGGTCCAAGTGGGTCAGCTCAGAGAAGAATGGGCCCACTGCCTGTCTGCTGTTGCCTCCCCATTGTTTAGGACTATGTGACACGTAGGAAAGTGCTCAGAAATTACATGTTGCATGAATAGAGGGGAAAGGAGGTAGTATTTTAAGAAAAAAAAGTCACAGCCAAACTGGATGATTCTGATTGATGTTAAGGGCCTAATGGTAGCAATTTAAAAATAAATAACTACCAAGATCAAAATACAGGAAAAAATCTATACCTACTACAGAGAAAATGAGTTCTGGCTGGCCAGTTGAGTTTGATGTTCAAACTGCCTCTAACTACTCAGACTTCAGATTTGTGACTTAATATTATTTATACCATAAGCATAACTGATAGATTAGATCAGAGTTAACTTTTCCATCCTTCTTGAAGGGGAAAGAAAGGAAAACAAGAGTAGAGAAAAAGAAAGGATGGATTTGTTTCTCTTTCAACGTCTTTACGTTTTTAAAATTTTGTTTCACCAGTGTGTTTGCTGTACGGGAAGTTTACCTTCACCTGAGGGAGCAGGTCCATGTCCATAGCACAGCTCGATTCTTTTTTATTCCCTGGCCCCCATCTCCTCCCTCCCTTTATCTTCAGATCCTCTTTCCCCATTTTCCCTTACGTTTTATTGTTGTGGTTATTTCTGTCTCAGGTTTAGGACTTCCAGTGTTTGCATTCATTGTGGGTATTTGGTACACATACCTGACACCGCTTAAAACTTTTTACTCCCCTATCCCACTCCACCCCTCTACTGACCCCTTTGCATTTGCAAAAGGTCTGTCTCCCTGTTTTCTTCTATCAGTCTTATTTTGCTCTTTATTTACACTTTGCCTCACCCAAACAAGAGATGATGTATGGTATTTAAGCTTATATATCTGATTTATTTCACTTTTTATTTTCTAGATGTATCCATTTTCCTACAAATGTCTCAGATTTATCCTTTATTGCCAAGTAGTATTATGTATAAATCCCACATCTTCTTTATCCATTCATCTGTTGATGGAGAAGCAGGTTACTTTCAGGATTTAGCTATTATAAATTGTACTGCTATAAACATGGAGATGCATGTATCACTGTAATATGATGTCTTAAACTTTTGGGAAGAAACCTAGAAGGGAATTAGCTGGGTTAATGGAATTTCTACTTTTAGTTCTTTGAGAAATGTCCATACTGATTTCCATAATATACTGGTTTACATTCCCACCAACAATGTAGGAGGGTTCCTTTTTCACCTCAGCCCCTCCAGCATTGGTTATTATTTGATTTCTTGATGACTGCAATTCTTTCAGTTGTACAATGAAATCTTAGTATTGTTTTAACTTGCATTTCTCTAATGGCCAGAGATGTTGAACATTTTTTCATGTGTTCATTGGCCATTTGTGCTTCTAAGAAGTGTCCATTCATTTCACTAGCCCATTCTTTATTAGGTCTTTTATTGGGGGGGGGGTCTAACTTTGTTGGGTTCTTTATGCATTCTAGATATTAGTCCTTTGTGGAAGGGATAGTTGGCAGACACTTTTCCCAGCAATTTGTTGGAGCTGCCAGCTAAATCTCCCTGTGTGTAACTGTGCACATTTGGGGGTCAGCAAAAATTTCCAAGTTGCATGAGGATGTAATTCCCTGTCCCAAAAAAACTTTACATCTGCTGTCTGTGAATCAAGACCCACAGTGATCACTGTATTGCTCAGAAGCTGTGACTCGCTCTGTCCAGGGCTGCGAGTGAGGGTCTCTGAGGCTGGAATGGGGAACTTAACTTCTTTAAAAGAAGCATGTAAATTTGCTGACTCCTGTCAGGGAAAAAGAATTTTCAGGACATCAAGAGAGGCATGAGAAGGATTTCTTAGAGGAAGGTACAGGACACACTCAAGAGTGGAGGGTGGGTGCTCTGAGAAATGAGGCACCACGCCTCATTTGGGTGGGACTCACATTTAAAGCATATCAGCGTGGGTGGTGGCAGGTGTGTACTCTGCCTGCCAGGTCCAGTGCACACCATCCTCATAGGTTTGAAGTGGGGTATGCCTTAGCCATGCTGCGTTCTAAAGGGAATGGGCAGACCCATTTACAGCTTGTAGACAGTTGCCCAGATTTTCTGTTTTGGGAGAAGGAAAAAAATAAGCCGAGCTTCCATTCTAAAGCTACAGTTTTTCTTTAAAAATACCATTTTAAATTCTCAATTTCTTGGTCTCTTTTCTGCCTGGTTTCGTTTCTTCTGTCCTACCTCACTGGATCTCATGGCCCTTTCCAAGGCTTACCGTGCCTGTGGCTGAGGAATGCTGCAGGACCTACGTGGCAGGCAAGACTGGGAAGGGCATTGCATTTGATCTTTCAGAGAAGCCCCAGGCAGGTGCAACTTTGAGTTTTCACAAGCCCTTTCCCAAATCAGTCATTCAAAGAGTCAAGGTCCAAGAAAGGGTAGCTGTGCTCACAGGAAGCTCATTTAACAGATCCAAGGAGAAGCAGACCAGGGAGGCGACACCACCACCAGTCCTGTTTTCTTAGTCCCAGTGGCGCTCTGAAGCATTGAAATGGTGCCAGGAAAACCTCTGCCAGTGCAGACCGACCGCAGGGCGACTTCACTCCGAACCTGACAGGGTGAGCGACTGCTCAGTAGCAGGTTTCTTGCCCCGTGCTGAACGCAGGCTTCTGGATGTGGGCTCAAGTATTTCTCTATCTTTGTGGCTTCTTGTTTGCCTCCCCCGCCAAGCTTCTGAGACTTGGCGTCCTCAGATGTTGATGCCAGGGACAGGGACGGGTGGGAGACAGGAGCACAGGCTCAGCCCTCTTACCCGAGCAGGCTGCAGTCTGGCCCTCTTCATCAGGGAGGATGGGTGTTTCAGGGCTTCAGTTATAAGCTTTCCTCCTCTTAGCTCTAGAGAAGCTCCCAGCCGAGCACTGTGTGCTGCAGATGCTCCACCCACAATCCAGTGACCTAATGCAGTTATAAAACTTGGAAATATCACTGTAATAGGAATATCTCACCAGCTACACCCATTGGGAATCAGGGCCGTACACACTGCTCTGTGTCTTTACAGAATAAGGCTGATGTAGCCCTCTGAGGCCCGTCCCAGGCAAACTGCACCAGCCTACCTTGAGGAACCCTCATCCCACAGCCTTGGTGACTACTTTTAAAATGATGGTGCCCTCTAGCCAATGCTTTCTCATACTCAAGAGAGAAGGCCTGCTTCAGACCCTCTGTGTGGATTTCATTGTCCTCTGCTTCTCTAATTCACATGGAGAAAACGTGCTTGTGCAGTATGCGAAGTCTGTCCATTACTGCTTTTTGGCTCCGTTCCTGAGAAGGAGGTGACCTGCTCCTGTGTGAGGATGCGAGCACACGAGGCCAATTCCAGCCTAGACTATGCTTCGTGCCCTGCACTGCTGCCACAATCCTCCTGGGACTGCAGCTGCACTGCGTGAACCAAAGGAAGAGCTCGCCATGGAACAGAGTCAAAGCGTCTTTCTGCAGTTTGTTTTCTTGGCCTAGGGACTCCAGGGTTTGGGTGTTTTGTTTGTTGTTTGTTTGTTTGCTTGTTTTTCAGGTTTCATTCTCGCCACGAATGGTGAAATAACTTACCAAATTCGGAAGGGAGTTTGGTATCCTCCTGGCATTAAAAGCTCACAAAACTGGGAGACCGAGAGGCAGGACTTTGAACTTGGTCTGACCTGGGCCTCCTCAAACCTGATGCCTTTCACTCACTCCCGTGCAAACCTCGAAATGGGTGAACACTCGCATTTAAAGATCAGAAAGGTGTGGCTCAGACAGGTTAAGTAACTGCCCACAGTCACAGCAAAACAGTCTGCCGGCAAAGAAATCTGGCTTGTGCTGATCAGTAAAATGGCAGGTGCCACTTAGTAATTATTACTGAGAAAAATGACTGGAAGCTCAGCGGTGTCCCTGCCTTATTTCAGAGCAAACCCATGTTGGCATCTCCGCGTCCATCTGCCCATTTCCAAGTCATGGACGCACGGGCGAGGGTCACGGGTGTCCCCACCCCGGGAGGAGGTGGAGGGAAGCGCAGGGAGCCTGGCCCGGGCGGGCGGTGGCCGTGGTCTGCCCGGTCTGCCGCGGGCCCTGCGGGGCTGGCCCAGGCCGGGGCTGGGAACCGGGATTCGTCTCCACTGCCCGGCCCCGCGTCCCCTCACTGGACAGGCCCGTGCCGCCCTGGCGAGCCTCACTTCTGAGCACCAACAAGAACGCTGTGTGTAACGCTGGGCTCCGCTGGAGCAGACGGGCAGGCCTGGAGTGGCGGCTGCCCTCGCCGCGTGGCTCTCCTGGCCCAAGCCCGGGGAGTCCCGGACCTGGTGTGGAAGGGCGGCCCACTGACGGTGCCGGCGGCCTTGCCCGCGCAGGAAACGTGCCTCTCGGCCGCACACCCGTCTGCAGGAGCAGATGCGTGCGCGGGAGCAGCGCACACCGCAGAGGCGGCACAGTGCCTGCTCCGGCTCCTGCCTAGGCTCGGAGGTTCTCGGCCCGGCGCTTTGGAGTCCCTCAAGAACTCGGCTGAAAGTGGTCCTCAGTTCGCCTGGCAGCGAAGCTTTGTAGTTGGCCTCCCCGGCACGTGGTGCTTGAACTCCAGGCGCTGCCCTGAAATCTTCCCCTTGTGTGATTGCGATTTTGTTATGGAGTGCCCAAGTTCAGGACACACACTCTTTTCAGTTTTTACCTGTATCGTTCTCTTTACTACAGGTAGCCAACAGGAAGGTCAAGCCCACTCAGCCGGTGAAGAGAAGTGCAGTGGGATCAGTCTAGCGTCTACAGCAGCCGCGATTGTGCTGGGATTTAAATCCAGGCAGCATCACCCCACAGCCCATGCTCTAACCCCTACCGTTTTGAGAAAGTGGGCAGGATAAACTTCTCTATGGCTTTGGACACCAAGTGTAGAGTTAGATATATGTGGATTGAACCTTGGGTCATTTATAGGATTCACAAGGTATCCTGTATAAATCCTACATGATAGGCTATGTTGTGATAGACATGAAATGAGTAGCAAATTATTTATAAGCAGGTATTATTAGAGGCATTTTTGAGTCAGGAGTAGCACAGTATGACGGATTTAAGAGCTGCGGCTGTGTTGCCATTCAGCTCTGTGACATGGGGATTGAATGACCATGGTGGAGTACCTAAGCATTCGTAAGCCTCAGTATTCACATCTTTAAAGTGGTTGCTCTCATAGAAGATGAGCTTACAGCAGCATAGGACCTGGCACACTTAGTATGCAGATAGGGTTATTGTTTATAAATCAGTACAGGCTCCTGTGTTTGGTGTGTTTTTATTTTGTAGCATGGATTAGTGTAGTGATGGTTCAGTATGACTCTTTCAGCTACAGTTTCTCATAGACATTCTACAAAAACTTGCTTCTATGTATGAACATGCATATGTATGTGCATACAGATGTAAGTTGGCAAACGTGCAGAGCCTGGAACATCTACACTGGAAATTATGAGAACTGAGTGAATTCTGTCTTTAGTAAGGACTCTGCTTCTTTTAATAAAACAATCACTGAACTTTTAAGATAGAGAAACTTTAAGGTCAATTTTAAAACTACTTTGAAAAATCAGGTGGAAGAATTACCATAACACAGTTGCAAAGTAAAAAAATGAATTGACGATATTATTTATTTTCCTATGATACTCTTAAAAACTGCAACATAGTCTGCTAAACTGTTACATATATCAACTGGAGTCTTAGTTAAGCACTTCCAGAGTGAATATCTTCTCTGATGTGGTTTTATGGATGTTAGTAAGTGCAAAAATAAGTCATCCAGTGAAATATTTTTTGAATGACAATGTTGATGTAGAATAACATGTTTTAAACATCTGTTCAGGGTTTAGCCAAAATATTTTAAAAAGAAGAAGATGCTATAAGATCCATACTTAAGAAAAAGAATCTGTTAAGTGGAAAACAAACCAAATGCTCATTAATAAGGGACTGGTTAAATTGTAGCATGTAGAGATGCTCCTGGATTTACGGTGGGTGTTATATCTAAATAAACCCATTGTGAGTTGGAAGTATATCAGAAATGCATTTGAGGTTGAGAAAAACCTAGAGATAGAATGTATACTTTATATGTGCAAGGCTCTGGCTTTGATCGTCAGCACCCCCTGTGAGATACACACACACACACACACACACACACACACACACACACACACGCATTGCTGCACCTAACCTGCCAGAGATCTTCCCTTAGCAACGCAGAACACTATGGAACGTTCCTTTTCTCCCTTGCGATTGTGTGATGGACTAGGAGCTGTAGTTTGCTGCCACCACCCTTTTAAGGGGACCCAGTGTCTTACTACATACTGCTAGCCTCGGGAAAAATGATAAGAACAACTTGTACTGAATGCATGTCCCTTTTGCACCATTGTAAGGTTGAAAAATTGCAAATGAAACCGTCTTGAGTTGGGGACCATCTGTGTTTACAGTGGAGTGAATATGCAGCTATTGAAACAATGAGTTATTTATATGTGGACCCAGAATGGACCACTGAGATACCGTCTCCGTGGCAAAAATTTTGTGTGTTCTGATAACCTTTTAGGGGTTCCTAGAGCAATGCTTGCTACTCAGTGGTTGCTCAATAAATGACTGAGGCAAAGCAAGGTATTGAAAAATGAATATAGTTAGTTGCTGCTTATGTTTTTCCTTTTTTTTTTTTTTCCAGTGCCAGGGATTGAACCCAGGGCCTTGTGTATGCTAGGCAGGAGCTCTACCACTGACCACTGAGCTACACCTGCAACCTAGTGTGTGTGTCTTTAACTGAGTGTGTGTATGTGAGTGTGTGTGCATATAGAAAACATTAGTAGTCTTTGGGATAGGACTGGAGGGATGGAAATTGAAGTGGGGGAAAGTGAGCAGACCTAGCTTTTGTTTTCTTTTGTACCATACCCCACTGTCTACATGTACTAATTAAAATATGCGTTTAAAAATCCTGGCTTGTCCAAGTGTGGAATTTGTGTCCCTTTTGCTACACACTGTTCCATTTCCCTGCCTTGGTAAAGTACCTATAGCCCTTTGAGAGGATAATAAGAATTTTGAGGGGCACCCAATGATGTCTACTGCATAGAATCCCTGTATAATACATGTTACCTCACATTGTCTGTGGATGCTCAGGAGGGAAACCCTACTGTTGTGCTTCAGAGCCATTTCCTGACCTCTGCTCCTTAAGCAGAGCGTGGTCCTTCTCAGGAGTGCCTTGGATATTTCAGACTGGATACATGGCTGGAGTATGAGCCACTTAAGAGTTTATAATTTCATCACCGTAAAGGCCAGTCTCAAAGAAAACAATTTTTGCTTCAAGACGGGTGCTTTGTCCTTTTTGACACACATCTTACGCGTACTTTCAAAGTTCTGACCTCGTGAAATTAAACCCATTAGGCAAGGTCTACAATGTGCAATGGTCCATGACATTATAGGAAAGATGGAGTTCTATGTGTACGTATTTTTTAAATGTTGTATTTCAATATCATAGTTGTCCCAAGTGTAAATATTAAGCCATTTTTAAATTTTCTTTCTCTTTGTGTTTTGCTGTTTTCATTGCAACCACTGAACTTAAGTTGTGGACATTATGCCACTTCCTTATTGCCTGCTTTTTCCAATTACTAAATTTCTTTTAAGTTACTGTTATTTTGGAATACATATCAACTTCTTTTCTTTATGGATTTGTCAAAAGTGATAGTATTCAGTATTCAGATTTAGTTGCAGTGTTGGCACTTTGCGATAACTAAGAGGGTTTTGGGTTGCTGTTTGGGCACTGGTTTCTAAAAGGTTGGCCATCACTGATCTGTACCTACACAAGCTTTTACAACCCATCCTACAACATAATAGTGTCCTCTCTGTATACTTTTTATTTTTGATTTTGGGGGGGTATTTTGTTTTTTTTTTTGAGACAGGGTCTTCCTGTGCAGTTCAGCCTGGCCTTGAACTCACTATGTAGCCCAGGCTGGCCTTGAACTCACAGAGGTCCTCCTACATTAGCCTCTGAAGTGATGGGATTCTAGGCATGAGCCGCCACCCAGCCCCTATATAGTTTTCAGTCCTGCTGTTTTTGTTTACCATGTTATGAATACTTCCTCATCTATTCCAGTCTTTGTCCAACATTTTAAATTATTGAATGGTATCTTATTTGAGACCAGATAGGTGTTCATTAATCACTCTGTCCACAGTGATCAGTGTCAAGATATCATTTCTTTTGCATAGATCTCACTAGAAAAGTCTACACATGCAGCAGTTACTGGTTGTTTGCAGCGTGTGACATCCGGAGACTGAGCCCAAGCTGCGACTCTGGGGCTTTGCACTGCACTGTGGGGACCGACCAGTCCTGCTCCTCACGCAGCTGCTGCTCCTCCTCCTCACGGCTGGGCGGTTACTTTTCACTGCCTGCCTGCATCTGCAGCCCGGTGTGCAGGGACAGCTGCCGGGGAACCAAGAAGGATTGCGCATTAAGGCCACACCCTTGTACTCCTGTAGGAAGGAAGCCTCTGGAAGGGCAGACCTGAGCAGACATTGTCTCTGTCCTAGTGCCTGCCAGGCAGCTTTGTGAAAAGCCCTGTCAAGTAAACATTTGTTGAATCAGTGAGAATACTGCTTCAGACATAAAACAACTAACGGTATCAGAAGTCCTTTAAGGAAATACTACCCTCTCCCCAAAACAAATATAAACATGTCTAACCCTTACATTATACACTGCATTTGCTCTCCCACCCTGTATATGTTTCTTGAGGGCCTGTGCTTGCTGGGCACTGTTGTAGGCACTGGAGTGTAGCAGTGAGCTTAACCAAGCTTACACTGTGGAGCATGAAAATAGACCCAAGGATATGCAGGATGCCAAGGAGTAATACAAGCTGCAGTGCACAAGTAGTAAAGCAGAAGAGGGCAGAGCATAAAGACATTTGTTGTTATTTTAGATAGGAGCAAATCTAAATTTTCTTTCTGGTTCCTTGTGACGGTTGACCTGGAATATTCCTTGCATGTAGATATTGCTGAGTGTCTGAGTACGAGCTGTCCCTTTACGTGGTTTCTGACTTTTGCTTTGAGCCCATCTGAGTAATGTGCACTCTTTGTGGAGGAGGAGTGATGCCTTTCCAACATGAGTGAGTGTGTAGGCAATGGGAGAAGCTACCCAAGTGGCAGAGCCAATGGGCAAACTCAGACTCTGCTTAAACCTCCCCAGACTCCAGCATGAGGAGGAGGAGGAGGAGGAGGAGGAGAGCACCTCTCTGCCCGGGCTGCTGAGGCTGAGAGCCCACGGGAAAGGGTAATGGGACCCGCTGCCATGTCGACTGTTCATACCCATGGCAGACTGCTTCGTGTCCAGGACCTCGGTCTAGGCTGGGCGCACTCTTTATGTGGTAACTAGCTGCACAGTCGGCTGCTGTGGGAAGATCTCAGCTTCTTTGTGTCTGAACTGGATTGTGCTGCAGTGAATTATGGAACATGTGCGCTCCCCAGCCCTGTTATTAGGCACATATGCTTTGGCTCAGAGTCACTAGTGTGGACACGGATTAAAAGGACACAGGCTTCTTTTTCTTGAGGTTCATTTTCCCTGGAAGGTGGGCTGTCCACTTCAGATGGCCCCTTATTATTTTGGGGAATATCATTTTTTATTTGATGGTAGTTGGTATGTATGTCTTGTTTCATAAAGGAAAAATGCCAGCACTACCTGGGCTTGGTGGCCCTTGCCTGTAACCATAGTGTGCCGAGAGCCACAGGCAGGGAGCCACAAGTTGGAGCCCAGCCTGGGCAGCTTAGCAAGGCTCTGTCTGAAAACAGAAGTATAACATGGACTGAGGATGTGGCTCCAGTGCTAAGGTCCTAGGTTCAGTCCTCAGTATCAGAAAAGAAAGATAGAGGGGAGAGAAGGGAGAGGGAGAATTGAGAATCAGATGGAGAGAAAGCGGCTGATCCAGCTGCGGCCACTGCCTTTCCACGTGTCCAGCCTGGCTGTGAATCTCACTCCAGACCAGTGGTGGGGAACCCATGGCACGAGGGTTACAGTGGACCCCCGAAATCCACAGAAGGTGCATTCATAGAGCAAGCACCTGCGAATTGTGAAAAACCACGAATATCAGAGGTGGTCAGAAAAATGCCTGTTTTTATAGTTTAAACCCTAACTATGCCATGTCGCCCGATACTGTATTAATAAAGCCTTAGAAGGTGCAGGGCATTTGGCGGCATCTTAGGGATCTTAGGGCTTTAAGAGCAAAACCGAGAGCACCGGAGAGAGCTACACGCCGTACAGCAGCCTGTTAGGAGGCGCGAATGCTGGGGCGTCTGCGGAGATGGGTTACAGGGCAGCAGCCAATCAGCAGCCAGGAGAGCTGAGTAACGCTCCCGGATTGGCTACTTGCAAACCTCCCGCCAAAGAAACAGTTGTGGAGGATTTTTCAAAGTTTCTGCAAAATTGGGAGGGTTTTCTCAAACAATTATTAGTTAAGTTCTAAGGAAAAATACGTGAATTACCGGGGCCACGAACCCTGAAACAGGACTTCTTGGGGGCATATTGCAATTTTTTTTAAGATAAAAGATGTTAATGTATGAGTTCTTTTTTCTGAACTAAAACGGCAGTATTCAGGTTCAATTGCAGTGTTGGCGCTTTGCGATAAATAAGTGGGTTGTGGGTTGTGGGCACTCGTCTCTAAAAGGTTCGCCATCACTGCTCTAGATGGTTAGTCCAGGTCATGGCATGTAGTAGAGCTTAGCAGTGGAAGAGACCCACATTGGGGCCATGGTTAATTTTTGAGCTCAACTACATGTTTCTTTGGATAACTCATATTTTCTTTGCCTAATTTCTTGGAGCTTTGTTAATATTACTATTAAACCCAGCCTAATGTGGAAGGATGCTATCTATAGAGAATTGATTTCTGGATATAGGTGTCTTTCAGAAAGTGCTTAACATGAAAGAAAAATGGTTTTGGATGAGGAAGAAAGAAAAGTGACCAGCAAGGAGTTCTGTCTTGGCTCTGAAGGCTGGCATATGCCTTGTAGCCCAACTTCAGAGTCCCTGTGAGTGGGTCTTGATGGCTGTTGGGAATTTGGAAGGCTTGAGGCCTGATGGTGCCCCAATCTGGGTGGTGGTCCTCCTGGTGTGATTCTTGCTCTCCAACCCGTGGTTAGAAAAGGAGCAGAGAAGGAAACAATTGTGTTTGCATCTAGAAGATCTTTAGCTTTCTGATCTGTCCTGATGTGCACTGTGACTGCAGTGGGGTGGGAGAGCATGGAACCCTGAATCCATGGTGCCTTCGCAGGATGGTTTCCTGACTCACTCACTCCTCTGTTCATTCTTCTGTGGAATCAGAGGGATTGGAAGAGTTTTACAAAATGAAAGCTTCTAGAGCCTCTCGCTCAGAGTCCATTCCTCCTCTCCACACCTGCCACCTCTCTTTCTCACTTGTTGAACATTAAGCTATGAGAAGACAAAGGTGAACAGGTTACACTTTGAAGAGAGACATGTGAATATAAAACAGTGAGCTTAGGTGGCACAAGTCATAAGATGTCATAAACCACGGGGAAAACTCAAAGGGAACACAGTGTTCCTGCTTGTTAGTCTTAAGTATGGCTTCTACAGAAAAAAAATGCCTTCTTTAGTATCAATAGGAGTTTGCTGGGCAGAGAGAGCAGGAAAGAACTCGTGGAGAGAGGTAATAGCATGAACGAAGTCATGGTGGCATATGTGTGTGGTCTACTCATGGACAAAGTGTAGTGGGATGCACCTAGAATTTAAATGCTTGCAGTGGTGGCAGATGAGGCCAGAGATGGTACGTTGGGATATATTATAAAGGACCTGAGCATTCCAGTCCTGTGCCATCCTCAGTAGTACCCAGGTTTCACTTAAAGCTCTTTCTTTTGCCATAACCAGAATCTTATTTTAAACTGACTCAGAATTGAAAAGAGAATGTATTTGCTTACCTAATGAAAAAGTCCCAAAGTGGACTGACTGCCTTCAGGCTTGGCTTGATCTAGGTGCCTAATACTTGTTAGGAATCTGCCCTGTCTCTTCTCTGCCCTGTGTTGAGGTGATATCATTCTCAGTCTCATCTCTGGTGCAAATGTATTGTCCCTGAAACTTTTAGACTCCCACCTTGCAGCTTAGCAGTTCATTGCAGCTTTTCCTCAGTGGTTACAACCGAAACCCTGGTGCTTAATCCAGTCAGGTGAATCTGGGCTGTATGGCTACACCGATGAGCTAGGGCAGGGCTACAGGCTTGCTGGGAGCTGGGAGCTGGTGGCAGATAGGCCATGGGGGATAGATTAGAATGAAATAGCTTCTTTCCAATATAAATTGCGCCCTGCACTTTTAAAAGGATTGGCTTGCTGGACACTGTGGCACACACCTGTAATCCCAGTTACTCCAGAGGCTGAAATAGGAGGATCTTGAGTTTAAGGCTAGTCTGGGCAATTTAGTGAATCCTTTCTCAAAATAAAAGTAAAAGAGGGCTACAGGTGTAGCTGGGTTGTAGAGCACTTGCCTAGTAGTACCAGGTCCTAGATTTGGAAAGACAGCGGGGTCCTTTTTCATTCCTGTTTTGTTAGTGACTGTTAAAAAGGAGACAGGCAGAAGGCTCATTCGTGTTTTTTGTAGACTCACAAGAAAGGCTCCAGCAGTATTTTCAGGTAAATGCCATACACACCTGTACACACATACACACTCACACTCTTCTATTATCCATAGTCAACTGTGTTCAGAAAGTATTAAATGGCAAATTCCAACAATAAACAATCTATACGTTTAAATGCGTGCCTTTCTGAGTAGGGTGGTGAAATCTCGCACTGCCCTGCTTTGTCCCATACTGGGTTGTGAATGTCCCCTGGGGCCAGCGCATCCACACTGTAGTGCTAGCTCCCAGTGGGACCCTTTGCAGCTGACTTGCCTGTTTAGCTGACCATTGTGGTCTGGTGCTGCCTGTGTTAACGGAGCTGTCGTTTTACTGAATGGCCCTGGGGCATAGGTAGTTATGGTGGTAAGTTGGACCTGCCTAGTAGAAGCAGGGAGAGAAAGGATGAATGTTCTTAACTACCCAGGAAAGAAAAAGCTCACATCCCAAGACTGCCAAGATCTACAGTATGAAAAGCTTTTGAGAGAGACCGCATCCATACAGCTTTTATCACAGCTTATTGCTATAATTGTTTTACTTTATTGTTGTTTCCTGTTGTATCTCATATGTATGTATGTATGAAAAAACAAACATAGGGTTCAAAACTGTCCAGACTTTTATGCACCTGTCAAAGTTAGCAGAGCACTGCATAAGGAGAGGCTTCGTATATGTACTATCCATAAAGACTTCCTGAGGCCTCCTATGTAGATAAAGATCTTATAGCTCCCTAGAGCTGAAAGGATTAGAACAGGAATGATAATGTATATTATAGCATGAATACATAGTGTATATGCATATAACACACACCTCAACCATTGGTTCTGACCTAAAGGTCAGAGAAAAGCGTAGAAGTAGTACAGTCCCTGCCAGCAGCCTTTCCGCCAGGCAGCAAAGGTCTCAGACCTGAACTGGAGTGAAGGCATGAGCAGTCTTCTCTGCTTGATTTCAGGTCCCATGAGCCGCTCAAAGTGTGAGCATCTCTGCAAGTGGTGTGATTCTACCACTTACTATGTTTTTTTAAAAATCCAACATGGTTCTTTGAATCTAAGCCAGATTCCTCAGCTGCTGTTTAACCAAAGCAGCAGCAATCAGGGGTGATTTTGACTATAAGCTGTCAAGAAAAAATATTGAGGTGTCATAATTAAGACAAGCTATTACCTAACTGATCTCTATTTTAAGAAATATTAATTTTCATTTTGCCAAATATAGGCTTCAAGTTTTTTTCTTTGAATCATCTCATAGTCAAATCCATAAAATAGCTTTCCTGCTGAATGAATGATGGCATTTGAGTGTCATTGATAGTTTTGTTCCATTGGAAGAGGGAAATGAAGGCTGGATGTCTCTGCAGATTGGAGAGATGATAAAGCGGTTGTTTTGCTAGGCAGAGCCACACCTGCACAAGTGGAAAAAGCTGTCCGGTTGGTTCCCTGTTCTTGTGCTTCTGTCCTGGGGCCTGGGCGGGGGCTGAGTCTGTGCAGTTTTCCTCTCTCCCTGTTACTCTCTGGCTTCCAGCTTACCGAAGTAAAAGCTTCTTGCAGGGCTGGAAGGTAGGGCATCTCTGGAGCTGACCTGCCTCCTTTCACAGAAAGGAGAATGAGGTCTAAGTTATAAGTCTATAAGTCTGTAAGCTTTTGCAGAGGTACCAATGATTTCTCGAGCAAATCTTCCCTTCAAAAAGCTATTCACGTGGCTGGCTTTTAGGAAGAGGGAAACTTTATTTTAATGGTATTAGAAATATCCACTATGGTCAGGATTCCTTTTCATCTTTCAGATCCTGTTCAAATGCATGGGAAGAAGTGGCAGTCGAGTCCCTCGGGGAACAAGGATAACACCAGGAGGAGCTGGCCTGTGCTGCCTTCTCCTGCCAGCCGCATTTGATTTTGCCAGGGCTATTTTTGCCTTTGGCAGTCTTCTTCCCTAATTGCGGGCCATATGGTGCCTGGTCCCACACACAGAGTTGGCTCTTCCCTCCATTCAATTCTGTCCTTTCTGTTGCACAAATTACCTGCCATGGTGATGGGGTTGAACACACTCACCCCCTGGAGGCCTTACAGCCTCCACATCTTAAAAACTTGAGCTGAAGCCTCCTGTAGATGCCCTAAATTGAGGAGGAATGAAAAAATTGAACAAGAAGTAGTGAAATGAGATTGGGCTTTGGGGACAGTGAGACGGTTCAAATCTGGGCTTACCCTTGCTGTCCCTGATGTTCTTACCAGCAGAACAATGAGCGTTTATGGAGTGCTTCGTGCCTTTCAGTGTGCCAGGCACTATGAGCTCATTGCTTGGTCTTGTTTATTTGTCATCTTACCTTCTAAGGGAACTGAGGCTCACCTGGCCAAGTCACATGGCTCAGGCCAGTTTCTAAGTATGGTCTTTCTTTTTCCAAATTCCACATTCTTAATCCAACAGTGCCTTCTAACTCTGCAATACTTAAAGTGAATTAAAATTGCACTTTTAAATTGTATTCCATACCATAACATAATCTGGAAATAGTACTACTAGTGATCATGCTAGCAGCAGCAAACATTTATGGTCTCCCAGGGTTTCTGAGGTCAGAGCCCAGGACCCCTAAGCTGGGCGAAGCTGGGCAGCTCTGGCTCGTGCTCTGAGTAGTTTTCACTCTCTAAAGCTTGCAGTCCTGCCACCAGTCGTCCTGAGGCATGTGGCTGGCTGCAGAAAGCAAGACTTTGCAGGTGGTGATCATCCTTTTCATAAAGCACTCTGAGTGTAGAATTTACAGTGCAAACCTTCACAGGTTATCTTAGAATGTCATAGAGAGGTGGGGATTGGGTGGATGGAATATTTGAGATGGTTTCACAGAACTTTGCAGGTTTAATTTTCAAGGCATCTGCCTTAAGTAGAATTAGACCAATCAGCAATCTTAACCGCAGGGATAATTCTTTATTCAAATGCTCCAAGTATGTTTTGACAGAGGTTTTTAGGAGCTGCCTCTTGTGGGAATATTTGCACTGCCACCCACCTGACTGAGGAAGAGCTAGAGAGCAATGTGCCTTCTCTGTTTAATTGAAGGTCTTTTTGTGAAAGGTATACATCCTACTTCTGCTAGATCCCATTGGCCAGAACATGGTCCTTTGGTTTTGTGTAGCTGCAAGGTGAGCTGGAGATGTGGTCTCTCTTCTCTTACATGTGGCCCTGGAAATTGGGAGTGCTGTTGCTAAGCAAGGGTTGCAGAATGGTGTTGGACATCAAGGAAGAATCTGCTGCAAACAGCAGATGCTGAAGCTCTGACATGCTCAAGGCCATTGTGGAGATTATTGAAAGAAGAGAGACCATGACCCAGAGAGCAAAGCCAGGGCACGATCACGTGGGGGACTAAGGGCCTCACCTGGCCCGTGGTTGGAGTGGTATGAACAGGGAAGTTGGACCGGAGAGCAAATCTGCAGTAGTTCACCTTGGGCCATGCAGATTTTATTATTATATAAATAAATATTGTTAGTATAAATTAGTATTTGTAATAGCTATTATGAATAAATTTTATAAGCTTTAATTTTGAAATAGTTTAAGACTCCTGTAAACTTACAAACACAGTGGAGAGAGTTCCTACGCATCCTTCACCCAGCTTTCCCCGTGACGACATTATAATCCTTCATTATAGTGAGTCTGAGATATGTCTTGGAGATCTAAGTGGAGATTTCATGTAGGAAGACAATAAGCAAATGTGGCTCAGAAAACAATGCTAGATAAATTCTAGATATGTTTGAGGTTCTTCACTATACTAATATAAGCCATGAGTCTAAATTAGAGCACTTGGTGTTAATTTTACCAGAGTTTGTGTTTCCTGGGAGAATTGAACATCAGAAGAGAGGTTTAGTTAATGTTCTAACTTAATTAGTGATAAAAGTTACCATTAATTGCACTGCCTGTGTACCAGGTGCCTTGTTAAGCACTTCACATGAAATGCATCATTCAGTGCTCCTAACAGTTTGAAGGCGTGCGGATTATCACCCTTGTTTTTCTGAGGCAAGTAGAGGCTTATGGGAGCTACAAACTGTGACATGGCCGGTGTATTACAACACTGGCTGTCTGTCTTCACACTTGTATTTGTAAGCACTGTGCTGTGTACCATTCTGGAAGAGTTGTCTAATACAAGGTCAAGGTCACCCCTAGCATTTGCCTCATTCAGCGGCATGGGTAACATTGCTGAAGGTGACCCAGAAGGCGGCATTCAAAGTGACACTGTGAACACCGCACAGTGACCTCTTCTGTGTTTTACTGGGGGCTGAAATCAGGGCAGCACCACTGAGCTGCGCCCCCGGCCCTGCTTTTGACTTTATATAGTGTGTGCTTGTGGAGTTAATCTTGTTCAGCTGCTCAGCCTATCTGTGCCACGTGTGAGGCACCACTTCATTCATGCCCACTCATGCTTTACTTAGCACTTCCTGTGCACTTGCGCTAAGCCGGGCTCCACATCGTGTGCAGAAGTGTAGAGGGCAGAGGCCGCCACTACACGCTCACAGACGTGAAGCTGAGGGAGGCTCAGAGTCAGCTCCCAGGGGAGGGTGGAGAAGATGGAAAGGAAGGCTGAGGGCTGCACACCCAGCACTTGCTACTGAGATGTGAGCTGGGTGTGTCTAGTGTGCTGCCTGTCAGTCGTCTCTGTGTGTCTACTACATGCCTCTTTACGGTATACGCATGTATATACTTTGCATGTTATGTATCTGCATTATATGTACATGTGTGTATGTTTAGATACGTATGTAAGCCCTATTTGATGCTGAGGGCCTTATACTCAAAAGAATTGAAAACAGGCGTTTAAGTAAAGACTCACACGTGACCGACTGTTCATAGCAGTGCGCTGTTCACGGGAGCCAGAGGGTGAAAGGAAATGGCCTGCATGTCCATCACCCAGTAAGCGGGTACCCCAAGTGGCACATCTGTAATGGAATACTGCTCAGCCATGAAAAGGAATGCATGCTACATCACGGGTGGGCCTTGAGAACGTGCTGAATGGGAAAAGCCAGGTGAAAGGCTGCATATGGCATGATTCCATGTATACCCAGGTAAGGTAAATCCACAGCAGCTGCCAGAGCTGGCGGGAGGAGGACGCAGAGAACGAGTGCCTGATGGTTTGGAGTTTCTCCTTGTGGTGGTGAATGCTCAGGCCAGGCGGTAGTTGGGCAGCATTGCTCATGTACTAAATGCAGCTCAACTGTGCACTTGAGCAGTTCACACAGGGATTTTTTTTTTTTTTGTACTGGAGAATGAACTCAGGACTTTGTGCTTTCGAGGCAGGTGGCGGCACCACTGAGCTAAATCCCTGGTCCCACATAGGGATTTTTGTGTTGTGTTTATTTTACCCTAAATAAATCGAGGCAGCATCTACTCAAAGCCTTGTTCTTATAAGCTGGGAATGGAAATTCCAAGGATTCTTTTTTATTTCTAGAAAACAACACATCCCATTTAGACATCATTAATGGCAATATCCTGAATAGCAAAGTAATTGAAGTTTTACATGGGAAAAAAGGAAAAATGAGGGCTGATATTTGCTGAGCATTTGCTTTCTGCCAGGAACCATGCAAAGAGCTTAACTGGATTGTCAGATTTGAATTATTGCAGCGGCCTTTGTGGTGGCTGGTGTTCTCTTTGGGTTACAGATGCAGACGTTGAGATGTGAGTGTTTCTGTGAGGCATCCTGCAGCAGTCCCTGTGAGCACAGGGCTCACTGGCTGTTACTCCATGGGGCTGCACCACATCCCCTGAGCTCTGTTTTGTGACATGATTTTTGCTGTATTTGATGAATTTCTATCATTTGACATGGATAAAAGAAAAGAAAAGGTCTTATGTTGGCTTTACAAGGTCTGAGGTTTAGACCACCCTTTTGGAGGCATTTCAGTTTTCTTCTTCACGTAAATGATTGCAACAGCAAGGAGGATAAATAAGCGGTTTTTAGTTAACTTAAAATCTTTGTATTCATTTAGCTGATCAAAAGTGTAGTCTGTACAAAGAATATTATTTCACATACAGATCAACCCAGCTCTCTTTTTGTGAAAGTGCCAGTCGGTACTTATAATCTGACCGAAACATAATTGCCTTTCCGGTAGTACTGAGGGCCTGAGCTGCACGATGGGCTGAGCGTCCCTGTGGTAGCCTGCTGTGTGGAGCAGAGGAGACACATGCCCAGACTCAGGCTAGGGCTGTGCTTCCTAAAAGGCGTTGGTCCGAACAAAGGACTGGCTTTTCCACTGCAGTTTCAGCCTGAACGCAGTGCTTCCGGCTGTCAGAGAAATCTGACAGTCACCAAAGGAGGAAGCTGATGTGTGGAACCTTAGCCTTCCTGAAATACAGTGGCCATTCTAAATATCTTAAAGCCTGCAGTTTTGGCCTTGGTTATGTCATATAGATTTTGAATTAAGGACTTGATGCTCTTTTTTTCTTACTACTGCCTGCTGGTGGCTTTTGAAGGCCCCAGGGCTTAATGTTAGTGATTGGTGGCAAAGCCAGGAGCTAACAGCTGTGGGTCTGATGACCGTTTAATTTTTAACCTTTAGAAGGTTGTGGGGATGTTAATCATGTGATTACCCCTACTGTCAGCTGAAGAAACGAGCCCCTCACAGCCTTAAAAGAGTCTGGTCTGCTAAAGGTAGCCTTGAAACTGTCCTCTTGGTTGTTCTTGGATTTGTAAAGGGTGAGAGGGGCTCAAGTGCAGTGGTCTGGGTGTGAGGAGAGAACTGGGCTTTTCAGTCTGTGAGCAGTTGCAGGCAGGTACCGTGTGTTATTAGAGTAATTGAACTGCATTTCCATAAAGAGGACAGTTCGTTATCCAATTCTTGTTTTAATATGTCATAACAGAAACTGGAGCACCTATGAACTAATTTGCATGCAGATGAAGCTTTCCAAACAGCTTGGTAGCGTAATTACCACGTAGCGTACGCTGCTAGTGAGAGCTGCAGCTTTTGCTAGAGGTATGCTCGTGGGACGCATCTCCCTGACTTTGTTAAATTTCAGATGAAATACACGCAAGAAGTAGCCATTTCAGCGATGTCCTGTTTGCTTTGCAGGCAATAAATTCCTGAGTTACCTTAATTTGAGCAGTCATTTGGGCAAAAAAATGGCAAAGATGTCAACAGCACCTTCACAGTGAATTGAACATCAAGGAGGACAGAGGAAAGGAAATGAAACAGTCCTAGGTCTCACTCTGCCATTAAAGAATGTAAAAGCACAATAAATATTACTCATAGAGCTAATTAATTAGGTAATACAAATTATGATGGAAATGGAGATTGTGATTATGTAGCAAAAGATTCTCTGTTTTGCCAAAGACCATGAAGTCTTTTTCTACACATACCCTGAGCTGTGCTCTGCCTCCACTTGTGCTTTGGTGAAGGCACTGAGGCCCCTAGGAAAGTCTGTGATGCAGGCAGGGTACCGTTTGTCTCTAATGTGAGGCTTGGAGACTGAAAACAGTAGGTGATCAATAAACAGTTATATAAGAGTAAGTGGGTTCCACCACTGAAGCTGCGGGTGTTAGGAAATAGACACATTCCTCTACTGTGTCGGTGACAACTGATCGTTTTGTTCTTCTGGCTTTGCATGAATTTTTACAACCTCAGAGGCTTTCGGTAGCTGTAGTTGAAATGCCATGTTCTGTTCATCTTCAGTGATGATTCGGTGCCTATTCCAGACAGTAGTGCACGCGGAAAGTAATGATGTCATTTTGTTTTACCTTTTTCAAAGCTACATTAGTGGACTTCAAAACTCAATATTCTAAACGAATATGTACATTTCTCAGATCATACTTGACTCTTCAGTGAGAATGAAATCTTTGGGTATCCTTATCTTAGTTCTATAGTTGTCTGTTATTGTTCGGGTTTTGCTTTTTGTTTGTTTGTTTTGTCTTGTCTTGTCTTTTGAGACAAGGTCTCAGTATGTAGTCCAGGCTGGTCATGAACTTACTTATTATGTACCCGGCTGGTCATGAACTTATAGCAGTTCTCCTGCCCCAGCCTCCCAAGCGCTGGGATCATAGATAGGTGCTGCCACACCCAGCAGTTCTACAGGTTTAAAAAGCATTCCAAAGATCAGTCATTTGTTTCTCTGCAGATTATCCCAGTAGGTCAAATATTATTCTTGCTCATCAGTACTTTAAAGGAGGAAAGAAGGGAAAGAAGAAGCCCTGATGAGCATTGATAGGGTTAGGAGGAGGTGTGGAGTGACGCAGAAGTGGAAGAGGTGTTCTGCCCTGCTCCTGTGTATTGGCAGAAATGGTTTGGGATTCTCGGGGGAAGGTTATCGACAGAGGAGGGGCAGTGCCATGGCAGAGTCTAGGGGCCTTCCGGTGAGCTGGATGACGCCACACATTACTGGGAAATGAAACTGTAAATTCGAGTCTAGGGTTGTAGCTCCAAGTAGGTGTTTAAAGTGATGACCAAGGGAAGTGGAGCTCAGGAGAGAGCAGAGTGATTTCTAACATGTCACACATGTGGACCTTTATCTTAATGTAATTATCTTTAGAAGTCGGATGTGAGGCTGGACTGCCAAGACCTGTGGCGTGAGTGAGCTGAGGGACCCCACTTACAGATTATTATTGGGCTGGGCTGGGCACTGTGCCAGTCTTCCTATTAGATCTTTAGAGTTGTGGCCAAAGCCAACCTGCCCCTTGAGCCCAGTGGAGCTGAGAGAGAGTTAGAAGGTGAGAGTCCACGAGGAATCCTGCATGGCCCCCACCGTGGTCTGGTGTTTTGTCAGGTCTGCGCCCTTCAAGGCTGTCCACAGTTTCCTGAATCCTTAGGGAAGCCGAGTAGGCTGTGTTGACAGTTTCTGGGCTGTGCTCCGCTTGCTCTGTGTCCCGCATCCTCAGTTTCACCTGGTCCCATTTGATGCTGGCGTGGCCAGCTGTAGAAAGGGATCCTCTGCTTTGGGAATGTGAGAAACACCCCACCCTACATGCCTGTCACTTTGTACAGGCAAAAGTGGGTGATAGAAAGAGAGGAACACTTTGATTATGTCCTGCGAAGTGCTGAGCCCTATGTAAGAGAAACTTTCTATTCATTGTCTTTTAGAACCCTTGTAACGGTTTTTTGAGCTGCTGATTAAAAATGATGACTTCCGCTTGTGGCACTTTTTCTTCCCCTTCTCATGGAACCTTTGAGCATGTCCATTGTTTCCAAAAAGAGCACATCAGATCTTTCCACTGGGTGGTATTATGTATTAATATTGTGTACCAACCTTTGCATTTTAAGAATATAGATTAAAATTTTAGTTGTTAAAGATTGCTGTGAAATAACCAAACTTGCCCAAAGACCAAAGGTAACTTTGCTTTATTCCCTCTCTTCTCCTCTTTCCTTCCCGTCTTCCCTTTCTATCCTTTTTCTCATCCCTTTTCCTTTCTCAGAGTTTCACTGGACATTTGCTGTCTAACAGATACCATAGTGACTTGAGGTCTGTTTTCCATGATCTTCATTTGAATTTCTGTGGGTGGCACACGAGGACCTCATAGACTCTTCTGTGGTGTGATCTCCCAGAATTAATATTCTAGAAGAGTTCACGCATGTTACCTTGAGTGATACATAATTATGGAAGGGACATCTTAACCCCCTTTTAACTGCTTAGTTCTACTTCCTTCCAGCACTGAGGGAAGAAGTCTTTCTTAGAATACTTGTGCATTTGAACATAAAGGTCAGTTTTCAAGCCTGCAAGCCAAACAGAATTGTTTAAGGTCAAGCTTCCCCTTAAAATTCTTTTGCTTTTGTGCAGCATCTACCATTCCATGGGGCAGGACATACACTGTGAGTATGAGGAGCAGCAGCCGCTGGGAGAACAGCCTCTCTTCACTCTTGGCCCCAGGACAGAGCTGGTTCTAACAGGACACCACTACTCACCTGGCCTTCTCAGCTTCCCTTGATTTCTCTTCCCTCCCACCACTCCCTCCTTTTTCCCCTTGACCTTACCCATGTTATCACGATTGCCCACATTGCATGGTATATACCACCCCTGTCCTGGGCACCATGGTGCGGTAGGCAAATGTATGGTCTGATTAAACATCTCATTTTTGACAGAGAGTTCTCTCCTTGAGATAAATGGGCATTCCGTATTAGTTCGACCACAGTTTGTTAAATGGTCATAAGGAGTGTCATGCACACTAAGATGATATATACTTTATTGGTAGATTGTTGTGTACAAGAATTTTATTTAGTTTCTTTATTTATTTTGGTACCAGAGATCGAACTCGGGACCTTGCACTTGTGAGGCAGGCGCAGTGCCACTGAGCTAAATCCCTGGCCCGTGTAAAAGAATTTTATTAAAGAAGATATGTGGCTAGTCCCCAGGGAGTGTATGTTCTCATTGAGGGGACAAACAAATAGGTCATTTCACTGAGGGTTGGCTAGTCCAGTGGCGTAGAAAAGGAGCAGATACTGGGAGAACCCATTGTAGTGATACCCAGCCCATCAAGCAAGCTTTCCTGGAAGAAGTGTTAGGAAGGTCAGTTTGAGGCCAAAGAACATGTGGGAGAGCCCCCACCCAGGAGCAGGTGGTGGCACAGGTGGTTTCTGGCGGAGGAGTGACAGGGGTCAGTCTCCACGTGCAGACCATCGTGATACAAACCAAGACTTCTCTGCCTCTGCAGATTTACTTGGGAAGGTTGCAGGAAGCTGGCAGAGCCCAACAGGGGATCCCAAGCACTGATGGATATGACTGGGGAGCAAATGGTAGCAGATCATGGAAAAACTTTCAGGAAGTCTACAGAATTTGTATATGAATATGTAGACTTTGGGAAACTACTGGAGGACTTTAAACAGGTAAATGATGTAATTAAGTTTTGGTTTGTTGTTGTTTCCAGGACACCTTGAAGATATGCTTTATCTCATGTAATATAGGGAGACTTTATCTTAAATTTGCCCTTACATAGTTGAGGAAATAAGAGCAAGAATCCTTTCTTAATAAGCAGTCCTTTTGAAAACACAAGTGGGCTTCCAATGGGATTACAAAAAACAGTACTCAAACTTCACCAGCTTGTGTTGGTGTTTCCCAAAGTGTGTCCCAAGGAACCATGTACTGTGAAATGCTGCATGAAAAAAGAATTGGGTAAACACAGAATAGTTAATCCGTATGGGATAGCAGCCTATGAAAGACCTTTGAGAAGCCTTGCAGTGTTCTGTTTAACAGAGTCGAACCTAGTGCTTTCCAAAATTATTTGATTCAATTCTTCTTATATCTGAGAACATATTAACATTCGTGTGCCATGCTATGGGAGGAATATTATACTTGGCAAAGGCCATTGTAAGAGTGAAGGAGAAGTGAAATTCTATTTTGGTTCTTTCTTATTGTGTGATAGTATTCTCTTTCCATTGCTTCCTTTCTATTGTGATAAAGAGAGGTTTGGGAACCTATTGCTACCTTGCACAAATGTAGCTATAAAGAAGGATAATGGAAATACTAGGGTAATGTGCTGCAGGTACATCAAATCCCTTGGAAATAAGGAATGAAATTAATATCCATTCTTAAAATAATAAAGCTTCAGGTTATGCATCAACATAACAATGGCGGTTTCTTTGTAGGAATGAATTCATTATTGCTAATGATAACTCTAATGAGCTTCAACATAAGACCCAACTTTTGATATTTTTTTTGCCTTAAATTATGCCTTAACATATGTTAAAGGACAACAGTATAATATTCTAACAACCACCCAATAGAAAGCTAAATCACTTAGGAACTCATGTATGTGTTAAAATACTGAACTTTCATTGTTCATGAATATTCATTATACTATATATTTGCTTAGTAAATAATGGAAACCTCAAGTCAATATTTTCTGAAATTTATATTTCATAAACTAATGGCTTGTTGGCATACATATTTAAATATGTATTAAACCAATTCTAAACATCTGTTGTACTTGCTCCTAAATTGTGGGCTATTGAGATTTTTTTAAAGCAACATTCTTTTCCAAAGTCCTTTGGACCACTTGTCTTTGTCTTAGTTACATTTCTTGTTGCTGAAACAAAATACCCAGCATCCCAGGTTAAAGGCAGAAAGGTTTACGTAGCTTACAGTGTGCAGAGCTTTCAGTCCATAGCTTGCTGCCTCCGAGGCGGGGCGGCCTGGCAGAGGGCATTGCAGAGGAGGATCAGTCCATGGTGGCAGCAGCAGGCCTGCCTTCTTTAGATCCACCTAGGCTACCCACCTGTTGGGTGGTGCCACCCACACCCAGGGAGGCCTTCCCACTGTCCACACCCAGAACTTCGCCAAACCAGTCAGTGGGTTGATTCAGTACTGACACACCCTTACTCCCAACCACAGACTTAATCCCAGCACCACACACCCTAGATCCAGCCACCTCTGAAAAGCCCCACCTAGGACCACGTGAGGAGGCTTTGGGGGGCATCTGGTCACAGCCAAAGCAGTCTTGAAGGGCGGTTGTTTATTACAGAGATATATGGCAGGTTTCTCTGCTTTACTGTAGCTGTTAGGCCGAATTTTACTGTTTTTGCCTAAAGGCCACAGAAAGCCTTTTAGTGTTGAAATCACTCTCTATTCTGTGTAATCTCTGTGCTAAAGTGGAAATGGGATGCAAGCATCTTGAGCAGTGATCTGCCGTCAAGCTCGGGATGATAAAATGCCAAAGTGGCCCTTCTGTGTGAAGTCTCCTCCAGTCTCTGGTAGGCAGCATGTTGCCCATCTCCACTTGTCTAGTGGCACTTGCACCAACTAGCAGCGAGATTGTGGATGGGCTGATAAAATCCCACACTTTTCTTTCTTAATTGGAGGAGTTGCGTAAATTGTTGTCTTAATAGTTTGTTCACCACTGAAGTGGCTAAGGTGTTTGCCGAAATAGATGTGATGATGTTAGCCTTTGGGAAAGATACTGTGCCGAGGATTGGTACTGTGTGGTTAGCTCCCTCTGTGACCACCACGGTTCACTACGAGAGGCTCCTGACAGGCAGTGTGGCGTGGAATCCTGCAGCACCTCAGTAAGCACTGCTGATGGGCAAAGATGGCGAGGCAGCTGCGGCTCCGAGTTCGTCTGGGACCGACTCCCGTGTGTATGGGTTCTGGGTGTCCTGTAAATCAGGGAGTCAGGCTGTAGGTGCTTCCATGTTGATATGTTCAGTGGTTTGACGCCAGTGTTAAAAGGTAGGAAGTCAATCCTATTAATAGCTCACTCTTTTCTTTTGTTCAAGTTCATTATTTGACAGACATTGAACAAAGCATTTTTACACAGCTTGTCTCAAAAGCACCTCACAGTGTCTCAAGGAACTGGGCCATACTATTACTCCCACTTACAAATGCAGGAATTGAGGTTCAGGGGTCACCTGTTAAGTGGTATAACTGGATTCAAATAGAAATCCAAAATCCAGGTCTTAACTATATCAATATGAGGCCTCCCAATAAGGAATTTACCTCTCCCCTCACAGCTCATGCAAGCCATCATGAATTCTGTTTTGGTTATCTATTGTGTTTCAGGATCCAGTTCAAATCGTAGTGGCTTAAAGCCACCTTATTTTATACATGAATGTGTAATCTGACTGGGACTCGGTGGGGTTATTTTGTTCCACAAAGAGAAGGTGTGGGGCTGGGGATTTAGCTCAGTGGTGCGCCTGCCTCGCAAGCACAAGGTCCCGAGTTCAATCCCTGATACTAAGAAAAAGAGAAAAAGGGAGGAGGTATGGTACTGTCCTGGCTGACTCACACTGCTAGAGTTGTGCTGCCTGGTGGCTCGAAGCCTCAGTTTTTCTCCACGTGGATCTCTGTGGATTCCTCCCACCTCGGCAGGTGTGTTCTAACTGCCACTGTGCCGACAGACCACAGCAGAAGCTGCAGGATTCCACTGCCCAACCTTGAAGTAACACAGCATCTGCTGCTTAGTAACTCTGCAACTGTAGTTTCCTTCTGCTCTAGTCTGCATGGAGTCGCAGGGCCTATATTCTATCCGGTAGATGCAGCAATCTCTCTAGACCCTGTGTCAGGCCATGCGACCACTGTGCTCACAGTGGATCCACAGGTCACTCCTGAGAACCCCAGTGCTCAGGGGCTGCCGTCTCCCCATGTTGTAAGGTCACTATCCTTGCTCTTCTCTGCCGTCCACCTCACCCTCCTCACTGGACTCCTGACAAAGCCAGCACTTCCCTTGCTGTTCAGTGCTGTGCCCAGAATGGTCCTGTAGGTGTGTTCCCGAATAGCTCCCACCCTCATTTCTTTCACTCCTCTTGAGGCATTTTGGACCATATAAAATCGTAATTCTTGGCCGGGGATTTAGCTCAGTGGTTTCGTCGCCTGCTGCACAAGCACAAGGACCTGAGTTCGATCTCCAGTACCAAAAAAAAAAAAATTGTAATTCTGCTTTTACCATCTTTACCATTCCCTACCACTCTTCTGGGTTAGGGTTACATCAAGTGGCATATTAAATATTAATTAGCTTCTTTATTGTGTATCTCCACCCACTAGAATGTAGACTTCATTGGGACAGGGCTTTGAATTTGCTTGTTCACTTATTGTATAGCTTCTGTGTGGCTAGCTCGTGCTAGTCAGTGAGACTATAGTGGGACAGGCACAACCCTAGCCCTTAGGGTATTGATATTTTGGTGAACAAGAAAGACAACAAATATACAGATATAGAAGGTGCAGGTTGTGAACAGTGCTATGAAAGGAAAATTACATGGCCTGTAGAGGAGAAGTAGGGGGTTCTGAACTTCAGATAGGTGCAGGGAAGGCTTGGGGCTTTGGACCCTCTAGGTGAAACCTTAACCATGGCTTCTGTGGATTTTCATCCAGTCAGCATTTATCCAGCACCTAAAAGCGGGTCGGATACTCTCCAGGTGCTCAGGTAGGCGTCGGGATGGGGGACGCAGGGCCGGGGGTGAGGAGGTGCTGAGGAACTTCATACTGGAAAGATGACTCTTGAGTAAATACTGGAAGGAGGTTTGAGAGCAACTTTAAGGCTGTTTGTGAAGGTCTGGCCCCTGGGCAGAGAGTATGGTCAGGAAAAGTAACTGAAGGCTAAGGTCTGGAGGGAGGATCCTCCCAGGAGCTTTGCCAGCAAAGGAGGCCAATGTGACTGACACAGAGTACCCCTCACTTAACATCAGGTGGTGTGTAGCTTTGGGGCACAGACTCCACAATCCACACATTCTTGGTTTTAATCCCACTTCCTCCCCTTCAGGGATGTAGCAAGTAATACATCCCTTCTAAATCCTCAGCTTCCTTGTGGGCATCTAATATTATCCCCATGGTCTGATGGGATTTGAAGGGAAGAAAATATAATGTGCTTATAGGATGCCTGAATCAGTAGGTGCTTAGTGTGAGGTCAGCCTGGGGCGCAGTTGAGACCACAGAGGCAGGCAAAGTTCACCCACCCAATGGGCAGAGTTTATTGCCATCTGGGTGCAGACGGGCCAAGGGCGAAAAGGCCATTGGCACTGAGAGGAGGCTGCAGAGTTGTTATAGGGGAGCTTAGGTAGGGGAGGGGCACTGGTCTGGTCCAGAGGGTGGAAAATGTTAGAGTCCCATGGGTGATGGGCCTAGGGCTGGCTGATAAACAGAGCGGTGGTGAGAGTACAGGGCTATGGTGGTCACAGCACTTCTAATCAGCTTTCTGGTAGGTAAGTGACGCGTCTGCTGGCTGCCTGTTATCGCCATGCTCCCATGGATGCAGGTGGTGGGTCTGCTGGGGGCTGCTTCCGGCTGTGCGGGGGTCCGACTCAGGGGACTGTCACTTAGTAAATATTTTGTAGTGGTGATGACAATGGCAGTATACATCTGCTGTGAATTGAACACCTGATGTTGGAGGAGGAGGAGGATTTTAAGGACCTAGGCCTTAAAATCAACGGCAGGAAATTGCCTTAGATATCTTGTTTTTATCCTATCCCTCGCCTTCCTGTAAAGATTTCAAATTGTCCATCAAGTGGTACTAGGTTCTCTAATAAACTTCATACTGTATTCTCGCTCTCATTTTCAGTGTTTGTGTGACCTGAAGCATGTGCTGGCAGGGATGCTGATGTGCTCGTGAAAAGCAGCAATGCTTTTTCCCTGTGAAGCACTAGACAGTATTTTCCTGTGTTGGTCCCATTGAAGACTCCCTTGGTAAGAGGCAGACCCAGTGGCTGGGCACTGAGCTGCATATCCCAGGAAGCAGTCAATGGCCACATAGTGATGACCCAGCAACATGGGCACTTACTGGGGACAAGGTTCACGCTGGACGTGTGGGTGTGGGACGCTTGGTCCCTTGGCCCTCACGTTCTCTTCCACGAGCCTCTTCTCGGTCTGAAAAGAAAAATGAGACCTCTGCCAAAGATGTGATCTTTTATAAATTTGTATTTCCATTGCATTATTTTGGTGTAAGTACACTTATTGACATAAGTTGGTATTCATTCAAGCATTTAGAAAGCCACTGTTTTTCTCTTAGATGTTCATTTCCTATTTTACTTTTATTAAAAAAATTTCTTGTGCAAAATTTCATGAAGTGATTAACTTTTAAAGTTGCTGGCTTAAGTTTCCTATTACTCTTTTCTTATTACTCCATATTATAGGTTGAGATTAGAAGCTCATAGGATTTCCCAGCTGGCTCATTTAAATAACATTTTTGTTTGTTTGTTTGTTTGTTTTGAAAAGCCAAGTCCATGGAAGGCCATGCCAGTATCCTTTGGATTTACTAAACACTTGGACTTTTTTTTCCCTCTGGGCAAAAATGTGGGTTTTCCAGAAGATGAGCTTGTAACTGCTAGGTAAAGGGGCTAAGGGGCAGATACCTGCTGAGAACTCTTGTGAGAGCTCCAGGTCATCTGTTACATCCCCAGGGCTGTGCCTGCTGACAGGGAGCACACTGCAGTCTCACCGTGATGCCATCAAGCAAATAAGATTGACTCTACCCTCTCTGCCCTTGAGCAGCAGGTGTTGTCAGAGATGACAAATTAGATGAACCCCAAGAGTGAAAATCAGCAAACATCAGTAAGATATTTAATTAATGTGTAGGAAACAAAACAAAAACCAAGTCTTTCATTTTTTCTAAGAGTAGATTGTTTATGTCATGGGAAGACTAGCATATTATCTTTTAAAGAATTTACAATATTTTGCCTCCAGTAAAGATTCATTGATGTAGTCATTGATTGGCTTTTATCTGGAATCTCATTTGGTCCAGTTTGTTTAGATGACAAGAGTATAATTTGCGTTCTTGGGTTAATGAGCATCCTATAGGCTTAAAATGATGTGACATCTCAGAAGGCAAAGCACTCACCTGACATCTCTGAAATAAGATTTGTTAACAGGGGACAGTTTGTGCTGGGATCTGTAATTTATTGCTCTTATGTAGTAATGATTCAAAGTAACTGGTACTACTAAAGATTTGTGTTTGATTTTATTTTTTAAAATGCCACTTATTTTTATATTAATCTCTGATATTTCTCATAGTGTTCTAATAAAATAATTTGTTTTCAAGTCAGTGTGGGTGAAGATGAGAATTTTGGTTAATCATATGAGCACAGGCTTCTGTTTGTCACTGCATTTCAAAGCAGATATTTAGAAGCTATAAGTAATTGTTTTTCGGTGGGGTTTTTTTGGTTTTTTTTTTAGAAAATTTCACCTCTGACAGCTGCCTAATTTGGATTAATGTCAGAATGCAAAGTAATAATTTGTGTGACTCATCGACCTAGAAAGTACGGAATATTCCATAGATGAGCTCTAGGTGTATAATGAGTATAATTGCTCATTGAGTAAAGAACCAATGGAAATGAGGGCAGTGGCAGTGAATCACTAGGTTTGGACCATTTTGTGGTTGCTCCCCATCAGTGTGCTTTTGGATTGGTCGTTGACCAGCAGTAGTTAAGGTAATGGGTGGTTGCAGGAGGGAAATCAAGGCTGTAATTCACTGTTCTGCAAATGTACTGATGCCATGATGTATGGGAGAATCCCAAGTGGGTTTGAGCAGCAGGCCACAGAATGAATTCCACTGCTCAAGACCCACCCTAAGTATTGTCCGAGTGTTCCTCTTCCCAGTCTTTGCTCCTGAGTCACATGTTGAATATTAGAGCTTTTGGTGCTAAATTTGAAGCCTTTTCAAGAAAATACTGGCATAAAGAAAAGAAAAAGATGTAACAAGAAATGGAAAGAAATCTTCAGGTTTTATGCCATCCACTCTGTAGCCCTTATTCAACACTGTGCTACTGTTTGGGGAGAAATGTTACTATTGCCACTATGTGGCACAGTAGTACACTTTTCCTTCATGTGCAGGCTTAACTTGTACTCAGTCCTCTTTATTCTTTCACTTAGAGTTCACTCCATACAGTGTTCCCTTTTGTTTACCTTTTTTTTTTTTTCCGTACCAGGGATCGAACCTGGGTCCTCAGCTTACGAGGCAGGTGGAACCACTGAGCTAAATCCCCGGCCCCTTTTGTTTACCTTTGACATAAAAATGTGAATATTTGATGGTAGCCAAAATAAAATTACACGCTTGGCTGTCCACCTGGAACTATCCTGCCTATGTAAACTGAGAACCAGTGTATTTAATAAATCAACATAAAACCCACGTAGAATTGCTCTTACCAGGGTGCTCTTAGTATTAAACATAAATTGATCTCTTTGTATCCAGTTATATAATATTTATCTAGAAAATAAGGGTTATATTCGTTGAATTAGCAGGAGTTGATCACATGAAGAATAAAATGGTTGACATGGAATGAGGGATATTTAGGTTCTCAAATTTAGACATTGTTCCAATAAATGGTTATTTTTTTTGAGAATCAATATTAGCGCTAGTGCCACATGACAGTCTACTACAGTGATGCGATTTACAGTGTGTGATCTTTGTGATTTCTTATGGAAAGATAGCCTAAAAAGTTGTAATCAGGAGATGTGTAAATTAGTGTGAAAAGCTCTGAAAAATGGTGACTAATGGTAGCAAGATTTGTTGAGATAGGAAAAATATACTCATCGGAGAATTAAATTAGGCATTGCATGTGAAAACCTGTGCTCCATTTAAACCACATAGTAAGTGATCGATATTATTCTTTGTTTGGTTTTGTTAAGTTTTTCATTCAGTGCTGAAGGTGGAACCCAGGGCCTCCTGCATGCTAGGCAAGTGCTCTACCACTGAGCTATACCCTAACTCAGTCGCTAGATTCCTTTCTTTCTTCTGTAAACATTTCCTTTTGATAGCACAGGTACAGTACATTATTTCTTGTGTACTAGCGATGAAACCAACACGCAGAATGTTGAACTTGGTCATGGTTGCCCAGTTTGCAGTTACCGGAGCTGGGATTTAAACTTACAAGATCTGATTTTAGATTTTATAATACTTTATACTGCAACTCTGGGAGAGCCCTTGATCTTTATTATTTTTAGGAAAACGACATAACATAGTCAGTCAGTGATTTCTGGTCTCACACTTGCTCTGGCTTGGGAGGACTAATGGAAGCAGCTGTGAAGAGTGAATTTGTACCATGTATTCTTATCTATGGAAAGGGAACAACTTCTGTACTAAGTTGTAATATCCATGACACCAGAAACTAGATTTTTACCTATTTATATATCTTTGTAATGTAATATTTTAACAGCTTATTGATATGCAATTTACATAGCATGACATTCATCCTTTTGAAGTGCCCAATTCATTGGTTTTTATTATATTCACAGAATTGAAATCAGTACTACTACAGTACTTAATTATAGAATATTTTCATGACCCTCAAGAGAAACCATATGCCCACTAGCAGTCACTCCTGATGTTTTCCTTTTTGAACTAAGAAAACAAGCTACCAAACATGTATTAGAAACATTCAGCACTCGGTATCCAGCATACAAAGTCATCTACTGTGATGAAACTTGATATTGCTAATTAATCACCGCTTTTCACCAAAATAATCATTTTCTTTCACGTGCTTTTGAAAATTATCTGGTTGAAATCATTGAAAATTAGTCCATTCCATTTTTAGACAAACAATTGCTGTTACTAATTCAGAGGAATTAGAAGTATTACCTGTCATCATGGAGAAAGTTTATCTGACATAATCCCCTGTCATCGCAGGCAACCTGCAGTGCTAGGATGTGGCATTACGATTTTCTGAATTCTTCTCAGGACGTGAATACGTCAAGAAAATCTGAAAAAGTTGATTTCTGATAAGCATTGATCTAATGTTGAAGATTCTTATCCTTAATTTTCTGAATATTGTTTGAAATGAATCAGTGACAATTTGAAAATTTTGCTTTTCTGTTTTCAATGAATGTAGGGTGTCTGTGAGTTTCTATGTGCCAAATTCCTCAGTCTCAGTTATTACTTAACCTTCCTATTGAATGGATTCTGGTCCAGTTTACCTGGCTATTCTGGTTAGGGACAATACGCCAGTTCCTAAGAGCTTGGGTTTGGGATGGAGAAAGTCCTGGAAGGGCTGTAGCAGCTTTCTTCTTCTGCCCTCAATGCCACACCTGCCTGATCTTTCTCAGATCAGGACAGTTGCTGATTTACTCAGCCACAGGTGAATACTAGAAACGCAGCCCTCCTTCCCCTGTGTTTTTCTCCCACTCCTACCCCAGTGTCTCTTTTCTGTACAGATGTTTCTACTGTTCTGTGACAGTGAAAATCTGGTTCTGCTGTTTAGCAGCTGTGTAATTTTCAACAAGTCACATAATCTCTCTTTGTATGTTTTCTCATGTGTAATATATGGATATTACTACTTATTTGATATGGTTGTTGGAAGGGTTAAATGAGATAATGCATATAAAGTATAAATGTTGACCTAAATTCAAATCGTTTTATGAGCAAAATTTTTAAATGCTTTAAATTTGTCAAGGATTTGTATCTTCACCTATGAAATGATTCGTATCTTATCCTCATCCCGAGATACAGTCAGAGCAGGGGGTACTTACTAACAAGGGTATGGAGTGCATAAAAGGGGTTGTCCATTCTCGGCCGCTCAGTTAACTTAGTGGCAGACTTGGGCAACACTGATTTTTTTTGTGTAGCCCTTCCATTTTACCTGCAGCTTTTGCTAATTATCAGGAGCCTTTGGCAAGCATGTGATTCACTCCTCTCTATATCAGCATAGTATTCACTCCACTATCTGCAGGCTTCCTGTTTTTCTGTGCCAGAGTGTGGGTCTCCTTCAAAGGTAAGATGTCCATACTTCCAAGTACTGGTGGCAGCTGGCCTCCAGGCGCAGAATGCTTGAGTGGCTTGAGCCATGTGTCTTGAACTACAGTGTTTGTATTTGGTGCTCATAACTTCTCTTCCCTCCACCCAAGTCACAGCTGTAGAGAGAAGAAGCTGGTGGCAGGCTCATAAAAACCAGATGAGATGCTTCACATCTCAGAAGTCCAGAGTGCATTCTGAGTCATCAACAGATCGGAACAAATGCCAAGTCCTTATTTGTGGGAAGTGTTTTAGATGTGATCTACTAACGAGATTCCTGTGCCTCCATCACACACACTAGACAGAAACTGATGAGTTCCATTGTGTGAGTGGTAGCTGCAGTGAAATCATTCTCTCCCCACCCCACCTGCTGTGGAGCAACTTGACAATACACAATGTGATCAAAAACTACAGTGTATGTTTAAATTTAAAAATGTATTACAGTAAAAGACACATTGCCGTTAACCTTCTTAAAATACTTCCCTCACTTTAAACACACTTATTCCATTATTCTTGCCACTTTCTGAAGCCTTTCTGGGAGTGCTCGTTCATGAATATCTTTAGTTGCACTGTCTTGGTTGCCTCAGTGTCATGAGTCAGCTTAAAGCATTTACCTTTCATGGTCCTTTTGACTGTGGAGAAGGCTCAGAAGTCTGCGTGTGCCAAATCTGGTGAAGAAGGTGAATGAGGACACACATGTTTTTGCAAGCCTTCCTTTCTATCAGATGTTACTGGGCACCCACTCACTGTGTTTTCAGTCACCTCATCAAGACACTCGAAGAGAACTTCCAGAACTGCTTCAAAAAATGTTAAGAATGATAGGGCAAGTGTGTTCGAAGTAAAGGGGAGTGTTTTGAGAAGAATTAATAACAGTGTGTTTTTAAACTGTGCTAATTTTTTTAAAACTTTTGCTGTATTTCTTAATTATCCCTTGTATTCAATTCAAGACATGATTACTGAGTATACTGTTTTAAGATGCAGGATAGAAAAGTGAAGGTACTATTTCTGGCTTTGTTATCATGAGGAAGGTTTGAAGAAAGAGAATGCACAATTAGTCAAGATGGTTCTTTCAGAAAAGTGAAGTTCCCTTTGCCTGTGTGACCTTCCTCCCTCGTGAAGTGAAGAAGTGATTTTTGTATTGCTATGTAGGGAGCATTAAGCAGCATAACTCAGAGTTTTAGTTCTGTCACCATGAAGATGGAGCTGACCTTCATCAGTGTTTATTTTGTGGTGTTCTGCAGGGTTAATCATCAGTCCAGCCCCTTCCAGATGCCTGCTATTTCTAATGAGTTATTTGTTCTGCTTGGACACAAGCTCATCAGACTCCACTTTTTAAAAATAACTGTTTATTGGTATATTTTATGTATACATACTGGCCACATTCATCATAGAGAATTTGCACCTGTCCGTGATATATCTTGATTTTCCCCATTCCTCTCCCCTCTTCAACACCTCTTCCTCTCCTTATTTCCAAAAGCTTTGTTTCCATTTTTCTTTCTTTGCTCGTTTTTTTCCTTTTCCCTTCTTTTCCTTCTTGCCCCTCCCTAGTTCTCCTTCCATTTGAACATTTTCTTTCTATTTCACAACATCTGTTCTCCATTTTGGTCCTTATTTACCTTTTGGGTTTCTCACACCAGAGAAACGATGCAATATTTACACAAGTGTGTTTGATTTATTTCACTTTATATGGTCTCAAGGTGCATCCAATTAGCTAGAAAGGTGTCAAGTTTGTACTTCTTATGGCTCAGTAATACTCCAATATATTTTTTTAAAACCTACATCTTCTTTATCCGTTTATCAATTGATGAGTACTTGGGTTGTTTCCAAGAGTTAGCTATTACGAATTGTGCTGATATAAACATGGGTGTGCATATATTGCTGTGGGATGATGCTTTTAATTCTTTCAGGAGGATACCAAGAAGGGGAATGACTAGATCAAATGGAACCTCTAGTTTTAGTTTTGAGGAATCTCCACACTGATTTCCACAGTGGTTGCCCCAGTCTACACTCCCATCAGCAGTGGAGAAGGGTTCGTTTCTCCGCCTAGCTCTGCCAACCATTTGTTATTGGTTGATTTCTTGGTAACAGCCATTCTTTTTGGTGTGAGATGGAATCTCAGCATTGTTTTAATTTTTATCTCTTGAGCAACCAGTGATGTTGACTATTTCATATATTTATTTACTGTTTATACTTCTTCATCTGAGAAGTGTGTATTCATTTGAGATCCCCGTTTTGGGGTCTTTAAATTGGGGGGGATCTGATTTTTTTAGTTCTTTATAAATTCTAAATATTAGTGCTTTGTCTGAGAACAGCTGGCAAAAAGTTTTCCCACTCTCTGGGTTGTCTCTTCACCCTGTTGGTGATTTCTTTTGCTATGCAAAAGCTTTTTAATAAGATGAGACCTCAGTCGTTGATTCTTTTTTGTAGTATTTCCTATGTGATCAGGTTTTGTACATAAAGTCTTTGACTACACCTGTGTTGTCAAGAGTTCTACCTATTATCTCTTCTAGCAGATTTAGTGTTTCTGTTTTAATATTTAGATCTTTGATCCATTTTTATTTTAGTTTAGTATGTGCTGAGAGACATGGGTCTAGTTTTCGTCCTTGGCGAGTGGAAAGCCAGTTTTTCCAGCACCATTTATTAAACAGGCTGTCTTTCCTCCAGTGAGGGTGTTTGGCCCCTTTGTGGAGATGAGATGGCTGGAGGTGTCTGGAGTTGTTTCTGCATCTTCTAATCTGTTCCACTGGTCCTCGGTCTGTTTTTTTGCCAGTACCATGCTGTTTTTATCACAGTAGCTCTGTAGAATGATTTCAAGTTATGGATTATGATGCCCCCTGCCTTGCCTTTTTTGTCCAGTATTCCATTTGCTATTCTAGGTCTCTTCTGGTTCCAAATGAATTTTAGAATTGTTTTCTCTAATTCTGTGAGGTATGCTATTGGTTTTTGATTGGGATTGAATTAAGCCTGTATAACAATTTTGGGAGAAGGGCCATTTTCACTATGTTCGTTCTTTCTACCCAGGAGCAAGGGATGTCTTTCCATTTTCTAATACCCTTTTCGGTCTCCTTTTTCAGTGTACTGAAGTTTTCAAAGTAAAGATATTTTACTTCAATAGATAGATTGCTAAGTATTTCCTTTTTTATGCTATTGTGAAAGGTGTTGTCTCTCTAATTTCTCTCTCAATAACTTTGTTGTGTATAGCAGTGCTATTGATTTTTGAGTGTTGACTTTGTATCCAGCTACACTATTGGATTTGGCTATTAAGTCTAAAAGTCTTACGGTGGAGCTTTTGGGGCCTTCGATGTAGAGTGTCATATCATCCACAAATAATGATAATTTAGCCTATTCCTTTCCCATTCTTATTCCCTTTATTTGTTTCTGTTGTCTAATTGCTGTGGCTCATGTTTCCAGAACTATATTGAATAAGAGTGGTGACAGTGGGCATCCTTTTCTTGTTCCTGATTTTAGAGTAAAAGTTTTCAGTTTTTGTCCATTTAGTATAATGTTTTCTGTTGGTTTACCATAGAAGGCTTTTACCAGATTGATATAAAGACCATATATTCCAATTTTCTGTAGAGTTTTTATGATGAATGGGTGTTGGACTTTGTCAAATGATTTTTTTTTTGCATCTATTGAGATGATCATATGGTTTTTGTCCTTGGCTGTGTTGATATGGTGTATTTCATTTATTGATTTGAATATGTTGAAACATCCCTGTGTCCTGAGATGAATCCCACTTGGTCAAAGTGTATAATCTTGATGATTTGCTACATTCTGTTTGTCAGTATCTTATTGAGGATTTTTGAGTCTATGTTCATTAGGTAGGTAAGCCTGTTATTCTCTTTTTTGGATGGATTCTGTGTTGGTTTTGGAATCAAGGGGATACTTGCTTCTAGAAATAAATTTGTGAATATTGCTTCCCTTTCAATGTCATTAAAGAATTTGAGGAGTAGTAGCATTAGATCTTGTCTAAATTTCCTATAGAATTCAGTAGTGTATCCATTGGGACCTAGGTTTTTCTTTCTTGGTAGCTTTTTAATAATATCTTCGATTTCATTGACTGACATTGGGACATTTAGAATTTTAATATCTTGATTCAGCTTTGATAATTCATATGTATCTAACAATCTGTCCATTTCTTCTGTGTTTTCCATGTCATTTGAGCACAGATTCTCAAAGTAGGTATTGATGATCTTCTGGATTTCTGCAGGATCTGTTATGACTTCACCCTTTTCATTCTTTGTTATTTTTTTTTGTTGGTACCGGGAATCGAACTCGGGTCCTTGCGCTTGTGCAACCCTTTTCATTCTTAATTGCATGGATTTCAGTTTTTCTTTTTTTTCATAAAGTTGGCTTGGGGGTTTTCAATTTTATTTAATCTTTCAAAGAACCACATCTTCAATTCATTGATTCTTTGTATTGTTTTCTTAGTCCCAGTTGCATTAATTTCTGCTCTGATCTTTATAATTTCCTCTCCCATACCATCTTTGGGATTTACTTGTTCTTCTTTTTCTGGAAGTTTGAGGTTCAACATTATGTTTAGTTGAGCCCACTCTGTTTTCCTGATGTGGGAATTCACCCCAATTCACCCCTATAAATTTCCCTCATAGGACTGCTTTCATTGCAACCCATAAGTTCCAGTGTGTTGTACAGGCATTATTATTTAATTGTAGAAACTGTCTAATTTCTTCAGTTTCATCTGTTACCATTGGTTGTTCAAGAGGATGTTATTTAATTTATTTTCCATGTATTCGTGTAGTTTTTGTGCTTCCTTTTGCCATTAATTTCTAATTTCATTGCACTATTAACTGATAATATGCATGGGATAATTTCAATTCTTTTGCATTTAGTTATGCATGTTCTGTGAGCTAGTGTGTGGTCTATTTTTTAAAACATCCCTTGCACAGCTGAGAAGAGTGTGTATTATGATGTTGTGGGGTGGAATATTCTGTAGACATCCAGTAAGTCCATTTGTTCACATGTTTGGTTCAGTTCTGATATTTGTCGATTTTTTTGTCTAGTTGATTTGTCTACTTGTGCCAGTGTGGTATTTAAGTCCCCCATTACAGTTGTATTAGTGCTTAATTGATTTTGCATGTCTGTTAATATTTGCTTTATATAGTTGGGTGTGCTGGTATTTGGTGCATATATATTTATGATTGTTATCTCTCCCTCTGGGAGTTTTCCCTTAACAAGTATCTAGTTACCTTCTTTGTCTCTCTTGCTCAGTCTTAGCTTGAAGTTCCCTTTGCAAAGAGAATAGCTACTCTGCCTTTTTCTGGGTTCCTGTCGCATGAAGTAGTTTTCTATCTTTCAACTGTCAGACTATGAATTTTTTTTTAAGTTAAAAGTGTTTCTTGTATACAGCATATTGTTGGATCTTGTCTCTTGATCCATTTTGCCAGTCTGCTTCTTTTGATTGATGAGTTGAGCCTATTTACATTGATGGTTATAACTAATATGTAATGGTTTATCTTTGTCACATTATTTTCCTGTTATGTTTCCCTGTCTTTCCCCTTTGTTTGTTTGCCTTGCTGGTGGATTCTTTCTATTGGTATTCTTGGAATTGTAGTCTTCTTTATCTCTTTCTAAAATATCCTTCAGAACATTTTGGAGAGTTGGTTTGGTGGTTATGAATTTCTTCAGTTGTTCTTTGTCATGGAAATATCTTACTTCTCCATTGATTCTGAAAGATAGTTTTTCAGGGTACATCGATCTGGGTTGGACATTGTTTTCTTTCAAAACTTAAAAAACTTCACTCCAAGCTGTCCTTGACTTAAGGGTTTGTATTAAAAAGTCTGCTACGATTCTGATGGGCTTTCCTTTAGAGGTGATTTCTTTCTTTTTGCTAACAGCTTTTAATATTCTATTCTTGTGCTGAATTTCTGGAATCTTGATTATTATATGCCTATTTTGGTCATGGATAATTGGAGTTCTATATGCCTCATTTATCTGTGTGTCCAATTCTTTTTCCATGCTTGGGAAGTTTTCTGCCATTATTTCCATTTTAAGGTTTAAACAGGTTTTTTACATTGTTTGCACTATCTCCTGCTTTTTCATTGACTCCAATCAATCTTATGTTGTTTTTCTTTGCATCATCTTGCAACTGTTGGATTGATTTTTCACGGTCCCTTGCCATTTTTAAGAAATCTTTCTTTTCATGCTCGCTAACTGCAATCCTGTCTTTTAGGTCTGATATTCTGGCCTCACCTTGGTTCATTTGGCTGCACATGCTTTAAATGGAATTTTTAATCTTTTGGATATCTGTGTGAATCTGTTTCATGAATTCCATTTCTTTCCTATGTTGGGCATTTATGGTTGCCATCATTTTCCTAAGCTCCTCTGTATTTTTATCTGTGTCTACTCTAGATTCACTGAGCAAATCATTATGATTGTCATCTTTTTTAACTGAGCGATTACTTCTGATTTGATTTTCTCTATAGTCTCGTTCATCTATTTTTTTACTTCTGCTGCTACCATTTCAAAAAATTCAGGTGGGGGACTTCTGATGTCCTCTATCTCATTGTCCCCTGGACTTGTGCTGGCTGGTCTAGAAGGTCTGGGGTTGCATTTTGCTTTTTCATCTTACCATTTTCTATTTTTTAATTTGTTTTCTGTTTGGATCCTTATAAATTGCTTATGATTGGTAGCTTTATTACTAGTATCCAGGATTTCATACGAAATGTCTATTCCTCAGAGATGTCTTCTAGGTATACCTGGCTCTTGGCTTTTGTGTCTGTGTTGCTATTTGGCCCAGCATCCTAAGCTATGGTGATTATGACCCCAGACAATTACACTGCTCTCATATAAGGGAGAAGAGCTGAATACAATAGTTATGACACCTAAGTAAAGTAGTGCAATTAGCAGAAACAACAGAATCAACCACAGCCTAGAAACTGACAAACTGTGGTAACTTAATGTGGTACCTTTAACCCTAAAAGCAAGATCTACAGCTATATAACAAAAATCCAACCTAAACCAGGAACTTGTGATTTTACCCTGTGGATGGGTGGGAATTTAAGAGGGATAGGGAAAAAATAGAGAGATAAATGAGAAATATAGTAGAAGCAAGGCTGAAGGATAAAGGATGATCGCACAAGCTTTGGGAAAGTGGAAAAGAGGACAGGAGAGAAAGAATGAAGGAGAAAGCAAAAGAATATTGAAACGAACAAGAAAGACTAGAGACAGTGTTCACTCACATGAAAATATGAAAAAAATCAAGACAGACAGTTGAGGAAAGAGAGAAAGAAAGATGAACAAAACAAACAATAAAACTAAAAACCTAAACAACCAGATGAAAAACCAGAAAAAGGAAAACAAACAATAAAATTCCTCTGGTGTCCACAGTTCTGTGATAGTGTTCAATTTCAAGTCAGAGCCCAGATCTGCGCTGAAGAACCCCACGCAGTCTGCAGTAGGATTTTTTTTTTTTTTTTGGT
>NW_004624888.1:568572-662195 GCF_000247695.1 Heterocephalus glaber
CCCCCCCCTTCGCTCCCCCCCCCTTGCACTCCCCTGTCTCTCTTCCCCCATTGCCCGTCTACAAACTGGGAAGAGACCCTCAGCGCTGGAATCTGCAGAAACTTTGACCTTGGACTGGCAACCTTCACTTTCTTGAGAACTAGGTGCTTGCTGTTGAAGCCACCCAGTTGATGGCATTGTGTTACAGCACTATCAACTAAGACAAATTCGTGTAGTTATGGTAAGGAGAAAGTCTCAATTTGCCAGTAGTTCTCTACTGCCTTTCTAATATTTATCTCCTTTGTAATAGGAGAACCCAGACCCCAGACTTCCAGATCAAATGAAGTGCCTTTGTTTGGGTTGCATTTACTTTTAGTTACTATTTGTGGCAGGATGTTGATTCTTCACTGTGGTGATGCCAGGCATTACAGTGCAGCACCCTTTGTGCTGAGTCTTTGTAGTCTACTCTGTCGCCCACCCCTGGCAACCACTGTCTGGGAGCCCTGTCCCTAGAGTGGTTTTTTCTGCTCATGGTATCGTGCATGTGGAATTGTGCAGGAGGTTGTCTTTGGAGTCTGGCTTTTCTCCCAGTTCGCATAATGCATTTGAGATTGGGGCTGTTGCATCAGTGGTGATGGGCTGTTCACTGTAGAATGTAACATGGTTTATCTGTTCACCAATGGAACAGCATTTGAGTTGTCTTCTAGTTTGGGGTGATTAGTCATTAAGCAGCTGTAAACATTTGTGAACAGGTTTTTGTGTGAACTCAAGTTTTTATTTTTCTGGGGTAAATATCTAGGAGTTGGATTATCAGGATAGATGGTGAATTTATATTTAACTTTTTAACAAACTGGCAGAATTTTTTCTGAGTGGCTGAACTCATTTTGTGTTCTTAGGAATAAGGTAAAGGAGTTACAGTTGCTCCATATTTTTGCTAGCATTTGTATTGTTATAAAATAATTTTTTCCGTTTTCTAATAGATGTATGGCAATTATTTGCTTTTAAAGTATTTTGATTTGAAGAGAAAATATTGCGTAAATAGTGCCACTGATCCTCAGATCAGCGAAAAGAATTGTGTAAGATGTAGGTAACTGCATGAGTTTTGGGGAGACACATTTTCCTGTGCACCATTACCATCAGCTGAAGGATGACCAGCATGAGGCTGTCCTGGATCTCTAAGAAGTGCAAGCCATTATGCTATAGTAGAAAATAGTGACCTGCTTTAATGTGGGGGTCATTGAAATAACTGTTACTCTTGCAGATTATTTTGACATCATGTGACACCGCTGAACATTAGCAGTTTAATCTGAACAGGATGATGGTGCTTCAGTTACAGTCTGGCCCTGAGATTATTGGACAGCTACCGAGAAAGATCTCCACATAGATCTTTGTCTTGAAACTCAGTGGTGTTGCGAGCATGAAGCAGTAGGAAATGGCTTATTTGTGGGTCTTTTTTTTGCCCCCTGGACTGAATATTACAAGAGAATTTCTATAATAAGAGATTGCATGTGAGCACCTGTTCAGTTTCCTTTCTTTAGCCGTGGTTTGTGGAATCTGAGGATAAGGATGGTCATGTTCTGGTTTCTCCAGCAAGGGTTGTTGAAGCCAGGTATCCTAAGGGTTTATGAACCATAAAATGTGCTGGAGAAGCAAATAGCCACTCAAGCTTGGCTGGGTGAACTTTGGAGCCATTGTTAAATTTCTACTGAGACACTGAGTAAGGCGTAGCTCACATTAATTAGTTAAATTATGATATGTTGGCAGAAAGGGCTGATACTGTTCACTATTCTAGTACAGATCTTGCTGATGTTTTAACACTTTAAAAGGACTGTATAATGATGAATAGTTCAATGTTTAAGTACCACTCTCTCCTCAGATTTACCTGTGGTCTCTTCCTCTTCTTAGCACAAGGCAAATGGTGATATTAATCCCTGCTCAGATAACTGATCTACAATACTTTCTATTTTTCTTGACCTGTCAAAAATCAGATGACTTAATGTGCCTGGGATTGTTTCTGCATCATTCGTTCTGTTCCACTGATCCACATGTCTGTAGATCTTTGTCTATCATATCCTTCAGAAATTTTTGTAGTTCAGGTTTGGTGTTCCTGAATTTCCTAAGTTGTTCTTTGTCATGGAAAGACCTTAGATGCTGGCTTTCTATGAGAGGGGAGCCTTGGAACATACTGTTTCTGTGAGTCAGCTGGAGCCTACACTTCATTTGCATGTCTTGTGATGACTAAGTTAATATTGAAGATATCGGATAGAATGCCCAAGAGATCAGGTCCTAAAATATTTCTTAAATAATTACTGTATTCAGTTTATAAAATCCTAGAACAACTACATGTTCATTGGTATAATTCAGAATATGAGAGATATTTAAATAAAGAAATTATTTTATCTCTTCTTGTGTCTTTAGGTTACCACTGTTAAGGGTTTGATATTATTTCACCCATCAAACTGTGTAAATATAAAGTTATAAAACATGCAGCATACCCCAGGCCTTCATTTTCTGTTTTTCAGTGAAATGGAGTGATTGTGTACATGATTGGTTTGTATCACTTCAGTGCACAGTACAGGCATCCTTCCTGGCAACTGTATGGATCTAGCCATTCTTCATCGTTTACTACTGTATAGCTAAAACAATCTCTACTTCATCTAATCATTCTCACATTCACAGACAGTTTTTAATTTTTGGTAGGGCTTCTTTTGCTTTATTTTGCTTTGTTTGCTACAAACCACATCACCACAAATATCTAAGATTGTTTTCCAAGAGACACAGCCAGTAGGACCAAATAGAAATTTTAGGACAAAACAGGTAGACTAGATCATTTTTCAGACCATTGAAGAGGTTTGTAAAAGGAAAGTTTTCTCATAGGAGTTCAAGATGTCTTTCCCCTCACGTTTCCTTTTATTTAGAGAGCTAAAAGTGCTTTGAGGCATTGTACTGAACATAGTGATACAGGGAGCCCAGACACGCTCATAGATGAGAACTGTACTGGATGACATGGTTGCCATTAGGCACAGGTAGGTTTTTGAACTTAAAGTAGATAAATTCAGTTCCTCAGTCTCAAGAGCCTCTTTTCAACAGCCCTATGGGATAGGGGCTGCCAGGTTAGACAGCACAGGTGTGGAACATCCCATCGAGTGCAGAGTTCTGCTGGACAGGGGGCTGCCAGTTGGGATGATGTCACACCATCTACATTGAGATCAGGGCTCTGCCAACCTGTCTGGTGATCTTGGACAGGTTACTTTCCCTCTCTGAGTCCCAGCTTCCTTGTCAATAAAATGAATATAATATTAAATTTTACGTCTATTCTCTTGTGAAGATTAAGCACAATAATATTAAGTGTTACCACCTTGCCTGGAATATAAGTAAATATACAAGATGTAGAAGCCATTATTCTTTTCCCAGTGTTTCCTTTTTATTTTTCCCTTTTCTTTTTGAAGAGGGAAAATACTATATTTCTTATCTGAAAGCTAATCTACAAGATACTGTTGACTTGATTTCCACCTACGCAAACAGAAGACAATATTGTAGGCTGCAAAAAACCCATCTGTCTGTCAGCCTGGTACCTTCATTTTTTTTTCTTGCTTTTTTTTAATGTGCTGCCCCTGAGAAATATGATAGAATTTGTCCTACTTCTCTTTTATTAGGAAGTAACCCTCTGGCTTTGTTGGAAGCATGGTTTGTAATAATTGTACCCACCCCAGATGGCTCCTGAAAACCCTTTGCAATGCCATCTGTCAGGCGTGTGTCCAGCAGCAGCCTGTCATTCTGCTGCAAGAAAAGAGGAGGCGGGCCCTCCCCGAGTCCTCTTTGCCTGCACTGCTGAATGGAGCCCAGTACGTTGGCGCAGGCCCAGCTCAGGCTGCTCCAAGAATAACCGGGAGTGAACCCCCTGCTCCCGCAGCATGCAGTGGTTTTGTCTGGGTGATAAACCCTGAAGGTCTGTGGGTGGGTACTCACCCGCCTACCCACCTCCTTCCCCTGCAGCTCAAAGGCCATGTGAAGCATATTTATTTACTTGGGAATGACATCTCTGCTAGTTCCATTTTTCTTCTGAAATGTAGCACTTTTGAAGTTCTTGATTATTTAAAATCCTTTCAGGAAATTAAGAACCAGTGATGATTGTTGTCTTTAAATCTGACAAATGGGAGGTGGAAACATGGTTGAAAAGAAATGGTAAAGATGTCTGTAGAAGGAAGGGGAAAAACTAACAATGTCTGGCCTAGGAAGAGTTCAAAACCCCAACAAATCTTTTGTTTAGTTTCATCTTTATTTTTAATGGGTTAAGTCATTGGAATTTGTGTATAGAAGCTGAATAGGAGAGTTGCCATGTAGAACATATTTAGGACAGACCCTTCCGTAGCACACTTTGGATGCATTCTGTCCTTGCCCCGCCCTGGGATTTCCAGTGTGATATGGACTGTGTTGCATAAGGACCCAGCTGAACAACTTTCACAGTTGGCTGCAAGACCTCCCAGCCTCTGCCTTTGCTCCGGCCTGGCTGGCTGCTGCTTCTTGGTCTTCTTTTAAGATCTTTCTCCTATTCCTAGCTCCTAAAAATTGGGAGGTCTTGGTGTCCAGTCGAAACTTCAACCCTCCCTTTTCTGTTTTCTCTCTTTGGTTTCTCTGCCTTCACATGCCCCTGGTTCACTGGTCAACTGATCACTCCTAAATTTGTTCCAACTTTGACTCCAACCTTTCAGATTTACAGGGTCAGTTGTCCTTCACCTCTCTGCCCTGAATAATCTCAGCCTTAAAACATCTCCAGAGTGACTCCTTGACTCCCTCCCCTGAAACCACTTCCCCCAGTTTTCTCAATGTTTATAAATGGCAAAATGCATTTGCCAGGTCAAATAATAAGAAGCCAGTCTCTTCTTATTCCATACATACTACATCTAATCCATTAGCAAGTGCTGTTACTTACATCTTCAAAATATATAGGTAGTATGAAGAGATCAGGTGACATAGTGCTTTAATATTCTATCCTATGGATAACATTACAGCTATTTAATCTGTTCATGTTTTACAGTAGAAAATTGAGTACTTCCTTACCGCCTGTATCCTGTTATTCTAGTCTACACCCAGAGCATCTCTCCTGGACACTGTCACAGCCATACAACTAGTCTCCTTGCTTCTAGAATTGCCCACCTCCCTCTACTCTGCCCATAGCCTGCTCTCTGTGACACCAGATCTTTTTTTAAATGAATACTGTATTCAGGTACCACCTTGCTCAAAACCTTGTGGTGAGTTCCTATTACCTATGAATAAACTCTGATTTTCTCCGTGGCCTGCATCCTGTGGCCCTTGCTTTCACTTCAGCCTTGTTTCCGTCATGGAGCTACACGTGCACCAGCCACTGACCCTCCCCACACACTGTGCCAGTTCCCGTGTCCAGGTCCTGAGCTTTTCCCTCGGTCTAGGATGCTTTCCCATCACCTTGCATGAGTCAGGCTTTTCCCTCTCACCTACCCAAAATTCCTTTCCTGCTCCTGAGCTGGATTCCCCCTGCAAGGTACTCTCTAGCCCTTCAGCTTGCATTGCTCTGATATATCATCGAAACCTTTAGCCCGCAGAAGAATTATTTCTACACAAAATCATGTGCCGGTTTTATTCACACATTTATTTTCTCTCAGTAAAATACAAACTTCATAAAGGTAAGGATTTTGTCTTGTTTGGCAATGTTTTCTCAGTGTTTGACGTGTTCAGGGCCTTTGAAGATACTCATTAAACAAATGAAACATACAATGGCATATACACATATGTATGTATGTACACGTATATGTGTATAATATCATATTATTGTAGGGGGATTTGAACTATAAGATTCCATCAACTCACTTCATTCTAACAGTAACATAAACTGTAGTGCCTACTGACAATTACCGAGCTAAGCCCTCTTCACGAATTGCCTTCTCAGGACATGCAGTACACACCTGTCGTGTGAGTGCTGTCATTAGCCCTGTCTCGTAGAAGATGCTGAGAAGGAATGGAAATGAAGGAGGATGTCTGAGAGCACAGTCTCGGGGTCCAGACGACAAACCTGTCCTCTCCAGACCCTTGCTCTTCAACCTTCCATGAAACTCTCCTTCATTTTCTTGAGAACTCACTGTGTGCCTGACACTGGAGAAGGAACTGTAGGTGTTGAGAATGACCTCTTACCCACCATGGTGCCCAAAGTAAGAACACACAGGAGGAGTATAGGAGTGGACCGGGGGAAGCTAACAGAAGCAAACTTCTGAACCTGTAGAAAGCCCCCATGTGATGAGCACGAAAAGCGAACACTGCAACACAACCATTCTGTGAACAATTTGCAGCTTCTTAAAATACTCAGATTATAGATGTTTTTTAAAGTTCCATACATTTAAAATTTTAGTTATCCTGAGTAAAGTATGCAACAGTTCTTGAGGTTCCTGACTTAGGGTAACTGGTTGTCTAGGGCAGGTGTGTGGACATGGTCATCCTTTGGACAGGGGTGGAAGTGCACATTGCTAAGAATACAGGAGCTGCTAGGCACAAAAACAATTATTTAATTCCTTTAAAGTTGAAGGAGGAGAATCATTGGAATAGGGAAAAAGCTCTGCATATTAAGTAGGAAAACCTAAATCACCGTCAGTGATAATGATACTTTGCAAACCTAACTGTGTTGATCTTATCCCCTGATTTGTATGTGGAAGCGGAAATCACAGTATTTACTCTGTTTTGTTCTTCCGTGACATTAACGTAGGTTGCTAGTACCTGTGGTATTGTAATTGCTTAACATTTAACATAGGTGCTAGTACACGTGGTATAATTGCTTCTTAGTTTCTTTTTTGTCTAAATCACATTTTGCTTATTGCTCCATACTTTTGGTTGAGGCTGGTACACTACACTAAAAGGAAATCTGGTTTTGGGGCTGGGATGTAGCTCAGTGGCACCACACCTGCCTGGCAAGCACAAGGTCCTGAGTTCACTTCCCAGTACCAGGCGGGAAAAATGACTAAAAAAGAGAATATGACCAGATTAATTCAAGGGTTAATTTTTCTACCAAATGAAATGTCCTTCCTCTGTAGACAGAACTTACGGGTGGCCTGTTTTTACAGAGCCTATTAATCACGCGGAGAACAGCAGCATCTTCACCCCTGGGAGATGTCCGAGCACACTGTTTCTCTAGTGATGTGTTTATGCAGAGGGTGTCATTCCTTCAAAGGGCTTATTACATCAGAACTTTCCAGGTGTGTTGAGAAGCAGAAGGATTTTAGGGCCTGTGATAAAAATATAAAGTCTTTAGACACTGCACTTAGGGTGAGTAACTGTAGTATTTACTTGAGTACTAAAAGCTGCACTTGAGAATGTTGTCTGTATAACAGCCAATTTGCCATTTGATTCGGTGCATTTTAAGACGTGGTACAGCTGGAGGGGACCTGAGTTGTTGTCCTGTTAAAAGGGAGTTGCCTGTCCCTGTCTGGACAGGTGAGTGGCATGTAGGTGTCTCGCTCGCGGGTAGGGTAATTGCACCCGGGTGTGGGGCTTCCTGTTCCGGGGGCTGATGGCTACTTGTACCCTTGTCTTTTGTGCTGCAGGCACGACCCGATCTCCCAGAGAAGGAGAGGTGCCTGGGGTAGATTACAGTTTCCTGACCGTGAAGGAGTTCTTGGACCTCGAGCAGAGTGGGGCTCTTCTGGAAGTTGGCACCTATGAAGGTGAGGCGCTCTGGAAGCCCCAGGGATCAAGCCTTCTGGGAAGAATGCGCCAAGGACTCTGCGCAAGCAATGGGAGATGGCAGGGCTTCTTATATGGTGAAGATGATGAACTGTACGGAAGAGGGTTTGTGGAGTTCTTCACAAATAATGTGACTTTCTCCAAAAGTGTTCTCTTTTAGTTTATTAGTTTAAACATACATACTTTCTGTTTTAATATGGACATACATGATACGCTAAAGAAGAGGAAGAAGAGTCATAGGTAATGACAAGACATCATCTTGTAGGTAGTGCTGTTTTAGTTTTGAAGCAATGAAATAGCATTTTGTCTCTAGCCAGTGTTTAATGTATTTTAGTAGAAAATACATTTATATAGATATATTTACATAGCTCATTAGGCAGAGTATTTTTAAAATATTGAATAAGTAACCTTCATATACCTGTTTCCCATTTGCCAAATTTTGAACTCAGTATTATAAGCTGTGTTACTAACAACCGGTGGTTTCTGATTACTTTTCTGAAGTTTCTTTAGGTAAATATAAATGTGTTTACATGTCTGTGTTTTTATTTCTTGCCTGTTCATACCATACACACTGCTTGGTATCTTGCTTTTTTGTTTAACATTGTCTCTTAGTAGGTCTTTGCAGTTCGGTAAACAGAGCGCTTCTTCTATGCTTCTTTGTATGATTTCTTTGTATGAGTGTATCATAATCTATTTAACTAGCTCCTCCTGATAAGCGTTTCAGTTGTTTTCAGTCTTCTATCTGTGAGAACACTGCTGTAGTTAATAATATGAACATCTGTCATTTCACACGTATAAAACTGTGGTACAGGCCGAGATCCCACACGTGGGATTACTAGGCCAAAACCAAATGTAGAAGGTTGCATTTTCCTTATTTATTTTATATTCTACTTTGCTGAACTGGTTTTCCATAAGTGGTATTTAGCTGAATTGATTTTTACTTTTTTAACAGTGTGACTAACGTGATAATTATGTGTCTCTGTGAGGTGGTTGGTCTTCGCTGTGTGTATAAATAAAGTGACCGGACCAAGGTGACTGACGTACCTATGACCGCAGCAGTCACTTCTTTGTGTCAGGGGCTTCTGAAATCCCTCGGCTAGCTGGTTTGGAATCTGTGACCCGCTCTGTGTAAGCGGCTGCCCCGCTGTGGAGCAGAGCGTCAGGAGCGATCCCTCCTCTCCAGCCGCGTTCCCTCCCGTGAGCCTTGCTCCCATCTCCCTGCAGCAGCCCCTTCTCAGTCTCTCGCTGTCACTGGGCTGACTTCCAGATCACCTCTTGCAGCTGTCACATAGAGATAGCATGAGGCGCTTACCTTTGTGAGCCTGGCTTATTTCACTTACACAAGGTCCTTCGTGCTTATCCATGTTGCCACCAATGACAGGTTTTTGTTTTTATGGCTGAATAGTGTTCCGTTGCATATACAGTAGACCCTCGAGTTACGACCGGCCTGACATGAACAACTTGGGTTACGACTGGAATTTTGGGCTAAAGTCTTGAGTTACGACCTGAATGCCGGCTGCTTGTGCTTCCAGAGGGTCTCAGGTACAGATTGAACCCTTAAAGAGTGCTGGCAGGAACATGACAGGCCAATGTCTCTCTAAGGTCCCCGAGATCTGCCTGTCTACAGGAGAGAGACTGTGAAGGCTGTGTGGAGGAGCCTGAGCATTCAACTGACCACCATGAGTTATAACCAGCCCCCAGGTATTAATTGAGTTTGTAAGTCAAGGGTGCACTGTATAAACCACATTTTCTATCTCCATTCGTCTGTCCCTGGACGCCTCGGCTGATTCCATATCCTTGCTATTTGTAAGTAGCAGTAAGCATGAAAGTGTAGTTATGCCCTGGACACAGTAATGTGTTTTTCTTTGGGTATATAGTCAGTAGTAGAATTGCTAAATGTATGGTAGTTCTGGTCCTAGTTTTCTAAGGAAGCTCCATACTGTTTTTCCATGATGGCTATACTAATATATATTCAATATATAAAAGGTCTTCTATCTCCATATCTTTACCACCATTGGTTATTTTTTATATTTTTGATTATAGCCATTCTGACTGAAATGAGATGTAATCTCATTGTGGTTTTGATTTGCATTTTTGAGATTAATGATGTTGAGGTTCTTTGTTTTTCTGGTTGGTCATTTGTATATCTTAAAAATGTTACATTTTATGAAGACAACTGTAGCTTGATTGTCTTTAGAGTGTTATTTAGTGAGGCAGAAGTGGTGTAGCATTACATTACTAACTAGGTCAAATTAACTTGATCAGTTATATGTATAAACTCTTAAAATTTGGATTTATTGGATAATCACAAGGGTATTTTAAATATTAGGCTTAAAAACAAAACATAAATATTATTTTATTTGGAATAGCATGGCTTTGATGTGAAAATAGCCCCAAATACAGACAGTGGCTAAAAGTCAAGTAATGATTAGGAATCCTGGGTATCCAGTTTCTGCTTTGGTGGTCTCTAGAGAAGGAAATGCACACTTATAGCCTGGTCCAAGTTGGAAATGCATGTAGGGCAACATGCAGATGTTAATCGAAGGGCTGATTATGAGCCTAGCAATACTGTCTCAGGTCAACGCTAGCTATCAGTAGGAGGTGAACATGACTCGATGGCCAGTGGGCTGGGTGAGGGTCTGTGAGTCAGGTCCTGGAGTCTCCTGAGGAAGGGAAAGGGCTAGAGCGCGCTGAGGAGTTTCTCGTCCATTTGAGTCTGCCCAAGATCACCATGAGCGCAGCAGAGCAAGTGTAAACCCTTCCGGTTAGCAGATATTGGATTGTTCTTATGTCAGTCATTCCGAGAAGCATGGTTCCCAAAGGCATGGTGTGCATTTACATTTTTAGAGAGGCATATCAAAAGAGTACAGGATGGAAAGGGAAAGGGTGATGACCTAGTCAGCAATCTTATGTGGAGAAAGAGAAGTAAGCACTGTATTCAGTGTTCGTGTCGCAGATTTCATGTACACTGGGTAGGTTTTTCCCATTTAATTCATCATTGTGTTAAGAGTAGCCTACTGCTTTCACTGACTTCGGATGGGAATGCTGAGGGAAGGCCAGTAAGTGATTGTGTCGAGGTTGTGTAGCAAGCAGTTGCTTGGTCAGGAACCAAGCCCAGCTCCGTTTGACCTTCAGATCCCGCACTCTCTCTTGAAAATCCCAGGAGTGTCCTGGGTGTAACAAATAGCCCATCAGTTCTTCAGCCCCAGTTCCTGATGTATAGAAACAGGGAGGTAAATAACTTTCAGAAAATACCCAATCGTTTTAAATAACTCTCTTGTGAAAGCTGCTTGGTGATTTTAGAGCCTTCGCATGCCCCAAATTAATCCTCTGCACTTTTTACCCATTCAGCTATGCAGTGTTCAGCCTTTGACCTTTTAGCGGTTTAATTTGTCTACCACATAAGCGGCTCATAATTTTTTGGAACCAAGTGGGATGTATTATGTTGCCTACATAAGCTGAGAGAAAGCAAAAATCTTCAATACTGTCCCGAGAGCAGCGCTGGTGAGCGCCTTCGAGAGCTGCCTGTGCCTGGCCTCCCTTATGCAGCCATCCCTCAGTGGCATCTGCTGTGGACCCAAGGGGCAGGCAGACCCTGGGTCACAAGCCCTGGGTTTTGTTCCAGTCCCTCTGCTGTTGTGCTGTGTGTCCTCTGGCGAGTTACCTAGTGTTCCACGGCTCCGTTTTCCCTTTGGTAAAATGCGATGACCATAGGGCTTCCTCACAGGCAGACTAAATGAGACAGCACTTGGGAAGGGCTTGGCCAAGTACCTGACACAGGCAACCTCTCCGTCAGCATCAGCGCTCCTGCGTACACACATGACTGCTCTGAAGCGACCGCCACGGTGGACTCCTGCCCTCTTTCTAGTAGCAAACCAGCAGACTTGGCAGGAAAACAGGTCTCCTTACCTGACAGGTTCTAACCACCTTTTTTACCTTATTCACTTTCTTTCTCTTGGTCTCTACCAAGTCCAGAGAAGAAAAGTCTAGCACCACACCAGACAAGCCAAAGCAAAAGGATCAGCCGCTCATAAAGTGGAACCTCATGTGAGCCAAAATAAAACCGTCCCTTTTTAAAGTGGCTTGTCTCAAATATTTTGTTGTAGTAATAGAAAGCTGGCTAACACAGTGACGGACTAATCCCCACAATAAAGAGTTTAAAAATATGTCAGTCCAAGTTGCTTGCTCTCTTCCCTGTAAGTAGCCATTGTTAAACAATCTAGTACAGATTTTCAGAAAACATACACATACAAAGCATAGGTATTCTTGTTTATTTTACTTTGTTCTTGCCCTTTGCACTTAATGAACCTTGAAGGTCCTCCCCATGCAAAACTTCCCATGCAGTTTTACCTTTTTCTTTATAAATGCTGTTCAGTATCCAAGTACTATGTGTGGACATTCTTACTTTATAGAACCAGTCCTCTGCAAATGGATGTTTAAGATATTCCCCGCTTGGAAATGCTGCCATAGGGGTCCTTGTACAAATAGCTCTGTACACTGTTAGGGCCTGTCTCTGGCACTGCAGTGTGTGTGTGTTTGTGTGATTTCCTTTGAGACAGGGTCTCGCTGTGTGGCCGAGGCTGGTCTTTAATTCCTGGGCTCAAGTGATTCTTGTTCCTGGTCTTTTGCAGTGCTAAACCCCTTTACTGCATGAATAGCTCGTGCCAAAAAGTGTTTACTGCCCTCTGATTTTGTCTCATGGCCAGGGTTGTGATGCACAAGGCAGAAGACCAGAGCAGCTCTACCTTGGAAGGTGCTTACACTGATAGTTACTGTTTTCGTAACTCTGTACAGTACCTACTGTGTTCTGGGTGTTTTCAGAGTACACTGTACATACAATTTTATTTAATTCTCTTAACCAGCTTAAGCTCATTTCACAGAAGAGCGATAGGACTCTCAGAGCCAGCGATATTTGCTGTGTTCGCATGGCAAAAGCCAAAGACAGAACTGGGATTCACACACAGTCCCATGGCTCCAGAGTCTGTTCAGCTCCCCAGGCTGGTGGGACACATTAAATCTAAACGTTTTCAAGAGACATGAAGTGCTGTGGGAGGGGAACTCTAGGGTACTCCCCTGCCTCTCATTGAGACCCCCAGGGGAGGGAAGTATAGCTGTGGAAGGGCAGCTGGCAGCTAAGGAGCAGTTTGAGCATAGAAGCCACTGTGTGCTCTGAAGCCTGAGTCCAGAGAGAGGTGGTAGTGAAGAAGAGAAGACTGGAGTGGTGGCCTCCACCGGGGAGGAGCGTGCCAAGGTGCCCTCCTGTGGAGCCAGTGCTGTGCAGGCGGAGCTCTGCAGTTCAGTATTCTCAGCAGCCCACTGTGGTACCCATTCTCTACCCGGGGTTCTGGGCCTGGCCAGCTGGATGATAAATTAAGTCACAGTTAATACCTAAGCTCCTTATGTTTGAGTAGCCACACGTGGGCAGTGGCTGCTGTAGTCCAGTGCTATGTTAGAATGAAAGCCTCTGAAAGGCAGGAGGCGGCCTCGAAGACCCTGCCCCTTCTTGCCAGTCAGCTTCACACAGCAAAGCAAATCTGGAGCTAAGCTCCTTTTTAAAAAGGTAATCTTGACTCCTCCAAAAGAGGGCATTACTGTTGAGGAATGTTGGTTTTTTGGTTTTTTGGTACCGGGGATCCAACTCTGGACCTTGAGTTTTTGAGGCAGGTGGCGGAACCACTGAGCTAAATCCCTGGCCCCTGTTGATCTTTTGAGGGAATGTTATGTGGCATTGATATGACAAAGAGTGTGAACCAGTAAGTCCTCAAACCATGGTAATCTTCAGATTTTCTTTCAGGCCCAACATTTGCCTCAGATCTACATTGGCACAGTTAGGCCTGAGTGTGGAAATGTGGTTGAGCTCACCTTGTCAGATGACAGAGCTGAGGTCCAGGCAGAGACCGATCCAGAGGTGTTTGGGGGCAGAGCCTGGCCAAACGCCTGTTGCCCGGGTCAGGTCACAGGTAACTGTAGGGTACTATAATTTCCCTGATGCCCAAAACAGACTCTTGTGGCTGAATGACTAGTCCATACAGTCATTCACTTATTCTTTAAAGATAAAATGCTAAATGAAAGCAGCTACGGTCACTATCTTTATAGTTCTTACTGTCTCCTGGATAAAACACATTATTCAGATAATCAAACAGATATTCAATTCTAAGTGTGTTAAGATCTTTAAAGGAGCTCACAGGATTGGCAGATTCCATGTCTTTGAAATCAAGAAAAGCTTCCCCTGTGAAAGTAAACATTGAGATGAGAGTGGATAGATGAGCTGAGTTAGGCTGTTAGGTGCAGCAAATCAAAATACGGAACACCTTGCCATGCATTTTATCTGGCTACCAAAGTTGGAATTGACTTTTGGCTGCCTGGATGATGGAGGTGGCAGAGAGTTGATTGTGTCTGGAGCTACGTATGTAGTTGTACAGCTGGATTGGGGTAGTACACTGATCATCACGAGAATGAGATAGAAGAGACCAATGTTACTCATACTCCTAGGACACCTCTTGGTCTCTATGTAGAGCTAGATGTGGCACCATTTATTAAGATAAAAATAATACTGCAGGCCAGCTTGGGGGAGCGGCAGGGCTCCATCCTGGAACTCCCGTCCCCTCCAGTGATAGTGCTGACGGCTGCATATACTGCCATGGAGCAAAGACCTTCCTGCTGAGGACTGACCATCATCCCTCATAAGGAAGGCACAGGAGCTCTTAGCAGACTTTGTCATTGATCCCTGCTTTGCAATTTGAACCAACTCCTCATTCTGTCACTGGCAGAAAAGGCAGAGAAGATAGGAAAAAATCCCTTGGCCCAACTCCGTAACTGTGCACTGAGCTAATTTATTTGATATGGTGCTTGAAATAAATCAACTGCACCATCTCCCTTTTGTCTTGCTCTCCTCTTTTTTTTCCTGTTGACATTTTCACTCTGGAAGGCAGGTTGCAGCCTCTGACAGCCCTTGGGAGTTCTCTAGAAGAAAGCTTACAAGGGATGAACTATTCAGTGGGGAAGGTTCCAAACATGCCTGTTTTACAAATGCCTCTGGGTAGAAGCAGCTGATTATATACTTTGAGTATTCCAAAAGTTTTCCTTCAGCGTGAAGTGCAGTGGCAGGGTGGCATTTCACATTGAAGTTATGGGTTGCATATTTCTGCATGTTAATTAGAAAGGGTACGTCAACATTCAACAATGTTATGTTGCTTCCTAGAAGGTCTGCAGGAAAGCAGCTGCCAACAGTATACTTTTTGGGGACACAGAGATAAAGCAGGGGTGAAGTACGTTCTTGTTTGTCATTGAGGAAAATGAGACTGTCTGGAGTCCTGTTCTTTGGCAGGCCCTGGAAGCTGTCTGCTGTGATAAGCTCTGTTGGCAAACTCCACTGTGGAATGTTCTCTGTTGATAATGAAAGTAACCAAATGAAATCTGCGCCATCATTGGCTGTTTCCCTGCATGTGCAGATGGAGAGGCGGAGCCAGGGAAGTTGTTCTTCGTTACCTGCTAAGAGATCCCTGTGGATTTCTCGAGTTCGGAGCATAGTTATTGGAGACAGACAAAGCTGTGCTTAACAGTGTCATCATCTGAAAATAGGGAGTACTGATGCATTTCTCTGTAAGATTGTTACTAATATTAACTTTCATTCTCCTCCTGAGTCTTTTATTCAAAGTCACTTGCAAAGACAAACACCTAATTATAGGACATTGGTATGTTGTCTTTCTGTGCATGTAAATGATAATTTTGCAGAGTGGGTTACAAAGAGAGGTATATGTACCATCATGTGTTGAGCAAGTGAGAGGCAAGGTGAGGTAACACGTATCTGTGGGAATTCAGATGTAACCAGTGGGTGGAGAGAAACTGCCATGAGCCGTGCTATTAATAACTAGATCTACAATACAGGGGTTTGGAAGAATCCTAGGCTAGAATTTACAGGAACTATCTCTACTTACTCATTTACTTGTTGTGAAAAAAAATTCTTTAGTGACAGTATGTGCATGGCATTGTGTCAGGTCTGGGGACACAGGTGTACAAAAACAGGTGTGTCCTCATGGAGCTAAGGGTGAAGACTGATGGAGATTAAGTAAAGACCTCAAAGGCATTCGGGAGGAGAGTTGCATGTTTCCCTGTTAACACATAGGAGCTAATATAATGCAGGCCACAGCCTCCTCTTCCTCCTCCTACTCTTCTTCTTCTTCGGTACTGAGAATTGAACCCGGGGTCTCTTAATGCTAGGCAAGTGCTCCACCGCCGAGCCACACCCCCAGTCCAAAGACACAGCTAGTTGCTGGGTCACGTATACTATCCCTTTGGATGAGCAGGCACTGGGGCAGAGGGCAGATGCAAGAGCTGTGAGATGAGGGGCTGAGCAGCAAACCTAGAAGTTCAGAGCCAGGAGAGCAGGCAAAGCCAGAGCACTCAGGACCTTGAGGCCACACCCAGAACAGATGTGCTGGAAGTCTGTGTGTTCAGGTAAGTGAGTCTGTGCACTGGCAAGAGTAAGCTTTCTATGAACACCTGTCCACAAAAGCCAGGAAAACCTTTTGGCCCCTAGCGGTGACACTGCTGCCACCAAAAATGTGTGCTCTTGGTTCCCAGCCATGGGTGAGTGCTGCCATTGGTCTCCTGCTCATTTGGGAAAACTTGTCCTGTAGGAAGGAAATGGAAAAGGCTCCCCAGCACCCTCCCCGCTTGGCCTGGGCTAGCATGGGTCAAGCATGTGACACATCCAGAGACTTTCTTCCCATTTGCACAGAGGAATGGTTCCTTTTTCTGCAGAGGGTGATCCTCGGGTGGGCGGCAGCAGCACCTGCGTAAGTACTTGTTAGAAATTCAACTCACAGGCCTTTCCTGACCTGTTGAATCAACATGTGCATTTCATGTGCTTTAATTGCTTGCACATTCAAGTTTGAGAGAGGTGAGATATGTTACATAGAACCATTGTTAGGGTCAGGTTCTAGTAAAGTTTTCTTTCCAGAGCCTAGCAGAGTCCCTATGGAGTAGAAAAAAGATTCTCTGTAAGGAAATGAATGCTAACGTTGTGCAAGTTGAGAGGCCATGCAGACTCGATTCATTCTCACTTCAAACCTAGGGTTCTAGTCTTCCCTAAGTGTTTCATAAAGCTCTAAATATTGACTGGCAGACCCCACAAATTTTTAAATGTGTGTCAGAAGTCTTCTCTCTGGCTTTTCATGGCCAAAGTGATTGTTTTTAATTAAGGCCAACAGTGCCTTCCCTGCTTTCTCTCCCCTTCCCTCCCTGGCCACCCCTGTGCTGAGTTTTATCCTAGGGCCAGTTCTGAAAATAGTGGAAGAGGCTGTTCTCACTGGAGAGGCAGCCTGGCCACCTCCAGAAGTGTGCACTGGGCAGGTAACCGGGAACCCACGGGCTAGTCAGGTTCAAGGGTAGCCTGCCAAGGCAATAACTTCAGTCAATTCATAAGTCATTTATAATTCAACAAATAACTTTTACTTAAATACCAGTCAGTGATCTATATATCCTTCACACAGAGGCTCATGCATAATGCATACTTGTAAGATTAGTGTTTTTCTGCCATGGCTAGACATGGGCTTATTTTATGACCAGAGTGCAAACTCTGGGTAGGATGGAGAGGTTTTTTAGGTAAGCATTGTGATCTGTAATTCCAAGGGGCCAGGCAAATCGAGCTTGAGGTGAACAGGCTGGGTCCTGGCGACAGGATCCCCTGGTAACCCTGCCCATCCTGCTGGTACCTGTGCCAGACCCACCTTGGCCGGAAGCCCCGGCCAAAACAGATTGACCCAAAATCAGCTTAGAGACTGATTTGTGAACAGTGAGGAGTTTTAGAAGTTTCAGGTTTTGTACATCCCTACTAGTACCGCTGATCACACCCTTGTTCCTGCCCAGTCCTTTGCACTGAAAGCCTTTGAGCACTCTTCTGGCTTGGGGCCAAGCATGGCCAGCAGTAGAGGATGAACTTGTCTGTAGGAATCCTTGGTTCTTAGAGTGTATTGCAACAGATTAGCTCGAGACAGGCTCTGCTTATCAGCATTGCCTAGAGGAGCTGGGGACCGTGGGTAGACTGCACAGAGATACTGAGAATCTAGATTTCGATTGGAAACACTCCATTTTTAAATGATGGACACCAATTCAAATTATCGTAAAATAATAAGTGGGGGGAAATCCCAAGACATCTCTCTGAAGGAAAGTTTGAACCTTCTGCAGTTCTACCACTAGACAGAGGCTTTTCTGTGAAGCTCACCAAATGAGAAACACAAAACATTGAGACAATGTCATGTTTATGAGACCCAAGGCTGACAGAGCGTATGCAGAAAGGCCTGTGTGTTTAGTTGTCAGGCTCGCCCTGTAGGGTCATCGAAGCTTGCGCCCTCTTTCTTGTGTCCGAAGTGCTGAGAGTCCAGTGCTGTGAAAGATTTGGCTCCTTGGTCATTGGCAGGCTTACTTGCCTCCCGCAGTAAGCAGAGCTGTCAGGTACCTGCTGCCAGGCACTTTAGACCTAGGCTTTCTTCAGGCCTTTACACAGTGTGGTATGGACCTCAATTTAAAGGCTGACTCACAGTGTCAATAGTAGGTGTCATCCAGTTTCATGTAGTGACCAGTTGTATCTTGAACAAAAGGCTTTAAATGGATTGTGTGTGTGTGTGTGTGTTACAGAGGATTGAGCCCAGGACCTTTGTACTGAGCTATTTCCTCAGCCCTTTTTCTTTCTTATTTTATCCTTATAACAATGCTTTAGGTGTAAAATAACTTTTCTTAGAAGTTGAAAGCAGAAGGCAAAGATTCATTAAAAATTGCAAAAATGCCTTGCTGAGGATCACATAGTGAATTAGTGGTGAAATTTGAACTGTGCTGTCTTCTAGGCTGTTGATTGATGTATAACTGCAGTTTCATATGGTTCAACCTAATACATACTTCATCTCCCTCCAATCTTAATTTCCAGGAAAACAAAACAGTTCTGAACAAGTGGATTATTTTACATATTTTGCATTAATAGATCAGCTAATCATTTATTAATTTAAAAATACTTTGAACTTGAAAACCAAGGCCAGACACCTACTGGAAAATCCACACATATTTGCTAAACATGGGTGGAACTTTTATTTTCCAGGCACTTATTTCTGTTATAAACGGTAGATGTCAACGATCTAATTGGTTTTTAAATGATAATAATTTTAAGAACATGAGCCATTTTAATGTTGCTGAAACTGAATTTTATGATTACGAAGTGATGGGTAATGAGTTCCATCCTCGGCTGCACTGTGCAGTGGGCTCTTATTTATAGACATTAGCCTCAGTTTAACATCCGACTCTAAAATGTACGTGGTGTAATAGTGATGATAAGGAATTAAAGTTGAGTTCAGTAGTGCTTTAGCTCTACTTTTTCACTCATTGGTGGAGATTGCCTTTTAAACAGCTAACCATTTTACTTTCCTAGCCTCCACTGAACAGCCTTGAGTCAGGGAAAAAGCCGACCCCTCAACCCCCTTGCTCCTGTGGGACCCCCTTGTTCCAGGTGAGCCCTGAGGGCAGGAGGGATGCCTGTCTTCAGGTTCCCTCTCCTCCCTGTGCCCTCCAGCTGGGAAGCCAGCCCAGGGAGGGCCTGGAGAGGTTGATAAATCCCTTCTGGGCAAAGCTGCAGTGACCAAGCTGAGGGAGGCCAATGGAGCTCTTTTCGGATTCCTACTTGAGACGTTTCCTTTACACACGGTGCCCTGTTTCTTTCATTTTTCCTTTCTTCTAATAGGTATATGTATTAGTATATATGAATTTTGCAGACTGTTGAATTTTATTGTGGCCTTTTCACACGTGCATATAATGTAATTTGATCATATGATTCCCCCTAATCTGCCATGTCTTTAGATTTTTATGTTCAGAGTTCCCTCGCTAACATAGACCATTAAGGCCCCCCCCAAAGTGAGTGTGTATTTAAAATTTGATTGAAAAAATACTTTAAGGAAATATTAAATCCTCTTCTCTTAAAAAAGAAATTGTAATTATAAGGACAAAGTTTAAAATGAAAGCTAATTTTCTATCACTTGTAGATCTCACAAAGACCAACTTTTGGTCTTTCTTTGCCTTTCATGGTTGTGTAGCTAAGTAACTAGGTACCAAGGCCAGGATGAGGTTGGATCATTAGGGAAAAGACGTGGTTTACAGTATTCTTTATTACATTCAAATTTTTCCTTACTAAACTTGGATTTACGAACATTGGTTTAGATTTATCGAAGGATTGAACATCATTTCTTATCTTCTTGGCCTAAAAGACCTAAAGTGTTCAGTGCATCAATGACATTTTAATGTTGATATTTTTATTACCTGGAGAAAAAAGTCAATATTATTGATTATTAATTGTTTTATAAACTTTGATTATTCATGAAACACCTTCATGTTTTATAAAGGAACACACCTGTTTACTAAATGCTTTCTTTAAAATAACTTAAAAGATAACATACTTTAAACAGAAGTTTTCAGCAAGAAACACCATCACTGCCATCACTATTGCTTGCTCAGTTGCTTAATTTCTTAAATAAATCTGCATTTTCAAACTTTTAGTTAAAACTAAGGTAGCTTTTTAACAGCCCTACTTTTTTCTCTTAATTTTGAAAGAGAAACTTTGTATTGCTAATATAGCTTACCAGCTAGATTTTTCTATTGCAAACTTAAAAAAATAGGATGCAAGAATCTACCTTCTGTACCACTCAAAATCACGTGCTACGCTGTAGTGGGATTTGAACCAAACTTGAGGGGAAAGCAGATACAGGCCATTTCTAGAAGAAAATCCCTATGGTGCCAGTTTAACACAGCGCTCCCTGCTTTAGCTTGCAAGGGTTGCTCCTGCCCTGTGCAACCCACTGCCATTCGAGTCAAGAGGCGCCACATGTTGCCCACTGCCCGCTTCCTGAAATATTGCCCTGGATCTCCCTTGAACAGCGCAGGAGACCTCAGCTTTGCAGGCCTGTAAGGAGCTGGCAGTAGTGAATCCTATTTTCTGTAAGGCTCACTCTGAATCAGATTCTGCTCTATGCTAGTGTCTATATATAAAAAGATGACCAATTGAAATTCAAATGTAACGAGAATGAAGATTTTCTATTCAGCACAGCCTCTTTTGTCTTTAGCTCAGTAGGTTCTTTGCACCAGAACAGTGCAGCTTTCCTCTTCCCTTCTGCAATCACGATGCATATCTGGATGGCAAAGACATCTTCAACAATCCATTCCAGAAATGAAATACAGTGTACCCGTTTTCCAGTTTTATTTTTTTAATATGCTGAGAGATTTGGATGTATATTCTTTAAAAAACCCAAGGTATTCTTCTTGAAACATGCAAATGTGTCTCTCCATCACCTAGGAAACTATTACGGGACACCCAAGCCTCCCAGCCAGCCAGTCAGGGGGAAGGTGATCACAACCGATGCCTTGCACAGTCTTCGGTCTGGCTCCAAGCAGTCGACCCCGAAGCGAACCAAGTCCTACAATGATATGCAAAGTGCTGGCATAGCCCATGCAGAGAATGAGGAGGAAGAGGATGTTCCTGAAATGAACAGTAGCTTCACAGGTAAGGGCTGGGTGCAGAGTTCGGGGAAGGATGCCGTTCTGGAGAGGACCTGCAGAATTCAGACTGACTGCCAGTGCTGGGAGGAGAGCAGTGCTATCCTCCAGCTGCTTGGCATGCTTCCTCTCAGGAACATTGTAACTTAGCCCAAGTATTTTAAATAAGGTGGGGATAAATGTATAAAAAAGGGAATCAAGAAGTATTAGCTTGGTTTATTTTTCTTCAAAATGATATATGTAAATTTTTTTACTTTGTTGATTTTTTTCTGTTCTTGAAACATCTCCATAGTTATGGTTGATTACTGTAAAGTGAAACATGCGAATGTATTTTATCAGTTTAATGTCAGCTCTGCTGTGTGGAGAGCTAGCAGCATCCCTTCTCGCACATCTTTGTAAGTGGTTACAGAGGAAGCGTATCATGTGTTCAGTTAACTTGTGCAGATTTGGCTAAATACCCTTAAAGGGGTACAAATGGAAAAAGAAACATTGTACGATTTGATGTGAGTTAAATCCCCGGCCCTCAAAAATATATTCTACTATATCAGGGTTTTGACCTTATGTAGTAACCTGAACTTGAATAGCTGCGTATAGACTGAGTTATGCTAATCTATAAGGTGACTCAGCAAACCCTCTTGTTTCTTCTATTTTTCTAATATTTAATTTTTTTAGATACTTAGAGTTATAGCTATGAACACATTTTCCATGTTCAGCATGTAAGATCTTCCTCCTATATTGTCTTTTTATCATATCACCATACTTTTGTCATTAGTGTGGTGTAGACTAAGCCCCTAAGAGTGGGGAAATTATTAGACCTGCATTTCCCCTCAGTATCATCAAATTTAACAGAATATTCGAGAAAAAGTTTTCTACTGTTAAATACTGTCTATGGCCTGTATGGGTCTCTCTGAAGTTTTATAAAATCTGCTAACCACACTGAAAACCCTAAAATTTGTTAAGATGGCAACTAAAAAGTTATTTGATGACTTTATTACCATAGCAGTAGCATAGCTGAACCCTTTTGCAAGAAAATTCGATAAAGGAGGAGGAGATATTTGATACCATGGTGTGGCTCTTGGTATTTGTCTTTCTATGGGCAGTTTGCCTAATCTCACTCACCTGTAAAATGACAGGCTAGAATTAAATCACTTATAATTCCAGGATTTGATTCCATGAAAACTTCCATTTTCTCAATCAGAATGTGATACACCAGTGCCTCTACAGTTACCGTATCTAAAAGAAATTCACCACTCTTTATGTCTGTCTGTATTAGAATCAACTAATTTCATCTCTTGAGAGTTATTTCATCTGTTTATACTAGTCCTCACCAAAATTGAAACAGAGCATCGAAAAGTGTGAACACTTCTTTTTTAAAAACTAGTGCTTTAATGTCTTGATGGTTCAATAAATAACAATAACATCATCATATAACCAAAACATACATATGATCACAGCAAGAGAAGACTTGGCGGGTAAGATGCCCTGAAACAGTTCTGTGAAGCAGTTGGGTGGGCCCCAGAAGGCTATGTGCCCTGTCCCACATTAAGTACTAGGCTTGACCTATTTCCTATTTCTAACTACTGTAGATTTATGCCTCTCGAAGCCGTGCCTCAGACAATCTGACCCCATATCGTCCCCACTTGAAATTCTGGCTTCCAAGCACAAGATGTCAGCCCATGCCATCATTGCTAAAATCATCTGATCATTAGTTTCTGCACAAAACAAAAATTCAAGCAGCATCTATACCTTCACGAACAAGACTGAAACTATCACCACGGACGATCTGTCATGTACCGATACTCACTCTTTCAAAAAATTAACACACCTAGTCTATGCTATGTACATGATATTTATCAGGGTATTTGAAATAATATGCAGTTGCTATTACCTTACTGCCCTTTGCTTGGGTCTTTGCAAGAGTCATAGCTAATGTGTCTAAAACTGGCATTGCCTGTAGGCAGAACACCAGGGAGCTTGGTGGACAGACACATCCTGGGAAGGCAGCCCCTGCTTCTGTCTGCAGTCCTGACTTAGGCTGGGGCTACGCAATGAACAGACAGTCACTGAGGACTGACTGCTGAACCCCAGACAGTAGGACAGTCTTCCACACATTGTGCCCAATTTATGGACCTACAAGGAGCCAATGAGAGAGAACACTCCTTGTATATGCTTAATAAAGATACAATTATACTGTTGGCCAAAGCACACAGTTATTTATGCAAACAAAAAATCTTTTCTAAAAATATATTGTTCATTATAGACAACCTGGAAACTATGTAGTAAGCTACCACAACTAAAACATCTTTGATTTATCTGTTAATCACCTCCAGAAGATGTCAAACAATTATGTAATCGTATTACTAGACTTTTTTCCTGGTAGCCCCCCACTGTTGAACATTAGCTTGCTGACACTTTCATTGGTAGGCAATGATAAAGCAATGGTTTGAATGTTAAAAGATAGCACTTATAAGAGCTAATGTTTCTGTGCTACTGTGTGACAGACACATTTTTTTATGTGTTCACCGAGGAGGTCAAATAGTTTCTGCAGTACCACAAAGCCCCAGTGAGTATCAGAAATACCATTCCAACCCTGAAAATTGAACTCCAGGATCTGCATCTGCATCTCCTGTGCTGTTTGTTTTAGATCGATTTTATCAAAGCTAAGAAGCCCCAACTAGGTGACTGATTTTGCACAGTAAGAGGTGTACATAAATCTCGATGTACATACAATCTAAGATAGGCCTCAAGAATGATTTTTTGGACATGAGCCCGTGCTCTCAGTCATTTCCAGAAGTCTCCAGGAGAAAGTGTGTGTCGTGTGTGCATCTGAGCTTGTGTATGTTTGGAAACTTCTGGTTTACTATGAAGAATCGTGTTCTTTGTGTTCACTTACAGTTTCCCAACCATTTTCATGTGTATGTGGTAAACCTCCCAGAAATCTTGAGAGATAGCAACGCAGCCGTTACTTTCCGAGTCTGCATGTGAGAACACTGAAGAAAGTGCGTGCTGCACTGCTGAGGGCTGGGAGGGCGGGCTTCCTGTCCCCGGTCTACACTTTCCAGCACTCCTCTCCGAAGGTCCTTCTTGGATTCATTGGCAACCTTTAGTTAGGAAGTGTTAGCAACGCTCCTGAGTGTTTTGCAAATCAAATGAGTGATTTTTTTAAAAGCCTGAGCATGTATCAAAGTCAGAGTCCTGGTTGAGGCAATGCGCTCTATCTTGTGTCTGTCCCAGCCCCTCATTTTCGGACTTTACATCTGCTTTCAGAGAATTGTATTATTTAAGATTCTCTTTAACTGGAAAGGCAGGAAGGACACATAAAATCAGAACAAAAGCCAGGCATGGTGGTCCACACCTGTAATCCCAGCAGCTGGGGAGGTGGAGCAGGAGGTTCACAGACTTGAGCAGAGCCCGCCTCTAAACACTGCTGCTCTGAGGACCACACCTCCCACACAGAGACTTTGGGGGGACTATGGACCACATCGAGACAGTTGCCCCGACAATTCAGTGACTTCGCAAGACCCGGCGTCAAGTAAAAATAAGGCCTGAGGATGTAGCTCAGTGTGTAGGCTCTGCTTCAGTCCCAGTGCCGCATAAATCAATTAATTAAATAAAAAATTAAAAACATATTTAAAAACAAACACTGGGATAATTGAAGATATACAGTTGCTGGGGGGATATTTTTTCTCCTGGAAATTAAAATTACTTAGACTCTTGCCTAGCAAGCTCATATTCCCTTCTTGGAGTTAGGTTTGTAAACCCTGGCAGAATTTCGTTTTTAACCTGATTATGTGCACTCAGAGCTAAACTGAGTCTCTGTCATCTCATATGTGGATTCCCACCTGTAGCCACTACCCTGTTCTCTCACATCCAGTTTCTATTAAAATGGTGCCATTAAACTTGATAATGAAATTATTCATGCCTTCCCTGCAGTTTGCTGCCTCTTAGATATCATATCTAAAAGAAACACAAGTTGGGCGTGGTGGCATGCGCCTGTCCTCTCCGTACTTGGGAGGCTGGGTTTACGCTTTTCATCCTTGACAGAGGCCTGAGGAAGTCACCTTGAGGGAGCAGAGACTCACTCTGGCTCCTTTTCAGAGGTCCAGAGAACAATCGCTTGGCCCCACTGTCTGTGGACCTGTGGCGAAGCAGTGGGGAGTTGCCCGTGGAGCAGAGCTGCTCCCTCGTGGTGGCCAGGGACGAAAAGCACTCTTTCAGGGTGTGCCCCAGGTTCACTCTGTGCTTCTCGTGAGCGGGAGCACTCAGCTCTTGTGACTTGTGCATTGTGCCCCTTTGACAGGTAGGGAGGCATTCAGAAAGGGAAAGCTGCTCAGTCTCCCTCAGATAGACAAACTGCAACGTGGTCTGGGGTCTGATTCATAACCTATACTTTTCCTGCCTACTTTTAACACACGGCAGCCCAGGGCCAGCCCTGCCCTAAAGATAAAAATCAGTCATACTCTGGGTAAAGATGGCGATGGTGATGATGAAAGGGCCCTAGCAAGTGGCTCCGACTGTGTACTAGACACCGTTCTGAGTGCTTCACGCAGAGTAACTCATTTCACCCTTCCCACCACCCTACGTGCCCGGGGTTGCTGTCATGCCCATTTCTAGATGAGGAAACTGAGGCACACCAAGGTTTTGCACGTGGTCTTCCTTTGCAAATGGTAGAGCCAGGAACCAAACACAGTCCCTGTGGCTCCAGAGTCAGTGCTTATAGTCAAGCTTTCGCTTTTTGCTTGTGCCAGACTCCATTATTTTTTAAAGGAATTTTGTTACTGAAAGCTTGGAAGATTTCATGTAAAAATACAGATTTCCTTCTCTTAAAAAATCAGGGGTCTGAGATCCTAAGTCCACTCTGCTCCGGGCACCGAGCCCCTCAAGCTGGGTGCACCCCTGCAGTGCTCCATGCCCACCACCCCTTTTGCCTCCTGGCAGGTGAGGTAAGCAGAGGGCTTGGCTCCTGAGGCGCTGCACCTCCCTGCCCAGTGGCTGCATAGCAGCAGCCCACGGAAGCTGTCGGTGCTAGTGATTCTGGAACACGACAGGTTCAAATGCAGAAGCAAGTGAACACTGAAAATAGGCCTTCGCACACCTGATGTTCTGCCTCGTGTTTTCTTTCCATTCTTTGGATAATTCCTTCCATCTTCAGAGTATACCAGCTGAATCTTTATCTCCTAAATGTTTCACAAATACATCCCTCATTTTGAATTTTATCCTAAACCTGTCTTCTGGAATAGGGAGCCCTTAAGAGAAGCAAAGCCGAATCTTTTCATTCTTTTTAGGGATTGAATTTGTTTTGTTATTGATCAGTTATGAGTCAGTTCTTTTTTCTGTTTTAGCCTAATTTCCTCTTTGTTTTTTCGAACTTACAGTTGTTCTTTTAATCTGAACTCTGTGATACACATTGAAGAACCAACTCATAATGGCTTCAGAAGGAAAGTGACTGAGGATGACACCAGAACATAGCAGTGGGGCCTTGGTCTCAGGCCTGGAACTCAGGGCTGGGCCAGGGACCTTAAGCAGCTCTCTGTCTCCTCTCTCTGACTCTGTCTCCCTCTGACTCCGTCTCCCTCTGACTCCGTCTCCCTCTGACTGACTCCGTCTCCCTCTGACTCCGTCTCCCTCTGACTGACTCCGTCTCTCTCTGACTCTGTCTCTCTCTGACTCTCTCTCCCTCTCTCTGCTCCACTTTCCTCTGTGTGGTTCCATTATTCAGTAGCTGTGGCTAAGCTGTGTCCAAATGGCCACCAGCAGCCACAGCTTAACGACCTGTTGACTACATATTCCCAGCACCCAGATGTCACCACTGACTTAATATTCCAGCTAAGCTCCCATATCCGACATTCATTGGTTTGCTTTAAGGGCTGAACCAACTGCAAAGGCAAAAAGGATAGAATATTCCCCTGGGCAAAGAGTGTAACTTGGAGGCAGTCCTGGAATGGAGGGGTGATTTCCTAAAAGGAGTTAAGTGGCGCTGCCAGAATATAAGGGAAGAGATGCAGGGTGGGGGAAACCTCCAGGCAGCTTCCTCAGTGGTGCTCTGTAAGCATGGTGTATCCTCCGCCCAGCATTTAGATCACCTTGCTTCTCGTGTGTGTCATTGGGAACTGCTCATCAGAAACAGCTTTGAAAACAAGCTTTTGTTATTCTTCAGTCTGCTTTCACTCAGTCAGAAATGTCTGCAGGAACATTACTGTGGGAAATAGAAAATCACAGCATTCCCTGAGGATTATGTTTTAAAACCATGTGGAGATTCACATTTATGTCATCAGCTTCCAGAAAGTTCCACCAGAATGTCAGTAGTGCTGTTGTAGACACTTGGATGACATCACCCTTGAAGGCACAGAGGCTGGGGCACTAAGGCCCAGGTCACATCAGTCCACCCACATGGCCATGCTCTGGAGTGACTGTCTTGGCTTTCACAGGAGCAGGCTCTTCTTTTTCAAAAGAGGTTCAAATATGACTCATTGTAAGCTATCTCTACATTCTAAACTTTTACATACTTTGCAGCTTAATTTGTCAGTCTTTGGTCTTTGTCAGGGTCTACCAAGAAAGTTTTAAATAACTTACACAAAAATGCCTCAAAAAAAGAAAGAAAGAAAAGAAATGCCACTGTATTCATGTTTTCAGCAAAGATTTTTTTCTCTAAACCATGAAGCCAAATAATATGAATGGAATGAAGGTATAGATCAGGTTGTGTTTTGAAGGGCTTCTGAGTTTCAGACTCTTTAGGGTTCAAGTTGTTCCTGGGATTTTTCTTTGATGTTTCCAAAGAAATGTGAGCGATGCATTACTGAGCCCAGGGCTTTGCGCATGCTACGCGGGGCTTTTAAGAGCACAGATGTATCATGGTCTGCGTCTCAGCTTACACTGTGGTGCTGAATGCCTTTGTGCTTACCTGTTTTTCTCTCTGTCCCCCACAACCTGATTACAGCCGATTCTGGTGACCAGGACGAGCACACTCTGCAGGAAGCAGCACTCTCATCTGTGAATAGTAGCATCGCTGCTGCTCCCAACACGGACCCTTCTCAGAAGTTCCCTCAGTACCTACCTCTTTCTGCAGAGGATAATTTAGGTCCTCTACCTGAAAACTGGGAGATGGCCTATACGGAAAATGGAGAAGTCTACTTTATAGAGTAAAGTATACCACTCTTTGTACCTGAATCTGTCTCTTCCACTTCCTCCCTCTGTCCAGCAGCTGCAGATAATAAATCAGATCTGAAAGAACTGCTCACTCACCGATAGTATTTATAAGGATTTAACAACTCTTTGTTAAATAAATGCCACACTCAAACCCAGATGTTAATTGTCTTAGAATTTTATAGAATTCTACTTACTCAGTCACAGAAGCAAATATACATAGATAATGCACAGAGTATGTATATGTATATGTGCACATATTTTTGCAAAAGTGAGATACTTTATACATTCTTCTGCAAATGTTACTGTTCTATTGTTCACCAAACAGTAGAAATTTCACTCTATATGAATATAACAGATGTAACTATGCTTCTAAAAATAGTTTAATTGGCCTTTGGTGATACCTAAAAACATGGTGAATGTCAGTGATAAAATGAGTCAAAATACAATCTGACTACTATTGATTGGGAAAATCACCCTGTCTTAGATTTTCCTGAATAGTTTTAATTGTAGGTATTTTTTCCTATATGGTGTTCTGAAATATACAGAGTGCATTTAGCATTAAAATTATAAATTCTCTGTTTACTTTTTCTTAATTGGCTTGTCATTTGCGTACTGTTGAACTTTAAGATTTCTTCATGGATTCTGGATACTACAACTCCTTACCATATTTGTAATTTGCATTTTCTACAAGTCTCACTCTTCATTGTTTCACTGTGGTTTTTGAGGAGTAGAAGTGCTCAATTTTGATGAAATCTAATTTATCACATTTTTTCTTTCACTGTAATAGCTAAGAAATCATTGCCTAACCCACAGTCATACTGACTTTTTCCTGTAAGTCTTTTAGAAGTGTTATAGTTTCATACCTATATTTAGGTCTGTGATCTATTTTAGTGTTTTTGTTTTGTTGTTTGTTTTGTGGGATTGAACCCAGGGCCTTCACACTGAGGTGCACCTCCAGGCCCCACCCTCCCTTTTAAAATTTTGATACTGTCTCTCCCTAAATTACTCAGTCTGGCTCAAATTTGAGGTCTTCCTCCCAGCCTCCCAGAAGACCTGTGCAACCACACCCAGCTTTATTCTTTATTTTTAAGTTACTTTCTTAGTAGTTGGTTTATGGCTTACCATCAACATCTTAATGATGGGATAAATGCGTTTAAAGCCAAGGGAGTATTTGGAGGGACATTAATTGCAGTGTGTCTTTTACTGTAATAATTTTTTAAATTTAAGCATTCACTGTATATTCTGATCACACTCTGTAAATCTGTTCAGTAGATTGAAGTTGAAGGTCTGCTGTTAGATGAACAATAACAGAAGAGGGCATTGTAGAAGAAAATATGAAGTATCACACATATGTATACATTTGTTTCTCGGACTAGGTAGAAATAATTGTATGTATGGAATCTGGGTTATCTATTAATAGTTGGATTTAAGTAAGAAATTTATTTTCTAACCACATTATCCATTTCTGTGGGTTTTGAATTTTTTATACTTAACGTGTTCTGTAATTAGAAAAAATAGTAAAAATAAGAAAGTGTAATTTTCCTGAACACAGGAGAATGAGGGAGAGGCTTGGGTCCCAGAACAGCCTCTCTGAGAAGCTTTCTGGTGAGACATCCAGGATGGATGAAAGAGAGCCCCAGTGGTGCTGTCCAACCAGAGGGAGAGGCCAGACCATTTCTCTTTCTCGTGTAAATGGAAAACCTGTACTGAGCTGTGGATGAGAAGAACATTTTCCTGAGAGTTAGAGCAGTACAGGGACTAACAGCTGAAAACTCATGTTGTCTTCATCACCTACCAGTCGTGAGATGTAGTGTACCAATTTGCCTCTCAGTTTTTCATATTCATAAATGGAAGAAATCTGTGAGACCTGCCTGCCTCGATAGACTGTCGTGAGAATTAGAGGCAGTGGTAAGAGTGAAGCATTCATGAGTAATAATGAGCTCTCATTATTACTGTTGCAATTTTCATCCTCATCATTTGTGGTTATTTCAACATTGTTAAAATAAAAATGGAGTCAGCTAAGCTCAAGCAAGATAAGCTCGGGATTTCTGCGTAGCCTTTCAAACAGTTGCTCTTGAGATTGTGTCCGTTAGTAAGGAAGAATGGTGCTGAGAAAGTGACATGTAACAGATGCGGAGTAGTGTGTGAAGCTCAAGTGCTTGGGAAGGAATGCAGCGCTCACCTTGCTGAAGGCGACTGAAGCTGTAGGAGAGAAGGGGGACATGTCAATGGCTCATGAACCGTAGCCTCCAAGACTGGCAGCTCGCAGCAGAGGGCAGTGCTTGGCCAGTGTTTAAAACTTAATTTTCCCTTAGCTGATATAAGGCCAGTGTTTCATTGACCTGAGGTTTAAAAAATGACACAAAAATGTGGCTCTGACAAGTGCGAGACTCCATCTGAAGCTTCAAGTGCCTTAGACATGAAGGGGTTAGGAGTACAGCTCAGTGACAAAGTGCTTGCCTAGTATGTGCTTATCCCGCATTGGATCCCCAGCACCACTGCAGAAATAAATATGGGCCATTTATATTTTAGCCGAAATTATATACCCTGGTTACTGAGTTTTCAAGTGTCTTTCATTCTGAACAGTTTTTTTAGTATCTTACATTGAATAATAAGTTGTATGTCATTAGACTTGGATCTACCTTGCTGTGTGTGTGTGTGTTTGTTTTACAATTTGAGGGAAATCTAAAATACTGGAAGTGAAAAGAACACTTAAAAACCAAGCATGGACTTAGAAACCTTGGATGCTGTATAGAAAACAGCCTAAGAAAACTGAAAAGAGAGGCAAATAAAACCAGCTGCTGTAGAGCTAGAGGGTCAAAGGAGTGACAGGTAGGTCATTCCTGGGGTTTTCTTTTTGTCATTCAGCCCAGACTTGGAGCTAATGGAAGCCAGCTTTTCGAGCTGAAGGATCAGGAAAGGAGCATCCTGCAAGACAGGTGATTTTACTAAACATCCATTATATTCCAGGCAACAGCACAGAACAGCCTGTGGTCCTGCCCTGGGCCCACCAGCCAAGGTCAGGCAACAGGCCTGGCCATCCTGCCGGGGTGCTGCTAGCACTTAGTTGCAGTGAGATAGGAGCCAGTCCTGGCTTTCCCCACCTGGATTCTAAAGGGACTCCACGAGGGAAGGCTGGACTTCCACCCCACCTGTGGGAATCAGGGTGCTGTCTGAAGAGGCTTAGCGAGGAGTCAAGATTTTCAGCACTGTCCAGCGGTGACACCAAGGTGACAGAGATGTTTGAATTATCTAACAAAATTTGAATTAACCATTACAGAAATATTTCATGGATAATTATAATCATGCTTGAAATAAATGGAAAAATAGAACACTTCAGCAAAAAAAGTCTCAGAAAAAGAATAGAAGATAAAAAAAAGAGAAATGTTTGAAGTCAAAAACACCACACACAAGGGCCGGGGATTTAGCTCAGTGGCGCCGCACCTGCCTCAAAAGCATAAGGTTCTGAGTTCAGTCCCCAAACAAACAAACAAAAATCACAGGCAGAGTGAAAAGCTCCGGAGATAGATTTAGCATTATCCAACTGTCCAATGCAAGAATGAAAGGGAGAGGAAAGAATTCATGAGCTTGAAGATAGAAAACAGAACTCACCCAACCTGAACAACACAAAAACGAAGGAGAGAAAAAAAGGAACCGACCATCAGGGACTTTCGACCAATAACAAAGGTCCAGCCTTCAACCTTGGAGTCCTAGATAAGAGAAAGTGGGTGAGACTGGAGGGAAAGGAAAGTCCTCGGAGAACTAATGTCTGCAAGTCCTCCGGAGTTGACAAAGAAATAAACCCACAGGTCCAAGAAGCTTGGTAAACTCAAACAGAATGAACCCAAAGAAACACATCATAGTCAAATTTTTGAAAACTAAACCCAAAACTTTTGAAACAAACAAGAATATATGTGAATACAATAATCCAAGTGACAGCTCATTTCTCCTCAGATGGCAGAGGCCAGAAGGAGGTAGCACAGCATTTTTCAGGTACTAAGAGCAAAGAAAAATTAACCCAGTATTCTACATCCAGTGAAAATAGCCTTTCGAATGAAGGGAAAATAAGGATATTACTTTATGAAGAAATTGAAAATTTGGGACCAGAGGCCTACCCTAAATGAATGACTAAAGGATATTCTCTTTAAAAAAGACAGTTCTAAAAGAAACCTTGCAACATTAGGAAGAAAAAAGCAACAATGGAAAAAGTAAAGTTATAAATAAAGATGATACATTTTTCTTCTCGATTTTTCTAAAAGATTGAAGCCAAAATAACACTAATTTTTTCCCAATGTATGTAAACTTATTTCTAGGTAGTTTTCTTACAAGTGAAAGAGGGAAAGGGATTATACGTGAAGATAAGATTTGTATATTTTAATCAAACTAGGGGAGGAATCACTGTGATTATATGTATATGTGTGATATGTATCTATCAAACCACCACTTAAAAAGCTATGCAAAGAGATACACTCAGAAGTACAGTAGGTAAATAAAAATGGGATTCTAAATTGAGTAACCCACAGGAAGAATAGACAAATATAACAGGAAAAAGAAAACTAGAAAAAGAGAAAACAAAGTAAAAGACTTAAGCCCCAAAATTATCAATAAATATGGTAAATAAAGTAAACTAAATATAGCAGTTAAAAGATCATCCACAAAGTGGATTAAAACACATCACCCAATTATATGCTGTCTACAAAAACTTATTCCTAACATAACAAATATGTTGTTGACTGTGAAATGTGGGAAAATATATCCTACAAATATTAATCAGTAAAAACAAGAGTTGCATATTAATATCAGATAAACTGGTAAAATCTCCAGACAGTTAGAAAGTGTATAGCACATTTCTAAAAAATCCTATGAATCAAAAAAGTCATAAGAGAAATTTTTTTAGAAATGGAACTAAATGAAAATACAGCATATCAAAATAGATGGGACACAGCCAAGCCAGTGGTCAGAGGTAAATTCGCAGCATTGAACATGTACATTAGAAGAGACCAACCTCTAAAATCAGCAATCTAAGTCCTTACCCCCGGAACCTAGAAAAAGAAGAGTCAATTAAACTCTAGATAAGCAGATGGAAGGAAATGATAAAGAGCAGAAAGCCATGAAACAGAAAGCCAAGGGAGAAGACTGCTGAAACAAATGGCAGATCCTTCAGAGGTTAATAAAACTGAAGAATGTCCAGCAAGACTGATGGAAACCCTGAGAGACATCACCAGGGTCAGGAGTGAAATGGAAATCTGAAGACATCCAGAAGGTAACAGGGAGTGCCGCTGACAAGTCACACACACACACACACACACACACACACACACACGGGGTTGGCACCTTGGATGAAGGGCCAATTCCCAGTCCCTTAGGAGGAACAGCATACCACAACTCATCTACTATGGATGCAATCACTTAAGTATCCCTGTAACTACTAAGGAAAACAAATTTTTAATTTTAAAATTCCTGGAAAAAATCGGAGGCCCAGATGGTTTTACTGGAGAGAGCACACACCATTTATATACAGTTTCTTCCAAAAAATAGAAGAGCAGGAAGATCTCCCAATTATTTTTATGAAGCCTGATACCAAAACTAAACAAAGAATACCAAAAAGATCCAAAAATTTTAATTACATATTAACGTTCAGCAACATTAGATGATTCTTACAACAGTGTGGAGATTTCTGTAATGATATAAGCCTGGCTCATAGCACTCACCCAGCTCATGTGGTGTCCTGGGTTTGATCCCCAGCACCACACACACACGGAGAGGGGAAGGAGGATCAGTCAGTATAATCCACCACATTCACAGCCTGAAACACTGACCAAAATGCCAGCCATATGAAGGCAGAGAAAGCACTTACAAAACTAATTGTTCATAGTAAAAATCAGAAAACCAGAAGGGAAACATATCCTTGGTTTAATAACGAGCACAGGTGGCAAGCCCGTAGCTAGTGTTCTACTTATTCGTGAAGGAATAAAGACCTTCCCTGAATGTCTGAGAAAAGCTGACGATGTCAACTTGCACCATGCCAAAAGACCAGCTGGTTTTATAGGGCCTGAAGGAAATACAATCTATGTGCTTTGGAAAGGAAGAAGTGAAAGTGTCCCTTTTTGCAGATCACATGATTACATAGAAAAAAAATGTAAAGGAACCCTAAAACACCTCATACGTGAGTTCACCAAGGTTTCACGCAAGAAGATAGGCATGTATAGACGGGCAGTGAGCACTGGGACGGCAGTATGAAATGCAATCCATAGTTGCTCAAAAAATAACACCCAGGTATTAGTCTAATAATAGGCTTTTGTATGCTGTAAGCTACAAAATATTGAAGAAAGAAGTCAAAGAAACTTTAAATAAATGGAAAGACTATTAATGGATTGGAAGACGCAGACTAGCTCAAATGTCAGTGCTCCTGAAAGGTTTAATACATTTCTTGTCAGAATCTCAGTGAGGTGTTTTGTGGATATAGACAAGTTTATTTAAAATATGTAATTGTAAATGCAAAGGAACTGGAGTAGCCGAAACACTTGAAAAAGAAAACTCAGAGTAATCAGCTTACTCAGTACCAAAACTTGTTATTTTGCCACAGCAATAAGGACTTTGTGGTATTGGTGGAGGAAAGACATGAGGCTCAGCAGGACAGAATGTAGAATCCAGAAGCAGATCCACAATGTGCTCAGCTGGGTTTTGAGACAGGCATGAAAACAACTTGTGCCAGGAAAGATAGTGTTTTTAATAAATGGTACTTGAGCAAGTGGACAGCCAGTGGCATATAAATTAACGTCAACCTAAGCCTCACACCCTACATGAGAAATTAACTCAAACAGTAGACCGAAGTGTAAAATATGAGGCAATAAAACATTTAGACAAAAAGAAAATCTTTGAAATCTAGGACTAGGCAAACATCCTTAGGCTTGACATTAAAAGCATGATGCTCGAAAATATTTAATAAATCCAGCCTCATTGAAATGAAAAAATTTTGATTTGTAGAAGACTCTTAGTAAGAGGATAAAAATACAAACGACAAATTGGGAGAAAATATTCGTAGACCCCATATCTGTGAAAGGACTAGTATCTAGAATATATAAAGAACCTTCAAAACTCAACAGTAAAAATAAACTACTCGGGGGCCGGGGATTTAGCTCAGTGGTTCTGTCACCTGCTCCGCAAGCACAAGGACCTGAGTTCGATCCCTGGTACCAAAAGAAAAGAAATATGCACATGAAAAAAATATTCAACGCCTTTATCTTTAGGGAAATGGAGGTTGAAAGCCTGAGGTGTCATTATATGCCTTTTAGGGTATGGGAAGTAAAAAATGACAGCAGGAAATGAGGGCAAATAGGAAGAAATGGATCATTTGTGCACTACTGATGGGAATGAAAGTTGTATGACCTTCTAGAAAACTGAACATGTAACTTCTGTTCAATCCAGCAGTTGCACACTTGATCATCTATCCCAGAGTAGTATGAACATTTATATTTATACAAAAACTTGTGCATGTATGTTTATTGTAAACTTATTTTGAATAGTGAAAATCCAGAAATGCCTTTCAGTGGTTAGCCAGGCACATCCATACCATGGAATACTACTCAATCATGAAAAGAATAAATCATCATTGATAAGCACAGTAGTCCTGATGAGAATTATGCTGAGTGAAAAACACCAATCCTAAAGCATTATGTACTGTGGTTCTACTTTCATGACATTCTTGAAGTAACAAACTTACAGAAATGGGAAATAATTTTGTGGTGGCCAAGGATTAAGAAGAGGCTCTGGAGGAATGATGAAAGGGGAATCCTTACTGTCAGGTGTGTAACAATAAAGAATACCCCGACAGAGCTTTGTGATAGTGTAAATATTCTGTATCTTGATTACGTGGATGTCAGTACCCTAGATGTCAGTATACAGTTCTACAAGGCATCACCATGGATGGTATCGAGGTAAAGGATGTATAGGGTCACTCTGTTATCTCTTGATGGCGTGCAAATCTATACTTATTTCAAAGTAAAAACTTGCTTTCTGAAATCACGTGCTGTATCATCATCCCTCCCAGCAATGACCAGTGTCACTGTAGGTGGTGCACAGCGGTACAGACCATGGGTTCTAGCACAAGACTGTCAGGGCTGATTTCCGGTTCTAGCCATGTGTCTTCTCCTCTCTGTCCCGGTTCTGTTATCTGTCAGGTGGGGAGTAATGATTTTAGTATGGGCAGTGCTTCCCTCACAGGCTCATTTTAAGAATCAAGCTGTAGCGATATGTAAAACACTTAGATTCCGATAGTAGTGAGTGGTCCAAAAAGCGGCAGTGGTGGTGGTCACTGTGTTACCTTTTGATTCTCTTTCTTTAACATGATTGAGCTAAGAGGTATGCGTTTGTATATTTTGTTTGTCATTTATGCCTTAAGTTTTTTCTTTAATAATTCAAGACAATAAACAAAAAATATCCTGGCAAATACCCTACCCATATTTACAGACTTTGGAAAAGAATTGAAGTTACTGCCTGAACTTTTTTTTTTTGGAGACAGACTCTCGCTGTGTAGCCAGGCTGCCTTGAATTAATTCATGGCGATCCTCCTGCCTTAACCGCCTCAGTGCTGGGATTACAGGCATGTGCCACCATGCCCCGCCTAAACCGTGAATTCTTTTTTCCTTAATGGCTTGTAGCCATACAGTTACGGGACTTGGAGCACCCTGCTCAGCCGTTAGTACAGTGTGGAGGAGCACCCAGGCAGAGCTGTAGCCCTGTGTCTACATCCGCTGTGAGCTGCAAAGGCTGACTTCTTCCAGCCATGCTGGGGACACTTCCAACACGAGTACAGGACAGCACTGTGTCCTTGGGGACATCCCATATACTTCTCTATGTCAAAGGCCGCAGTCACTGCTGAAATACTCCATCTGGGGCTAGACTCTGCTCTCCCTAAGGCAGTGGGGTGGCACATTTAGTTTCTCCGAGCTTTTTCTTAGCTCAGGTTCTAGTCATGATAGATAATTTTGGGTTGGGGTCAGTATGCCTAAAGCCTAATTTAGCATGCTGTGATGAATGCTTTGTGTCAGTAGTTTTGAGCCACGCGTGAATTGAGGTAGTTTCACACTGCCGTGAGGGTGCTCTTGTAGTTTAATTAGTGAAATAGCAGCCTTCCAGATTTCCAAAATTTAAGTCAGAGACAACTTGAAAACAAACTAAAATTTGCTGTTTGGCAAATGTGAAGACTAACGTGATAAGTCCAGATGAGAGTAGACAGTGCAGGCAAGGCATGTCTTTTGTAAGTCATTTTTCAGAAATAAAGCTGGTGTGATACTATAAGCTTTCAGTAATTCCATGATTCTATCTCAGGTAGGGAAATATGCCTCCCCAAGACTCTCTCCAAGAAAATTCCCAGCTCAGGCTCTCTTCTGGTATGGGTTTGCTGTTGGTTCAGGTGTGTCTAAAATTCTTCTGCAATTAATTTTTTTTCTTTTTCTTTGCTTTTTAAACAAATGTCTTGTTTTATTTCTGAATTGCAGCCATAACACAAAAACAACATCTTGGTTAGACCCTCGGTGCCTGAGCAAGCAGCAGAAGCCTCTAGAAGAGTGTGAAGATGATGGTAAGAACTGAGCAGAGCACGCGCAGAGAGCTGAGGCTTATCCCTCTGTGCAGATTCAAAGCATGGTAGCAAGGTCAGCTGTCTTTTAGCACTGAGTTTTTAAAAGGTGGTTTAATTCTAGGAAATGCACATGGTTTTCAGAAGTGCAGTTTATTTTCAAGTAAAGGCAGGTGCCAACTAGTGTCTTGGTTGGAAATAGAATCTGATCTTAGCCAGAAACTATTCAAATTCGTCCTCTGTGTTCAGTCACATAGAACTAGGGCTAGAGAATCCATTGGTACCTTGATCACTCACACCTCCTGGACCATAGCCTTTTGTTGTGAAAGTCATGGAAAAACTTCAGGCTCGTTCTTGGCTTCCACATCTTTTGTTATTTTATCGTTGCCCCGGTTTGGGGTTGGGGAAGCAGATCTTGACCTGGTTGGGAACCACTGTAACTTGGGATATACCCACAATATGCAGAGAGTACATCCTTCTGAGAGAGAGGCTGAGATGTTACCTGGGGCCAACCTCTCTTCTTTTTTTTTTTGGTACCGGGGATTGAACTCAGGACCTTGCACTTGCGAGGCAGGCGCCGGAACCACTGAGCTAAATCCCTAGCCCTCCAACCTCTCTTCTTACTTTGGGATCAGTAGAAGAGTTTTTGTTAAAAAGGTTTATTTCAAAGCTTTGAGCGTTTTTAATGACTTACACAAAATGAAATTGTAATAAAATGAAGACAGTAAGTGTAGCGCTTTTCGGTAGCACAGGGACATCTGCCCCATGTTCTACCAAGATGGCTTTGTTGTGCACTCACTGAAAGTGAAATGGTTTACTTTGCTGCTCGTTACTCAGTTCTGACATTTGATTAGTTTATAATTATTGAATACACATTTTTTTCTATAAGATAACAAAACTTTATTAATTCATCCTATAATGAAGAACTCTGTACGTGCATGTGAAGTTTGTCAGGAAACGGAAGCCAGTATTTTACAGATCAGTTGTGTTGCAGCTGTACTCCAAGGCTGTACCTGGAGTCCACGTGCACGTGGTTAGCCTCCCATTGTGCCTGACTGGGACATAGCACGAGATGCGTGCAGAACTGTGCACTTACTGGGCTGACTTGTGGAAGCACATGTCCCTCCGGCTGGGAGGGAAGGGCCGGGTTCTTGCCTCACTTTGGTGGCTTTGTCCGTGGCTGCAGGAGTAAGGAGACAGCTGTGAGCAGCTGTTACTCACATGTTCCGGGGATAAAGCACTGTTCTGATTACTCAGAGTCCATTTAATATAGAGCACATAGTGACAGGTTTCCAAAGATCAGAACATAGAACACCCTCAGCTATAAAACTCTAGAAAGGAAAATTCAGTCTTTATTTGATGACTGATGACTTTGAAAGCACTTGAGTCTCTCGGAGTCTTTTGTGTAATGTCCAGTATAATTACGCTGGGAATGCATGAAAATGCCTGTTGATATAAATTTGTAGAAGACAGAGGTTGCAAGAGCTTTTACTGAGAAAAACTGTTAATGGAAGAAAAGTATTGAGAAGATTTACTAACTATTTTTGTTACAAAATCTTTGAACACTTAGAATTCTTATCATTCCTGTTATCTCCCTTAGCACAAGTATGTGTTCATTTTAGTAATTATCCCTTCAACATTAGAATTCACATATTCTATATCTAGTAGAAATTACATGTATGTCTGTGTGTCTGTACAGACAGCATAATCAGACTATGACAAGTATCAGCTTCATTTTTTATTGTTAGCACTAAGCTGCAGTCATTGTTTATATTTTGACACGAGTATACACTGTCAGTCCCAAATACTGTATTTCTTTCTAACTCTGTAGTTCATTTGCACATGGGATATGACAGTACAAAGTTATACTCAGTTATTACAAAGACTTTCTGTTTCCTATTTCACAAAATGAGAAATTGGCTTTGGATTTTGATTTTCAGGGTATTCATTGCTGCCTTGCTCATTGCTTTGCCTAGTTCTACTAGAAGTCTCCAACATTGCTTTTGAGCTGCAAGCCAGTGTTTTAATCTGCCTGATTGATAAACCAACTGGATGTCTCAAGGAGACTTCAAACACAGTCTGATTGAAACCAAACTGATGATCTTTCCCAAAGAAACCTGTACTAAGTGTTCCCTGTCTCAGTTGAAGGCAAATCCACACACACCCAAGAGTTTCATTAGTCTATAACTACACACCCACTTCTAGCCCATGAACCTCTGGATTCGCTTGGTCTTCTAAATATTTTCTTTGCCACCTCCTCCACTTCTGATCTGCGCCACACACGGAGTCTTGCTTCTGCCCTCCCTGTGCTGCACTCAGAGCGGTTTTAAATGTAAATGTGTTCCTGTTCTCACTGACCACCCTGAAGCCCCAGTTAGTGCCTCTGCAGTCTGCTCAGTGCCAGCCTTGGTCTTGCTTGGCTTCTCCAAGCCCCGTGTAATTGGAGCAAGGAAGTTCATGTGTGCAATGGTTCCTGTGTGCTGGGCTGTGTTTTCCTCCCAGTAAAGATTAAAATATTTTACTGTCAGCAAGAGGAAGTCAGGAATGGAAAGACTTTTCACCTGTTTTACTTGCTGAAATCACCGAGAACATTTTCATGACTTAGAAAAATTACATACAAAAAATTCAAAATCAGGAAACCCTGCTTCCCAGTCCTCTTCCAGGGCGGCATCCAGGCCTCACCTCTTCCATGTACATCACCATGACACGATTCATTTGTGTAGCTCCTTGTGGAAAGACACAGAGTATACTGTACAGTTCACTCTCTATTTGACCTCACCCTCCATGTTTCAAGCTACTTGTAAGCTAAATAGTGCCTTAATGATGGTGTAATTGCCTCACTGATTAGAGGATTATTGAAGGATTAAAAGGACTAATGAAAGGTCTAACAGCCTGATTTGCTGCAAATAAGGTCCACAGTAAATGACTTCCCACTTAGGAGCATCCAGACCACAAAGGTATTTGTCATCTTTTACAGCCAATCAAATCCTGTGTTGCCATGCAGGTAAATGAGCCATAGAATTATTTTGCCAATATCAGCTCTTAGCATTTTGTGCTTTACCTTGAGGTTCAGAGTTTATTAGCCAAGCCAGTGAAATAAGCCACATGCAGGTAAGGACAAATGAAGTGATGTGTTGCTTGTTTTTCTAAGAGGAGTTTCCTTCTTGGTGCTGGTGTCTGAATTTTTCTTTCTCTCTTTCCTGTCCTATTCCTGCTGTTCCTTTGGAGAAGAAGGGGTCCACACCGAGGAGCTGGACAGTGAACTAGGTAAACCCTCTGGCAGCTGCTGCTGCTGCTGCATGCTCACCTGCACGAGTCCTTCTCCTGTGAATTGCCAAGTCCCTCTGTTTCTCTTCAGTTATCATCTCCATTCCAGTGTATCCATGAAACGGCTGTCTTATAACTCGTGGGTTTGACTGCAAGCAGCACACAGTTATAATGCATTTTATCTGCAAAGAAACTGTGGGTGAATTGAGACGAGAATGAAGTTAGCAAATCGGTGATGGTCTTGTGAGGGCTGGAGAACTGAGGTGGTGCTGGCCATGTCCCTTGGACATCCATGTAACCTGGCTCGTGGCATTTTCTGTTTCTTTAGTGTGGATGGTTATCTATGTAAGTAATATCCCCCAGAAAAGCAGAATAAGAATCCACAAGATTAATTTAATGCTTATTGCAGGAGTAGTTGTCCTAAAACTAATTTTCAGTGATTAATTGAACAGTTAGTAAGTCCTATGATCATGCTGTTTTAAAGCCATGAATTTCATGTTGTTGTCCCTAGAGTGATGTCTTGGAAACTCTAAGAAATGTTTACTGGTGGCATTCTCCCTGAAGGTTATATAGCAGTGCAAATCAAATCTCATCTATTCTAGAGCTTACGATTAATTTATATTTGCAGATAATGCCAAAATATTTTTTTCTTTGCTATTGGAATATATTGAATTGTATTCTTGCTAAATTAAATGTTTTCCATTCAGATTTTAACAACTAAAATTAGTTTGCATTGCTTCTAATGAAGTCCCTGAAAGATAGATGGGAAAACCCAAGGTTGAGCTGAATTTCAGATGGAAGCCTTGACTGATTGGAAATTGACGATAGTTATATTTTCTAAGTAAAAGATTGCTCTTAACATCACTATGAATAGAACCAACCTAACATTATTGAATTGGCCTGGCGCTTTTAAGATTATCTTACAACCTAAAAATACAAATCTGATTAATATAAATTATCACTTCTATTTGGTTGCATGTTTTTGTTACATGAAGAAAATATTGGTTGCCTGGAGTTGTGATACAGAATTTAGCTCTGATTTTCTTAATGTTTGTTAAGAAGATTATAACTGATGACCATGCCCACGGTGGTTGGCAACTGTTTAGGTGTCTGTGGTTAAAGATGTTTCATAGCTGTCCTGTGGTCCATGCAGTAGGAGTGACGTGAGGTCCACCCTGTGTAATAGAACAATTCAGAGCTGATTTTATTTTTAAAAAGAACATCACTTTAGGGCCGGGGATTTGGCTCAGTGGTTTCGTCGCTTGCTGCGCAAGAGCAAGGACCTGAGTTCGATCCTCGGTACCAAAAAAAAAAAAAAAAAGAACATCACTTTAGTGATACTAGATAAAGTAGTTGAAAGAGACTAAGCCAGGGTTTTCCTAACCAAAGCAAACACCCCATCCTTTGTTGGGCCAGTTTCTGCCCCTCCTGCTCCCTGGGTAATGAGTGGCACTCCGGGGGAGGTGGCCCTGGAAATGCATGATGGTGTGCAGGAGCACCACTGTGATGCTTCTGAGGCGGTCTGAACGTCAGAGTTTCAAGAAAGAAGGTTCACATCTTCCTGCAGTGTGACCATGGTATGACAGGAAATTCCCGGTGGTGCTGAAGACCCTCAGAGGGGAGTTGCAGTGATGCGTTTGTGTCCCTCTTCACGCTCATGCCTCTAATTCAGGAAGACGGCATGTTGTGATTGTGAGCTGTCTCTGCGTCAGATCAGTTTGCTTGGCTTCCACTCACTGGCTTGCAACGTCCAGACCTCTTTTTGCTTCCCTCTTAAGAATTATGTAAATTGGGACTGAAAGAGGCACACTTTTGGTGCCTGTGAGGAAACTTCATGTGAATGTGTTTTGACATTTGACACTGCAATCAGCACATTTTGGTTATGACTTTATTATTAACTAATTCTAGCTGGTTGGACTTCCCCATACTTCCGTACAGTTCTCTGTCCCTTTAACGTGGGACGGGTAGGAAACCCATCGTGGTCCTGGAGTGACTGCTGGCTAGCAAGCACTTGCTCTGCCCTGTGCTGTTCAGTAGTTTACGAATCTGCTCAGTAGTTTACGAATCTGCTCAGTGAACCCACAGTTGACCTTCAAGGGAAGTCAGAAAGTTGAGGGAACCAGCCCAGGGCCCCAGAGCAGTAGAGCTCAGTGGCCGCAGAGACCCCTCCCCGTCTGGGCAGTGCCAGCGGGGTCGCAGCCCTCCGGCCTCTGACAGGCTGAATGGTCTTGTCTGGCCTGATGGTGGTCAGATGTGGGGACTGCCTTTCAGGAGTCCTCAGTGTGTTTATTTTTTAAAAGTATAACATAATCACTTTATGGGCTTAAATACTTCCTGCCATTTTCAGTTTTTTATAACCAAATGGCAAATTCTAGGACAAACAGCTTCCTTTTTTAAATCAATGACCCATTTCTATTTTCAGCTTTAGGAGACTAATTCCTGTTATTAAGTTAATCACCACAGTGGACGTGAGAAATCTATCTTTTCCATTCAAAATAAGACTTAACTTGAAAAACTGGAAAATTTCTGGAGGTGGTTCATCTGTTTCACAAGTGTTTAAATTTAAAAATGTCCAGAAATGCCAGTTGACTGACCCATTTCTGAACTTCAGAACATGCAGTCACTGAGACACAACAGGCTAGAAGTCAGCAGTGGCTCATCTCGAAGCCCTTGCTGTGCGGCTCCATGTTGTGCTTAGCCAGGACACTGGTACTCATCTTTGTGTCCCTGCGTCTGACACATCCTCAGGCGAAGAGTAGGCACCCAGTTACCGCTTGTCAAATTGTAATCGAGTGAATTGAATGCATAATATTTTCCCTATTTTATCTAAAGATCATCTAGTCAAATATTTCAGGTTGCAGACTTCGGAAAGGGGTCTGATTCTGCTCATTGTAATGAGGTTTCTTATTCTCACCTGCTCTTCCCCCCCTTACAAATGTGTGACTCTGCACCAATTTGCATTTTTTAAATTTTCAATTTCCCAATTCTTTAGAAATATTTTTCTGGTTCATTTTCATTTAAATGGTAATTTCTAGCTTTGTAAGGGAAAATCATTTCCCAGGCATTCAATTTGCATTGGTCTGCAAGACTCGGTGTATAAAAATGCCAAGTTGTGTCAACATCTGCAATTTGGACCTGTGTGGCTTTTTAGTAGCTTAGGTCTGCTGAATTCAAAGGCTTCCTTAAAACCTGTTAGGTGGGTTTTTTTAATTAGAAAAAAGTGGAGAAAATCTATCTCTTTGCAAACAAGTAACATGTGGAGCAAAAACTGTGAAATGAATATCTCTTAATGTGCATCCAAATCTGAACAGAACATAAACTTTGATTAATGAGTGTGTGTGTTTCTGCACGCACACATGCCTCCATCTCAGTCCGGAGCTGGAAGTGGCCTGTGTGAGCCCTCCACTCATGAAATGGTCATCGTTTCAAAACAGTGATGACATGATTCCTTGAATTTAAAAAAAAATCTGCTTCAAAATAAGTGTATATCACTTATTGTAGAATGCCAGCTCTCAATAGTTACTTCTAGAAATAATGGTTCATTTGGAGTATAATGTTATTTAAGCTTTCACTCTGCATAGATCGAGGTGGCTTTAAAATCAAGAAGAGAAATTGTTGCTCTGTAAAAATTGTTTTAATGGCACGAAGCACGTATTTACTTCTTTCACAAAGTAAAACTGTCTTGGCAGTGAACCTCACCCAGTAGATCCTTGGGGTAGAAGTCACTCTTACCTAGTTAATAAAGTTCATTCCAGCCTTTGACACAAGACCTCCCGAAGTGAAGTCCAGCAGAGCACGGTTCAGCCTGCACGGCAGCGCCGCGTGTAAAGGAATAGCCTGTCCCCTGCAGCTAGTGAGCTGTCCGCAGCCCAGACCTGGGTTGCTCTTCCCCAGGTGAGGAGGAGGCAGAGGAGCAGCCCAAGCACAGCCCCCGAGCGTTAGGTGTGTGCTGTTTTAGGGCCCAGTTCTACTTCGGCATTTCATTTAGACAGTAGCATCTTATTTGGGAACAAGGAGCAAATGAGATGCAGACTTTACTTTCTTCCAAGGAAAGCAAAACAAGCACAGTTGTGTGGACAAATGAAAAGGAGCATTAATTTCCACCGATGTCTGCTTGTGTGATAGGTGGCTTGGAAAGAAAACAGAAAACAGCAAATAGCTAAGGCAGGAATAGTCACTCGAGGCAAGCTTTAAGGTCCTATTAAAATCTGATTTGATAATAGAGAATAATGGCAGCCAAGACTGCATTTATTAAGTTTTATTTTCTGAAATAAAATATCACTGGTTAAAGAAGCTCTTTGTATGTAGAAAAATATACTGAGAAAGTAAAAATAATGCATGCTCCTTTTGGTTGGATACAGTTCTAGTTGGACTTAAGGTATTTTTATAAGTCTCTCTGCCTGACTTGGTTGATGGCAGTCCCAGGCGCGCCCAGCATCTGCTCCTCCTGCTCTAAACGCCCTTTCACTTTTCAGAGCTGCCTGCTGGTTGGGAGAAGATTGAAGACCCTGTCTACGGTGTCTACTATGTAGAGTAAGTGCCTATTAATAAACCACACATTAGTTTCTGCCTCTCTGGAATTATGTACATTCATGCTAAGCAGAATTTGTCATTATTATAAGACACAGGTAAATAATAATACATAAATTTTAAAATGAAAATATGTATTCTGTAATGAACAAGAAAATATTCGGTGAATCCAAAGGTCAGTGCTGTCATTAATACCCTTACTGAGGACAGGATTCACGGCTCTCGTTTGCCACTGTATTGTGAAGGCTAAATATAGTCCTGGCATTTGGCAGGTGTATAATGAGTATTAGTTGGACAAATGAATGAGAAAAGCCAGGATGCAGGAGAACAGCGATTATGTATCTTCAGGAGCAAGACGTGCTTTAAAGTCATTTGAAAAGAACAAATGCCTTGCAAATGCCACTCATAGTCCTTCCTGCTGCAATGAAGATAAGTGGCCTGCTTTCTCTCATGCTGCCACGTTGAAGTCATTCCTATAATGTCCTTGTGATATGACATATGCAAAAATGCCAGGCCATAAAATGTCCACTGTCTTATTGTAAGAAAAAAATCGAGTTCGATATAGCAAGTGTCGTTAGCTTATATGAGCATTGCCTCCTCTTTACATGACAAGAGTTGGCAATTTGGGGCATCAGAGAAACAAGCACGGTTGTTTCTTTGACCCTCCTGAGATAAATTTCCTTTGTGAACCCTGAAAACTATCTTTCTTACAGATGCACAGCAAGCTTTCTTCTACTTAGAGTTCATGTACATTGCCCCTAAGCTAGCCTTTGTAAGGGAAGGATGGGTGGTGACTGCTTTGACAGGTGGCAGAACTGGTGTGAAAGCCCAGGTGTTTGCTTGTACAATGCTCGTATAGAATGTGTGTGTTTAAATTTAGGTATACTTAAGTATGTATATTCGCTACGTAAGACCTGCTTGTTGCATTTAGGCAACCACACTTTCATGTGATACCGTGGGCATTTGGGTAGAGTCAGCAGCTGAAATTCTGGGATCTGAAGCAAACTGGCATGAGCTGGAATGCCTGTTTATTGTTTGCTGCATTCCAGTGAGGGGAGTTATTAACTACACAGAAGTTCACTGCCCTTAGCCATAAAATCAGCAGTGTCCTCTTATCTGTAATTTTACTATGATTTTAGTTGCCCAAAGTCAAGCAGAATTTGAAAGTATTAAGTGAAAACTTACAGAAACAAGGGATGCATAAATTTTAAATTGTGTGCCATTCTGAGTAGCAGGATGAGATCTCCAGCCACCCCATTCCGTCTGGCTTAGGAGGAGAATGATCACTGTGCGCAGCGTATATGTGCTGGGTAAACCATACTGCGGCCTTCTTGGTTACCAGATTGGCTATCATGGTACTGCAGTACCTGTGTTCAAGTTACCCTCATTTATGTTACTTAATTATGGCCCCAAAGCTCAAGAGTAGCAATGCTGGCAATTGGGATATGTTAATGAGAAGCCATAAAATGCTTCCTTTAAGTGAAAATCTCAGTAATGGAGAACAACAATCATATCGCTAAGGTCTATGATAAATTATTGCTGCTAATTCCTTCCTATGCCTATTCATAAATTAAACTATATGGGGAGAAACATATAGGGAGAGAGTTCACTGTTATCTGGTTTTAGGATCCATGGAGTCTGGGCATGTGTCCCTCATGAACAAGGTGGTATTATTCTATGAATAAGAATAAGACTTGTCTCATGGCATTATTGAGGATTTTCCCAAAAAATGCTTGTGCAAATGATTGCACAATGCTTGGTGCATATAAATAGGCAGTAACCTTCATTTCCTCTTCTTAACTGCTTTTTGACACAACCAAGCCAACATCAGTCCACCTGCATTGCTCTGTTTTAGCCAAAGGACTTGGCCTGATAGGGCTTGTGTATGTGTGTGTGTGTGTGTGTGTGTGTGTGTGTGTGTGTAGGTGTTTCCTTGTTGAAAACTGATTACCTTCTTCCCCAGCCACATCAACAGGAAAACACAATACGAGAACCCAGTTCTTGAAGCCAAACGAAAGAAGCAGCTAGAGCAGCAGCAGCAGCAACAGCAGCCGCCACCACCAGAAGGTTGGCCTCTTCCCCTGGGGACATCTGCGCTAGGAATGCTAGGCAAGGCCCGGACACTGACACCCCCATGTGGTCAGAGCTGGCCTGGAGGATCCAGGCATCCACCACTCAGAGAAGTTGCTGTCCAGGGAAAGAATAGAGGCTCCTGCTAGTCTCCCCACTCCCTGTTCCCACTCCCACCCAACAGCCAAAGGGGAGTCCCAATTCAAAGGTACCCACACCCCTCTCTCCATCCTGATGTGGAAAGGAGCATCTTTAGGCAGGAGAGCTGTCTGAGGGTACAAGAACTCTCCTGCACTGCAACCAGCCTCTAGGTCCAAACTCCTTTTTTCCATTTTTACTTTAAGCAGAATTACTGGGCATGAAGCTAACACTTATTTTAGGAACATTACATGTAATAATCAGAAAGAGCTGGTAATTTTAAGTGCTTTTTATTACATGTTAATTCACCTTCTTTGTAAAAATAAGAGCAGTTCAAGAGTATAGAACATTGAATTCTCTAATGCTAAGCCCCCATTATCAGAGGTAAACACTACAGAAAATTTCGAGGGTCATACAAATTACATATGTTAACAGAAATTATATGAATATATCCATACATAGTGTGTGCATGTGATTAACCTGTTACCTTATAATTTCTAGTAGCTGTATAACATATCATTTAGTGACTGTTTCCATCATTATTTAGCCATCCATTTATTAATAGATACTTAGATTTTTCTAAATTTTTTATTGTGATGTTTTAAAATAACATTTAATATTCCCCTCAATAATATGTAAACATTAGTATATGAATATGGAATGACTATGTACTTTTTTGGTGCTAGGGATGAAACCTAGGCTGCATGCCTGCTGAGTACATGCACTGCCACTGAACTATACCCAAGCCCTCAATTATTATAAATACAGACCTTAGGCTATCCGTTGGTGAACTTTTCTGAAAATGGGAAATAATTTAGGCTTTGTGATACATACAGTCACTCTCACACTTACTCAGCTCTGCCGATGGAGTTTGGAAACATCTATAAACAAAATGTAAATGAACAGGTATATCTCTGTGGCAATAAAACTTTAAGGACATTGTAATTTGTACTTCATATTATTTTCACATGTCATTTAGAAGTGTAAAAGTGGGCTGGAGATTTAGCTCAGTGGTACTGCATCTGCCTCGAAAGTGCAAGGTCCTGAGTTCGATCCCCTGTATCAAAGAAAAATGTAACAGCTATTATTGGCGCACAGGCTGTGCATGAACAGGCATTGGACCAGTTTGCCTGGTAGGCCGTGGTTTGCCAACAGCTGCCTAAGCATGTGTGTATTGGCCAGTTGAAAAGTTCTCTTCTCTAATCTCTTTTTTATTGAAAAAGAACTTTTGAAACACATTTTTCCTGAGGTGATGAAGCTTGATGTGTTGGAAAGTATGGTACGGACAGTGGAGTATGTGCAGCTGCATCCATCGGCTGAGTAGAAAATGGCCATGGCCCATCGCAAGGTGCACTTCCTGCAGGTTACCTCTGGAGCTCCACAGTGCACTGGTTACGTCCAGGACATAGGAGTCCTGCTGAGGGGTCCCCTTGGGCTTCAGAGACTACAGAGTTAGTGCCTTGGCAAACTGCTGGCATCCACCTTCCTCCCATTTACTGCCTATGACAGCCAGGTTCTGCAAACCAGCCCTTCCCGCTTTCCTTCAGGAATGCTCTCTCTCAGAAGGCTGCCTTTCAGCCACTGTGTCTTCCTGATACTTCTTTACTTGATCCCACTTTGGACTCTCCAACCAGAGAGAACTAGAGTTTTTACTGATCATATTACATTTCTCGCCTCAAACATCTTGGACAAGAGAGAGAGCTGTTGATACCCTTCACATAAAGTGAGGTCAGATACCAGCTTCTTTCTAACGTAAGCTAACTGCCTGGTTTACTGGTTTGGGCCTCTGAGAAGCACAGGAATCATGTGGAAGTGGGCCAGCTGTTGGAAGGAAAGACCAGAAACTGTCTCTTCTTTCTTGTAGAGTGGACAGAAGAGCATTCATCCCTTGTGCCTCCTGTTATTCCAACCCACCCCCCGAGCAATCCGGAGCCGACCAGAGATGCTCCACTTCAGGGTAAGGTGTTTTTGCTTGGAAAACTGTCAAAGGTGCTTTCACCACCTAACGGTTCACCCTGAGAATCCTGAGGGCAGTGTGCTGGCCACGTCCTGGTTACGTACTGACTGCGATCCTGAGCTTCGCTGGGCCAGGTGTCACTTCAGACAGCCCATTCCTCTCTTCAGGAAATTTCACAGAAGGATCCTCTTTATATTCCCTGTCATGTTATCTTGTAAAAATTAGAAAATGTGTAGTTTTTGGTCATCCTGTGTGTAAGTCATTGGACCGGCAAGTTGTTAAAAAGTTAAGCTGTATCACTCTCTTTCCTTTGGTAGTGAAGACCATAAATGGAGGCAGTTTTAAATGTATTGTTAATCAGACATCAAAACAATTAGAATCCTTTCTGAATAAAATTTTCAATTATTGTGATAATCTAAAAATAACGATACTTGTTCAATAAGTTTTGAATCCAGAGTCTTTCAACCTTAGCACTGTTGACATGGGCCGGGTAATTCTCCCCAAGGTCTGTGCCGTGCATTGCTGGACCCTTAACTGCAACCTTGTCCACAGATGTCAACAGCTCTTCACCCCACCCCACCCCCAGTGACACCCAGAAGTGTCCCCAGACGTGGCCACATGCCTCGGGGGAGCAAGACGTTCCCAGAGTCGCAATGACTGATTTAGAGGCCAAAAATATCCAGTACTAGTCAAAGAAGATAAATTCAAATGTCGGCGTTGGATGTTTCACAGTTCTGGTCAGCGTACTTGTTTTCGACTAGGATTGTTTTGAAAACGTGTTTGGATGTTTTGTGCTTTAGATTCTCCTGCCCCGTTCTCGCCACTGGTGTTGGTGTTTCTCGTGTTTTACAGTGTTTCGGTTGGTGTCACATTCACAATAGCTCGAGTTCCCTCGAGAGGACGATTCTGAATATTCGAAGCTCCTGGGCTTCCCACCCCCAGGCCTCATGACTGTTCAGTGATCAGAAACGTTTCTGGACTTCTTTTCTTCAATAAGAAATATAAAACAAGCATCACATTTAGCAGAGCTAGAAAATATTTGTGGTACTAAATCATTAGCAATACTCTAAAATTCATCTTCCTCTCTACATTTTTTTGGGGGTACTGGAGCTCGAACTTGGGACCTTGTGCTTGCAAGGCAGGCGGTGGAACCACTGAGCTACATCCCCGGCCTTCATCTTGGAGTGTATACATTGCAAACAAGATGTAGCTATTAGATGTAAAAAGATATGTAGAAGAATGATTTTTTTCTCTCTTTGATTCTTCTATTATAATTTTCATAAGAACAAAATTGCCCCTCTACTAGCTGATACTATCATTAGGTTAGTATTGATATCAATTTACATAAAATGATTTCTTCTGACATAAGTATACTTTTTAATGGTGATGATGGCCTTAAAAAGTAGAATATAGCTGCTTTTGAGCTTTGCCCTGTCTTTACCAGCCTGGCTCATGTCGGGTCATGGATAGATTCCCCTATTGTGTTCACTCTTAACCATTGTGTAGTTCTCATTTATAAAAATTAACACTTACAATTAGTGTTCATTTGTGTTCTCTTAGGGTAAAGCCCATACAGCTATAATACTATGGATTATTTCTTCTTTTCCTTATCTGTTTTTTTCCCTTAGCTGGGATAACCCAAACCCAGGTCTAACCCTGGATATGTACTTCCCGCTGACATTACTATGGAGTGAACTCGTGTGTGTACATGTGCGTGCACATACATCCTTACATGCACATGGTAGCTAGTCAGTCTCCTTTACAAAACTGTCTGAAAGGTTAAATAAAGATTAAAAGTTCAGGTTCTAATTGCCAAATGGGACACCAACTAAGATTCTAGATGGCATTTATCTGTGAACCTCACTTTAGCCTCGTTGCTATGGCTCTGAGTTACTATCTGGTTCAGTTACTCAGCGTCCTTTGCGTCTTGGATAGGACTCTGTATGGATACCATTGGTTACTACATGTTACCATTTGAATTTAAATTAATTACAATTTTGAAAACTTAGATCCTCTGTCCTGGCCCACATGTCAAGGACACCATAGCTAGATAGAATAGCAGTGGGTGCCATACTGGACAGTGCAGATAGGGAGCATTTCCTTCTCTGCGGGAAGTGCTATTGGACAGTGCTGATCAGGAGCATCTACACACCAGATTCGAGAATAGCTTCGTGTGGCAGGGAAACAATCTCTAAGGACTGTCAAAACCCAGAAGAAAGACTGATTCAGTGAGTCGAGACTAAAATGAGTACATTTTAAAAAGCTACCCCAGTGATTTTCATACACAGCCAGTTCTTATAACTGCTGACCAATTCAGAGAGGTTAGGATCTCAGAAATTACACTTGCCACAGAGCTGCAGCAGGAAGCCTCAAATTCCACTGCTTATGGGTAAGAAAATCTTTCTTCCCACAGCTGCATTAACTAATGAGCCACCCATACATAAAACATAATAAAAGTGCATAGATGTGAAACTTTCTCTTCTCCCTCTGGAGTTAGGAATAGGAAAAGGAAGTGGTGTAATTTCAAAGTTCTGCTCATGTCTCTATCAAGTAAAAACATTCTAAGCACAAAATGTGCTAAGCACAAAATAGCCTTAAAAAAATTCCAATAAGCTGCCTGGCACTTTTTTACATTTCCTAACTTTCCCTTTAGTATCAGTGAAAAATCCCAACACCCAGACATTTCTTTTCAGCCTTCTCAAAGACCTGTTGAATCTCATTTTTTAAAATGCTTTTATTCATTTATTAAAAAAAAATTTGGAGCACATAAAATGGAGCAGACATGTACAAATGGACAAAAATCCTCGTGACGCTTACATTCTAGTGGTTTTGCATATGTGCACGTGACGTGTACCTCATTCCTGAGCACGGGCACCATGAGAAAGAAAACCACACCAATAAGTAAGATGTATACGGTGTTAGAAAGTAGTAGGACAAAAAGCAAGCAAGAAAGGGGGAGTGGAAGTGTGGGAGGAGGAACCGTAGTCAGGGAAGGGCTTACGGAGCAGGGGACAGATGCTGACGTCTGCCTGACTGAAACGTGTTTTCCTCTGAGCTCCCGAGCTCCTCGTACACCTCTGTCCTCACTCCCATCTCATAGCTGGTTTAGCCTCTGTGTCCTCATCCTCTTCCTGCAACTGGCATCCCCCTGTCTGCACCTCGAAAGATGACTTTGCACGATCCTGTAAGTCTTGTCTTTCTTCAGCCACAGTGGCAGGGCTGTAGTTTGCCCTAACTCCAGTAGCCCCGGGACTGCACGAGAGAGGTTAGTGAGCAGACCTCTGACTACATGCAATTTAAAAGAGCCTTCTTCTTGAAAGCCCGAAACTTTTAAAATATGCAATTAAAAATTGTATGCATGCCCAGAGACTTTGTAAGGCCTTTTAATTATAGCTAACCAAAAATAACTTCTTCCTGGGTGCCAGTCTTGCAGCGCAGGCTTTATGGGGACTTCTTTTCTCAGTTTTTGGGGGGAGGGATAGCATTTTTGATAGTAGAAGAATCTAGCAAGGGCAGGGCAGAAGAGATGAGAATCTTCTCATGGAATTTTGTCCACTACTTGGGACAGAGACACTGCTAGGAGTTCCTCAATTTCAGAGAAATACCTTATAGAGCCCAAAGACCTTTTTATTTGTATCTAAAATATTATCCATTAATATATAAAAAATAAATATTAGGTTTTGTGTTTGGAAGTTATTTAACTAACTCTTACTTTATTTTAAATACGCTGATTGAATTTGAGACGGTAAGGCTCTTGTTTCTAACTGTGTAGGTTTAGTATAAGGGTTCTGTTTTGGCTTGTAGATTTGTTTTGCTTTGTTCTGTCTTTAAATGTCAGAAGCCAGAAATCCTAAGCTTTTTCAAAACAATGGACCTTAACAGTGGTTGACTACTTAAAAACTAATTTTAAAGGGGCAAATAAATAGGAAAAGTCAGCTGACTTTAGAGATCTCTTCAAAATAATGACCTTCAGTTTTGAAAATAGTGATTTTGTGTTTTTGTCAAATCATTTTGTGTGTTTCCTATTATCAGTGCATTTTCAGGCTGAGCTTTCTGTTTAATTTAAAACTAAAGTTTTTGCTCAAGCCCAAAGCAGCACTCAAGGAGCCATACTGCAGCATAAAATAAAACAAAAGGAAGGAAGAGAGACTTTGTGGTAGCTCAGTTACTGCCAGATTGTAAACTGAAGCCAGGGAAGTGTGAACGCCGCGAGACCGGTTTTGTTCTTCCTCGGCCTTCTTTGGACCTGAGGGCGGGCCCGCTGCGAGCCCCGCGCCTTCTCAGCAGAGCGCCCGCACACGTCTCCGCCCGCCCCGGGACCTGCGCCCCGGGACCTCGGCCCTCAGCCCCAGCGCGGAACGTCACCTCTGCGCTGCCCCAGATCTTTCATTCACCTTTAAGTCACTCAGGCTTATACTCTTTGCACTTGTGTTACTTCAGGCAAACCCTTTTTCACGCGAAACCCTTCCGAGCTGAAAGGCAAGTTCATTCTCACAAAGCTTCGGAAAAGCAGTCGCGGCTTCGGCTTCACGGTGGTCGGCGGGGACGAGCCTGACGAGTTCCTCCAGATCAAGAGCTTGGTCCTAGACGGTCCTGCTGCACTGGACGGCAAGATGGAGACAGGTAGGTCCGCGTGGCCCTGGCGGGTCCCGAGCGGCAAGGGGCCAGCGGCGTCGCGGCTCCCTGCGTTCATCGGTGCCCTTTACACACCTCGGGAGGAACTGGATTCCCCCAGCACAGAATCCCATCCCTCCATGCAGGTTAAAATCTTTGAGACCGGTTTAACTTTGGGAAGTTGTTAGGGTGCTGTTGAATGCAGTAAAGCAGTGATTTACTAAAAACGCAGATCCATTGGATACGTGAATTCTAAACGGATCTCTGCAATGAGGGTTTCTTTTTAGAAGAAAGGTCCGGTGTTCTCTCCGTGATTATTCTTGTTAGCAGGGAAGACACTAGATGCTAAAAGAATGCTTTATGAGCAGTTAAAATAAGCAGCAGACGCAGCCTCTCGACACCTGAGGGCATCACCCCCAAGCCCTGTTGCAGTTCAGCTTCATGTTTGTCATGTAGAAGAGGCAAAATTTTACCTCTTCCCTCTTAGGACTTGTGGCTAGGCCTGAGAATTACACAAGACATGTTAGTAGGAAAAAGGCATTCACAGTTATTTAATGAGTAGTATATTGGCTTGGGACACTCATGTGGAAATGAAAGCCCGTAGATGCTGTTAGAGTGGGAAAAGGTGGACACAGAGTAGGTTTGGGACAGAGTGGTTAACTGGAGAGAGAAGAGAGGAGGAAGTTAAGGGCCAGCTTAACAAAGCTTCTGTGTACAGACGACTCTTGCCTTTGACTTCCTGTCTCTGATAGAAGAACTTTTTGGTACAGGAAGGACATCTTTCATATGAAATTTCACCTCTTACTTTCAGGAAGGCAAAGAGAATGGTCTGAGTGCATTTCTTACAGCTGCTGTTTTCTTTAGGTCAAAATAACCCTCATGCCACAGAGGTATATTGTACGTAGTGCGGTCTGTTCTGAGAGCCTCAGCAGAATGTTACATACTGACACAACTCTCCCGGATGCCATGTGCTTTGACCCTCAAACTCTTGCCTTTCACAGGGGATGTGATTGTCAGCGTGAACGACACCTGTGTTTTGGGCCACACGCATGCCCAAGTTGTGAAAATCTTTCAGTCCATCCCCATCGGTGCCAGCGTTGCCCTTGAGCTCTGCCGAGGCTACCCACTGCCTTTTGATCCAGACGACCCCAACACGAGTTTAGTGACCTCGGTAGCCATCTTGGACAAAGAACCCATTATTGTGAATGGGCAGGAGGCCTGTGATTCTCCAGCAAGCCACGGTAGTAAAGCTGGCAAGGTCAGCGGCGTGAAGGAGGCCAGGCCAGGCAGCCCGGCAGGCGTGGCTTCCAACGGCTCCCAGGGTTATCCCAGCGACACGGTGTCTCTGGCTTCCTCCATAGCCACTCAGCCGGAGCTCATCACAGTTCACATAGTCAAAGGGCCAATGGGCTTCGGCTTCACCATCGCGGACAGTCCTGGTGGCGGCGGGCAAAGGGTGAAGCAGATCGTGGACAGTCCCAGGTGCCGAGGCCTGAAGGAGGGGGACCTCATAGTGGAAGTTAACAAGAAGAACGTGCAGGCACTCACTCACAGCCAGGTTGTGGACCTGCTGATTGAGTGTCCCAAGGGAAGTGAGGTCACATTGCTGGTGCAACGAGGAGGTATGTAGGTTTCTTTGCTCCTTGCTGTTCTGCTCCCAAGCCCGTTGCTCAGCTTGCTGGTCTCAGGTGATTGCCTTTTGGGTTTTTCTCAGTCTGTTCCTTTACAATTGTTTTTATTTAAACGTTGGAAGTACTTTTAAAATGCCTTTTTTTTTGGTACTGGGGATCGAACTTGGGACCTTGTGCTTGCTAGGCAGGCGGTGGAGCCACTGAGCTAAATCAGTCTGCCAGTCAGAGACCCCTCCACCGTGCCCGCTCCTTCATTTCTGTTGCCTATGTGATATGTTTAGTTTTTTGTCTCATTCAATTCATTTCTTTACCTATTTATTTATTTACTTGTGGTACTGGGAGGTCTGCCCTGGGGCTCTCCACCTCGGAACCACATCCTCGGCCCTTTCTGATGTTTTAGTTTGAAAGAGCCTCAGTGTGAGTGGCCCACTGTTGGGGTTTCTATCCAGGTGTCCCTGCAAAGCCTCATGCACTCAGAGCGGGGCTTGGGAGGCGATTGGATCGTCCGAGTGGGGTCCACTGATGACAGCCCCCGGCAAGTGTACAGCTAGACGTGAGGGGGGGGGCTGTGAACAGGCCTGGGAGGGGCTGCTGGCCCTCCTCCCCCACCCCTCCGCATCACTGCTGTGCACTGTGCCCTTGGGCCAGCGACCGAGCACTGAAAGCTTGGCAAACTGCCCTAGAAGGAGCTCCTCCTCCTCTGTCACATGGTGAGGGGCAGGTATCAGATCCTGGCAGCAAGAGAGGAACCAAGACAGCCATGCTAGCCTCGAATTTGTGACCCTCCTGCTGCAGCCTCCGAGTATGTGGGGTTACAGGCAGGTTCCACAGTGCCCAGCTTACGTTCACTTTTAAGAGGACTAAAAAGTCTCATTGCAGTCTGCAAACTGAAACTTACTGGAATCTTGCTGTAATGGATTTGCCTAAAGTAACAAACAACTGATTATACCCCTTGATTTTTAACTGTTTATATTCTCCCCTGAACTTCTGAGACCTTGTTTCTGTTAATGCTATTACTTTTAATAACATTCATATGGAAAGGTTCGGAATATATTGCCTCATTAGTCAACATCTACATGGTTTATTCCAGGACCTGAGTAATTTAAAATCACCGTAACATCAGCAGTCTTTTAAAATATGCCAAATGCCTTGTGTTTGATTTATGTATAGGATAGAAAGTTTGTGCATCTGTAGTTGGCAGGCTAGCACTAGCTACTTTCTGGAAAGCATGTAAATATATTTGTTTTGTCATGCATTAGTTATTTGAATCAAGGCTGACATTTAATCATGCCTCCCGTGTGGTGGGGGCATGATGAGGGGTCTGATAAAAGACCAAGACAGCAACGCAGTTAAATGAAAAAGTAAATGACCACTTCACTGATGTCTCTGATGAATCTCGTTTCTGTCGTGACTGCTGATGAGCAGATTGATAAACTCATTAAATCCACGCTGTCCAAGAGTGTCAGGAGTTCATATCACGAGGATGAGGTGTCCTGTGCTATATAAAACAGGTCTTTTCTACTTTGGGGAAGTACTGGCTGTGCCAGGCATCTGTTTTACTTCTTAATCCCTCAGCTCATCTTTGACATTTGTTCCTATCAAGATCTGGTACGTTACCCTTTTTGGTATTTCCTGACCATCCCTTCTGTTTCCTCCAACATGGAAATCAAGCAGTGGGTGAAGTATCTTTTGTGAGCTTCTGGGTTGGACAGTTTGCTGGTCAAGCGTGGACTTGCTGGGGCTGTTCATCCCCATCCTGGGTAGCTGGGGCAATGGACTGGTTCAGAACCCAGCACACACACTTCCGTGCCCCAGGCCCGGCCCTCAGGTCTGCTCAGGGCACCTGTCTCCTGTGTCCTTTCCTCCCCTCCCAGTCAGGAGAGTACTTTCCGCTTTCTATAACGAAGCATTTCCCTTAAGAAATCCTGTCATCTGACAACAGTGTCCGCCTGGAGGCTTCTTTAGGTGGGTGAAAAATTACACTGGTTGATGACTGCTTAACATAGGAAGTTTTTCCCATAACAGTACTTCACTTTTTGCAAAGGATTATATGTAGGCAGTGCAGCTACCTATGCCCCTTCCTATACTCGGCTAACTCACAAACTCTATCTGTAAGCTGCCAAGTTCCTGTAAGCAGTAACTGTTGCTCCTGCCCTGGCATTAATTTCTTTATCCAGAAAATGGATGTTCTGAGTTAGAAAATCTTTCAGGCAGCTCCTTCTGGCTATTTTCGCAAAGAATCGTTGTGTAGAAGAAAGACCACAAGATTCTGGAGCCAGAAAATGAAAGTTTGGATCAAATTTGAATGAAAGTTCACTGGCTGTTTGACTTTAGGCAAGCCATCTACCTCATCTGAGCTTAGTTCAGCATCTGAGAAACGTGAATAAGACCGGCCTTGCCTGTGCGTGGTATAGATTAAACAAGGCAGCACTGATGCCAGTCCCTGACGTGAAATGGTCGTCACATCATAAATCAGTGATTTTGCTGATACTGCCTAGTATCAGAAGTGTGTGGAAGCAGGTGGCATTTTACTTTAAAAAAGAAGCACCAACCCCAGCCAGCACTACAGAGTCACACTCTCTGTGTGCGGTGTCCGGGCATCTGTATTTGTGTTAGGAGCTCCCCTGCTGATGCTGAGGTGCAGCCAGAGTTGCACATGGTGTCAGACTCCTGTCCTGTGGCTCCTTCTAGATCTCATTTCATGCTGTATTCCTTGGGGGAAAGCAAAGCACTTATTTCCCTTTCTGAGTAATTTTCTTTTTTCAAGTCTGTTGTTAGCCAGATGCAGTGCTGCACATCTGTAATCACAGCTACTTGGGAGGCTGATGCAAGAGGATCGCAAGTTTAAGGCCAACTGGAGCACTCATGAGCCCTTACCTCAAAATAGAAATACACGCATCCTGTACTGGGCTGGGGTGAGCTCGGTGTTGGAGCACCCAGGGTTCAGTCCTCAGCACCACGAGAACGGGGCTGTTCATTCTTCTGTCTTTGTGCTTCCTGGGGCTGAGGGTTGAATTCAGGGCCTCATAGATCCTCTGCCCTTAAAGGTTCTTTTCAGGTTTGTTTTGTTTTGTTTGTTTTGATGCCGGGGATTGAACTCGGGACCTTGAGCTTTTGAGGCAGGAGGCGGAAGCACTGAGCTAAATCGGGGCCTGTTTTTCAGTCTTTACCTTTTATTAGAACCTGTCACAGTAGGTGATGTTTACATTCCCCTTGGGGAGTGGTGCACATAGCACATCATCATGCTCTTCCCGTCCTCTTCCCTCCTCCCGCCCGCTTCCCTTTCCACTCCATGTCTGGGTCCTCTTCCCACTGGCGGAAGAGCTGTCTCCCTACTTCCTACTCTGTCTTTTACTTTGCTCTTTATTTATATTTTGGCTTTCTCATGCAAGAGAAACCGTGCCACATTTAAGCTTGTGTGTCTGGTTTATTTCACTTAACATTAAGGTCTCAGTAAATCCATTTTCCTACAAAAGACTCATGTTTATCCTTTTCTGACAGAATAGTGCTCCATTGTGTATAAGTTCCACATTTTCTTTATCCACTCATCTGCTGATGGACATATAGGCTGCCTCTAAGATTTAGCTATTGTGAGTTGTGCTGCTGCACACATGATTATACATGTGTCGCTGTGTCACTGTATAAGATGACTTAACTCTCGGGAAGATACCTAGAAGTGGAATAGCTGGGTTGAATGGAGTTTCTATTTTTAGTTCTTTGCAGAATCTCCATACTGATTGCTGTAGTGGCTGTACTAGTTTACATTCCAGCCAATAATACAGAAAGGTGTGTCTGCCTCCCCACACACACACACACATCCTCTCTGGCATTTGTTATTATTTGATTTCTTCATGATGGTCACTTTTCTGGAGTAAGACGGAATCTTGTATTGTTTTATTTCCATTTGTCTAATGGCCAGAGATTCTGAACTTTTTTCATGTGTTTATTGGCCAATTGAACTTTTTCTTCGGAGAAGTATCTACTTCAGTTGACCAGTTTTTGGACTGGGGTCTTCGAATTTGGGGGAATATAATTTTTTTTTTGAGTTCTTGCTATATTCTAGATATTAGTTCTCTGTCCAAAAAATTGTAGACCAAAAAATTTTTCCCATTCTGTAAGTTGCCTCTTCACTCTGTTGGTTGTTTCCTTTGGTATGCAGAAGGTTTTTTAGTTTGCTGTGATCCTATTTGTTAATCCTCCGTATTATTTCTTGTGCCATTGGGATTCTGTTCAGAAATCCTTGCCTACACTATGTCTTCAAGCGTTTTGCTTAATCTTTCAGAAGAGTAAGTGTTTGACACATCTGACTTTAGTACACAGTGAGAGATGTGTGACTAGATTCAGTCATCTGTATGGCACTGGCACAAAATCAGACACAAGGATCAGTGGAATAGGATAGAGGAAGCAGGAACCACTCCAGGCACATTCAGCCATCGGGTCTTTGACAAACACACACACTGAGGGAGAGACAGCTTCTTTAGTAAGTGGTGCCTTTACGTCTTATGAACAGAAGGGTTCACAGTCTTCCCTGAGGTCCGTGCTGCTGCCACCTTCTCCCTGTTTCTGCTTCAGCAAACAGAAGGGAGGTTGGGAACTGGAGGTGCTTGTTTTGAGCACAGTGTGCTGGCCTCTGTGGGTCACAGAAGCAGTGGAAAGGGTGTGTTGCTCGCCATGTACTGAATGCTTTTGTTGGTTCACTGAATAACTTTCGGTTCTGATTCTGAAGTAGTAAGATGTTCAAATTGCTGGAGGGCAGGATTGAGTCCAGCTTCTCCTTATGCCACAGGCACCTCCTGGGGAACCTGGCGTGTGGAAACGTCTCAGTAAATAACAATTGAATACATTACATTTGATTCACAAGTCACAGTGCAAGATCGATCATATTGCTTTAGGGTCACACTTCCTAACTCTAAGAGGATAATGATGAGTGTTAAAAGGCAAAAATAAGGGCCAGGGATTTAGCTCAGTTGCACTGCACCTGCCTGACAAGCACAGGGTCTTGAGTTTGATCCCCAGTACCACCAAAAAAAAGATAGAAATAAGATGAAAATGGCGGCGATGGTGGTGATGTCAGGACATTTACCACGGACGCCATGAGCTGGGAATGCGACAGTGGCTCAGGCCGCCTCTGTGCTTCACACACATGCATACCTAGCAAGACCCAGCAATGCCCTACTGCTGTGACCAAACTGGCGCGGCCACCAGTGTGCAGTGAGCTCCTGAGTGAGACCCTCTGAGAGGACGCCAGTGGCCGGCACCGCCTGCCGCAGAGAAGGAGTGAGGCCCGTCCCACCACCCCAGAGAAGGGGAGGAATTGTTTCTGTTCGAGGGGTAGAAATTCTACATCTAGATTTGCTTCCTATAAAACAAAGGGGAACTTCCTGGTAAGGCTGAGAAATCTTGTGGAAGACTGCTGACTGCAGTAGTAAACACTTCTGTAATGAGCCAGGAACTGTGCCAAATATCTTAGGTACGGTTTGTGGAGCCGTCTGAGGTAAGTTCAGCCTTAGCTCCCTATTAGAGAAGATGAATTTGAGGCCCAGGCACCTGTGGCGAGTCAGTCCCAACCAGACTGCCTGGTTAATGGCAAAGGTAAGATGTGAGCCCGGGAATTTTGGCTCCAAGGACTTCATGCTTAACCACTAAGCTAAACAGCCTCTTGGCTTAAAGGCTGCAGCAACGTAGCAAACTGTTGAGAGTTTATCTTATACATAAAGGAATGACTACAGTCTAAAGTTTTTGGGCAAGTTGATGCCACTTATACTCATCAAAATTTACTGATATTTAGTTTATTAAATCATCATTGATCCAAACAGGAAGAGCTGCGTCAGATCTCATCATCTAAGCACACACATCCTTAGCATTTGCTCCTCTGTGTATTTTCCTTCTGAAATGAGGCAAAACCGTCATAGTCGGAACCACAGTGAGCTGCACACCCAAGAGCTAAACTGGGTGATCGAAGCCTCTCTCCGCTTTGCCCTCTGGTCGTGGACTGGAGAGTGAATTGCAGATTGCACCACTTAAGTGTTTGGCTGCCGGGAAATCTCACACTGAGCTGCGGCCTCCGAAAGGAAGATCCTGGCCGTTCGTACTGTTTGTCCTGACAGTTCTGAGTCCTGCATGATCACGTCAGCAGACATGACCGTTCTCAGTGTGCCAGGCTCAGATCGAATCCCGCTCCTCTGGCTTCTGGCATCTGCTTGAGAGCTGCAGCATCTGAAGTGAACGAGAGGAAGGCAGACCTCCATCAGTGCAGAGGCCACACCCTGTGTCCTGTCGGATTTCCTTCTCCCGCAAGGCTCGGGACTCCTCCCCTCCCTTCCTCAGGCCCTGCTCCAAGGCCCTCTCATCCCAGCAGCCTGTCTGACCACCGCAGGAGCAGTAACTCGCACCTACAGCAGCTCTCTGTCCTCTTCGTCTCCCTTATGGCACCTGGACAGTGGTCCCCTCTTTTCCCCAGGTGATAAGTTCTGAGAACCTCAGTGCCTGCCTGCAACTGTAGACAGTGCTGAACCCTATAAATACTATGTTTTTTTCTCTGCATAGATACCTGCAATAAAGTTTAATTCATTAATTAGGTGCAGTGAGAGATTAACAACAATAATACTACACTGGAACGATTATGCCAATATACATCCTACTCAGCAGCATGCAGTTAATATTTGCAAAATGTTTATTTTTGGAATTTTCTATTTCATGTTTGTAGACCATGGATAACTGAAACCATGGGTGAATGTAACCTCAAAGTAAAGCCTCAGAGAAGAGGGACTCCCGTCCTTCCTTGGGATCCTCTAAGAACTGGAACTTGGTCTCAGATGTTACCTTATCCCCACTACCTGAAACAGTGCAGGACTGTTTCATGAACTGAAGGCGTTCAGGAAACCTCCTGTGTTAGGTGAACACCTGAGGTAAAGCCAGGCCACTCATTCTCAGGAGCACCAGTCCTCTGTCGAACTTCCTGTGGTAGCTGAGTGTATCAGTCAGTGCCCACTGGAGAAACAGATTTAATGCAAGATATACAAACATGTAAGAATTTGCAAGGTGGGCTTACAGTGGCCGCCCACAGAGTTGGTGTGGAAGAGTATGAAAGGGCTGTGGGCACACTGCAAATCTGAAGGATCGAGTGGAAGGCCGGGAGCTCACTGTGTTGCCCTGTGCAAGTCCGTGTCAGGGGAAGGGTGTGCTGGAGGCACAAGGTGGTGCTCAAGGTGAAGGTGAAGACGGGCCCCTCTGAAGAAACGAGGGAAGCTTCCTTCTTTCTTTCCCTTCTATTGCATTCAGGTACCCAGCCTGTTGGTTGGTGCCCTTCACACCCAGGGGGCTTTTCTGTCTTCAGTAAATCCCTTCGGCCACACCCAGCACTCTGCTGATCCAATCTAGTCCGTGTTTCTTACTCAAGTTGACACAACCCATTAACTGTCACACGGAGGAAATAGCACCACACAGCTGAAGCAGGTCTGTCTCCTGCAAGGCCTGTGGGCTCTGCCTCAGGCCACGCACGGGCCCAGGGATGCATGACTGCCTGTGGGGTGTCTGTAGGTGCCAGGGCCACCCCGAGAGGCAGGCCCGCGAGTCCTGTTGGCCGCCAGTGTAAGCTCTAGCATCCAGTGACGTCCTCGCTGTCTGATGTGTTAAAATAGAATTGAAGGTCCAGTCTCTGAGCCCAGACGGCTGCATTTCAGGCACTCAGTGGCCACCACGCTGGGCAGCACAGGAGAGAGCCCAGGAAGTGCCGCCCGCCAGCGCCAGCCGGGAGGAGGTCGCCCTGTCCTCAGAAGTAAGACGTCGAGCACCCTGTGTTTTACTTTTCCTCTTAATTTTATACCTTTGAGTAGAATGAAAGTATGGAAATGAAAACAACCGCTTGGTCAACTGTTTCATACAAGAGAGTAGTGAAAGCAGACCGAGTGCATTCAGTGCTGTCCACCCCGGTGCGGCTCTAAGCTGTGCTGCCCAGAGGTTGGGAGGCCCCAGGAGCCCAGGACTTGTCCGGTCTGAGCGCTTGGGACAGCCGCCGCTTCCTCCACCCTGCATGGCCCCTCCAGTGTTCAGGGGGATGCAGGGTCTTGCCCAGCTGGGAAGTATCTCAGATTCTCACTCTGGACTGACGCTTATGGAGTTGTTTTCTTGTTTTTGTTTGGTGGTGCCGGGGACTGAACCCAGGGCCTTCACACTGAGCTACATCTCTAGCCCTCTTTTTGTTCTTTATTTTGAGACAGTGTCTTGCTAAGTCTTCAATTCTCCTGCCTCAGCCTCCCAGAGGGCTTGGTTTGCAAGTGTGGACCACCAGGTCTGGCTAAGGAGCCTCATTTAAATCATCTTATTAAAGTCCTTTAATCTAAAAAGTGAAGAAATGTTAAAACACTAGAAAAGCTCAACTGAAACTCTGATGTATAAAATATGTGTAATCTGCCTCCAGAACCATCAGCAGGGTACAGTTTGTCAGAAATCTGTTCAGAGCAGAATCTGTCAATGCCTCCTTGCTATATGTATCTGACTGAGTATCTCAAAGTCCTTGACCTCACTGATTACCTAAGGTGCTTAGCTTTCTGGTACTTTGGAAAGTTGAGTCCTTTGTTAGATCCACTGTGCTGCCTAATAGCCTCCTGTAAAAATAGCAAAGTTCCAGCACTTCCAACAAACAAGATAGTGTTCACATCTGCTCTTAAGGAGCCTTCTCGCCTTTATTAGTAAGGCAGCTTAAGTTGTTATTTGAGTTTGTTGCCATGGTTTAAAGTTATCAAGCGTTTTATTGCAGAATTCTTTGGAGTGCTAGATCACATTTACATTTGACACGACTTACAGCAAGAGATGAGATAATATGAAAATGTTTCTATTTTGGTTCTGTCTTTCACTATATAATGCATGAAAGTTACCCTCACTGTTACAACTTAAAACAACTCTGGTCTCTATTTTGGTCCTAATAATTTTTAAATCTAAGCAGCTTCACTTGCTTGTTGTCCATTTATAGGCAGTTTCAGATATGACTGGAAGATTTGAGTTTTGTCCTTTTCTATTCGCAGTGTGAAGTGGGTGATGTGCCTAAAACTTAGCCTTTTCCCTCCGAGGCAGTGTGTCCTTGAAGGTAGGCATAACGCACCAAGTCGCCCGCTCCTGCACACCCTTCTGTAAACATGTGTGTGGTTGATAACTCTCCTTAAGCAGTGGCACATCCCCACGCCTTCTGAAGAGTAGTGGAATTCCACTGGCTTGACTGATAGGCCGTAGGGTTATGATTCTGACTTCTACCTACATGGCTGAATCTGAAAGTGGAGAAGTCGTCTTGGGATTCCTTGTTGGGGCACAAATTCATTAACCTCATCAGCCAGGCACTGAGAATAGAGCAGAATCAGCTCCAGAGAAAACAAACTGGCCCTGATTTCGTGAAGTTTATTCCAGGAGAAGGGAAAGGAGAGTAAAACTACATAGATGAGCAAGAAAATATCAACCAGAGCAAAGTGCTCCGAAGCAGATTAGAGCAGTGTAATGGGGAGAAGGGAAGGGTAGAGTGACCAGAGGGACGGAGCAGATTTCCAGAAAAAGGGGTCGTCCACACAGAGGCCCCAAGAGAGAGCTGGAGGGAAGCTCAGAGTGGTGGAGGCAGGAGAGCAGGGCCTGTGACTGGGGTCAGAGACCACGGAGGAGCTGGGCTGCGCGTCCGCTTACGGAGTGCGGTGCAGCGCTTCACAGTGGAGGGACAGCTCTGGCTGCGGCTTGGCCTCCCTGCTGTACCTGGGAACATGTACTTTAGCGGAGCAGGAGCATGAGTGAAGTGTGTCGGGCGGGCACCGAGGTCTGAGCAGGTGTGTTGGCAGCTTGGACTCAAGTGACAACCGGTAGGCGCAGCGCAGCAGGGCCTCAGGAGGTACAGTGAGTGACAGGGCTTGCTGTGTCCATCCTAGATGGGCTGGCCAGCTTCCTCCTGCAGAGGGCCAGATTGTGAACACTGAAGGCTTTGTCCTGTTTGCCTCTGTCCCTACTACTCTGTTCTGCCTGGCAGCAGATGATATGTGAAGAAATGCTTGTGTCCCGAGAAAACGTGACGTGACGTGACATAATGTACGGGCTGTAGTTTGGCTTACCCAGCTGAAGAAGGGAAGCTGAACAGTAGAGTCTTTCAGAGGTCTAAATGCTGGAAGAGGAGCCTATTGGGCTTATGCTGTGGACTCAAGGCTCCCTCATCGACATGTTACTTGCGAGGTCCCCGTTGACTTCCAGCTGTAGCAGAAATGAAGTTTTTTCTAGCCAGTGTTAGGGCAGGAGTTTTTCTAGCCAGTGTTTTTTTCTAAAAATAAAGTAGAACAGAAAACATTAAAGTATGCCATACGCAGCAAAGAGGAGCACCCATTTCGTGACACGTTTTCTTGTGCACATAAATGTATTTCTCCTTGTGGGCCATATTCACAGTTGGCAAAACACCCCTGCGAGCAGGGTTGGCCCCACAGGGTTGAATGCGGTTACCTCGCGCTAGAGTGCAAAGAAGACAGGCACTACAGCTCAGCACTGTGCAGAGCTCAGCCGGAGTGGGAGACACAAGGAGAAACTGAAGACCAGGCCAGATGGGAGACGAAAGGAAGGTGCGAAGCAGTGACAGGGCCGACTCGGGCAAGGAGAACCTGCCCCTTGGCAGGGGAGAGGTCACCGCTCTTGCTGGGAGAGGATAAGACCACCACGGCGAGGACGGCGGGGCCTGCAGACGGCGGGGCCAGCCAGCTAGACTGGCCATTCTGTGTTCGGAAGGCCAACGGCTGGAATGCCTGAATAGTTCAGGCTTCCGGTTCATAGGTTTGGCCAAGGTTTTGCCGCAGCTGTTCTTGTTTGCTATGTAATGTCATAGTCCTAACAGTAACGATGGCAAGCACCTTCCTGTTTGACCCCTTCCTGGTCTTTGTCAAGAACTGAGGCCATTCTTTCTGCCCAATTCTAGAATAAGAAGAGCAAAGACAGAGTGTACACAATCTACTTGTGCAGACAAGAGTGACACATGTTTTGACCCTGCGTGGTATGGATTTGGATAGTGGTGAGTCAGAGAGGACAAGGAATGGCAGCCAGGCCTGTTTGCTGACAGGCTGGAGCAGGGACGGAACTACCGCACTCCCACTGTGTTGAGTAGGAGCCGTTGCTGCTGAGAGACCCCATCCTGCACAGCGCACGATGTCCAGCAGCATCCCTGGTCTCTCCTGGGCAGATGCAAGTAGCCTGCCTGTCCCCTCCCCAGTCATGACAACTGAAATCTCCAGACACTGGCCAGTCCCCTGGCAGGCACAGTCACCCTCTGCTAGGAACTCCGAGACCAAGAGGCGCGCTTCGAAGTGTGGGAAGGACTTAGAGCTGTAAGCTCGTGGTCGGTCCATGGACAGTAGTTGACCCGACCAACTCATGTATATTTAGCAGTCTCCTAAAATGATTTAAATGTTGGAAAGCATTTAGCTGGAGCCAACAGCTCTAGCCTGCTGCAGACCTGCCATTCGTCTGATCTTGCATGTGCCCTCCAGTGCTCACTGCCTGCAGCCCTGGCAGTGGCGTGTGAGACCCGGGGACAGCACACGGGGAGCCACGTGAGCGCCGGGCTCTGATACCTGGGCCCGACCTGCTGCGGACCTTTCCCGGCACCTTTCCACCATTGTCTCAAAGTCCCAGTCACTGCCTGCTTTTCCTTTCTTTGACTTAATTTAGGTGTTGTGTGTGTTTGGGCTTTTTTTCTTTTCTTTTTAAACGAAAGAAACCCAGTAGCAGCAGAGATATTTTCCCCTTTCGGGATTTTGTTTTTTATACCCTTTACCTTAGTTACGTATGAAAATTGATTTATCAGTTTTCAACGACTTCACCGTCTGCCCTGTGAAAAGCTTCTTCTCGGAGGAATGTTATTATGATAGCTTCTCCTTTCTCAAGTTAGTTTTCCAAGCTCACTCTGTTGCAAGAAGGACCTTTCTACCGTTTACTCTAAGCATTTTTCAGTTTTGAGCATTTTTGAAATTGTTATCTGAGCGAGAGAGCTTATTCTGTGCAATATTCTCCTACCTTCATTTCCCTCAAATTAAATCTCACCTTCTTTGCCCCATCTGGAACTAAGAATTTGCTGCAGTGATTGTGGAATCTCTGTCCATTCTCACCTACAGACTGGAAAGTGTTCCCTAGCTGGCACCTTGCCGGGTATTTCTATTTGTGTTTCTGCTCAGATATTAACCATGACCACTCTCTGTAAACATAATCCTTGTGGATCAGAAATCTCATTGGTAGCATATAGTAGCATATTCAGAAGTAGCATCAGATCCGTAGGAGTGCTCAGTTCCCACAGGTGACGTGATACACACCTTTCTGTACCAGGTTGGTACCTGTGTTTATCTCACTCTTCTTCATAATGTTCCTTTTTTAGGGTTCTCGGAGTTTGCTTTCTTGCCATATACAATAAATGCTGTTCATTAGTCCATTCAGTGAATTTCAGCACTGTGGTAATCTCTCGTGATAGATGTTGACATGCAAATAAACATCTAAAATATAGTGTGCTTAATCGCATCTGTAGTTTCTCATGCTTACTTCTTTTCCTGGAAATCTCATTTTGGGTATAACTTTTGCCATAAAAATTCTGATATGTCACTTTTATGATCTTCTTATTTGAGGAAAGAGTGTTCAAAAGGCCCTTTTCACTGTATCATAGAACAGCACCTTGAGACAATGTTAAGTGAAATAAATCAAACACACAAGCTTAAATATGGCATGTGGCATGGTTTCTCTTATATAAGAAACCCAAAGTATAAATAATTTAAAGAACAAAATAAAAGATAAATAATAGGAAACAGGGAGATAGATCTTTTCCAAATGGGAAAGAGGTGAAGGGAAAGTAAAAAGAATTCAGATGTGTTATGTACCTGCACCAGTTCCCCACAGTGCGGTAGTCATTATGTACTGCAAACATGGAGTAATGAAAGGAAAGCAAAAAAGAACAGCAACCTCAAGAAACTAGGCCTTTATTGTATTGGTTGAACCAAGGTAAAGACTGTGTTTAAAAAGATTTTCTTGTGGTTGTGTAAGCACTAGTTGGTATTTATAATCATTTGGAAATCATTGGAATTAAGTCTATGCTGTTTTAGATATTTTTGTTGTTTCTAAATAAAAGTGACTTGTGTTCTCTGTAGTTACTTTTACCAGAGACACAACTTACCGAAGTGTCAGGTAACTGGATTGAAAAAATAAAGGCATGGCTCAGGAATTAATGGGATTCTAAGTTTGTATGGTTTGTCTGCCCCTGTAGAGAGCAGCCCTGCACTCTGGCAATTGAAGGAGGAAGAAGAGGCTGATTTCGAATCTAGCCCTTGCCCCCTAATTGCAACCACCAATGATGTCTGCAGACGTGGCTACAAGTCCCCTGCAGAACAAAGTCAACCCTAACTGCAAACTGCTGTTTTAATCCCTTTGACGCCCATTTGCCTTTGTTTACTGGATATGCTGTGTTCTCCTTTTTTACATGCAAATAAAATCAGTTTCTGGATTATCTTGTGTTTAACTTTGATAACAGCTATTTTTATTTGGGAATTCCTGCATTTCTTCCCACCATGCTGCGCTGGCTGCTCGCTGCTCCTGCTCGGTTGGGCATCAGCACCTTGGTTACCTGTGACCTCCCATTGGTGCCCACCTCTGCCGCTGGCTCCAGGGAAGCCGGGCCCGACCTGGGGCAGTGTGTCCGCTCCCGGTGTTGTCTAGAGCAGGGTGACAGTGGGCTCTCATCGGGCCACCGAGAGGCTGAGAGCACGGTGGAGAGCCAGGTGGCTGGCCAGTGGAGGTTATCACTTCCTAGCCACGTGCTGTGTCAGACCCACAGGGCTCACGAGGAGGCAGAGGGAGGAGGTGCTGAAGGCTGCTACTCTTTTCGTGCCTTTTGCTTAATAAAGGCTAAGGGGAGGCACAGTGAAGAGGTAACCGGGCATGCGTTCCTTTAGGTCTCCACTGATGTGTTCTTCTGGTGAACAGTGAAAGGAGAAGAATCAGCACAGAGTAGTAGATGTGTTATGAAGTGATGTATTCTACTGTGAAAGGCTCTTCTTAATAGATTGTGTTTTTCCTTCTCTATCTCCCTCTTTTCTTTTTTTACTTATGAAATAATAGTTGACTGCCATTTGTCTCCCCCCTTTCTAAACCTTTTTTTCGGTGTTCTTAGAAACAAAATAAGGACTTCACAACCCGTGATCATTTGTTCAAGTCTCATTTACAAAACTTTGCTGGTTCGTGTGGTCTAAAACCCAGGCCGTGCTGCTGCAGGAGGGAGGCCCGCAGAGGCTGAGGGTAGAGAGGGAAGAAGCGAGCTCAGCCTCAGCAGGCTTGCGTTTGTCACAAACCTGGGCACTGCCCTTACCTAACGCAGTGCTTATTGGCTGGACCTGTTCGTTAAATCCCTTTTGCCCTATTTCAGTTATGAAGGTAACCCCGAAAATGTCCAGCCTAAAAGAAGAGAAACATTCAGTGTGCTGGGCGCGGGCACTGTGTTTAGGGCATCCCAAAATACCATGGCTGGCTCCTTGTTTGTAGAAAGCAGCCTTGGGACCTTTGCGACAGCTTTTAAAAATCTGTCTCGAGTGCGCTCACTTCAGATCTCACCTGCCCTGACTCTCAGCCTCAGCGGGCCTGACAGCCAGAGAAAGGCTGCCAGCAGCCACAACCAGGCAGGAGAGGAGGCAAGAGGGTCCTGGCGCACTTGTGGACGTCAGCGCGTACTGGGTCAGCCTGTGTGTCGTTGCAGTGTACTTCCTCCTTGCCATAAATGCTCAGCTCTGTTGTACACCTTGTTCCAGATAAAATACTTCATTCTGCGGCCTCACACTCCTTGGGTTGTTCCCGCATCTTAAATGTAGTTGCCCTATAACAGTTATTTCTGATGGGACTTGTCCTGAGTGAGGCAGTTTGTGTGTGCTAGGCTGTGTGTGGATGAAACTGATTCTCCTGTTCTGCCCTAAGTACATCTAGTTGGTACGATGAACATTGACTCACCGAAACCTGCAGTCTAATAACCGAGCAAAGCATAAGCTTCTCCTTCTCCCCATAGCTGTATGGGGCAGCAATTCATTAGAAATTGACGTAGTCAAGGAAACAGCTCCCCCCCGCCACCCCGTGATTCACATAATCACTTAGATGGGTTCTGATATTGTTTCAGCGAGAGGATTTTGAAGACATTTAATATCTCCCTGGGAGATGAAGAAGGCTGCTCTTCACATGTCCTTTGCTCTCTGGATAAACCTGGCCCCTCAGTAAATGGCTTCTTTAAGTCTCACTTGCAGACACTTTGAATAATGCAGTGCCACGGGACTCTGGAGTCCAGTCACCTTGCCCTTGTTAACTCTGATGTGTGCTGTTGAAGGCTCATGTGACTTCCTAAATTTAAAAGATTGGAGTAAAGCTTGAGATATTGCCAGGGGTGTCCTTGGTTGCAGTGAAGCAGTTCTGTAAAAAAGTTGATTGAAATTGCCAAATAATGTATGCCCTTAGCAAGCAGCTGGAAGTTTTTCCTCTTATTTTGCAAAAGTACCTTGTGACAAGAGTAATTATCAGACCATTAAAACTGTTCAGGAGGTTCATAGCTTTGTCTGAAGAAATGGACCAGACATGCTTTTTTCATCAGTGCTTGTTTGCTTTTTGTGGGAAAGGCCAAGGCATTCGAAGACTTATAATTCAGTATTGTAATGAAAGTTGCTCTTAGAGGCGAAAGATAGGAAGGTCTGCTTTCCTGGGGTATATTTTGGACTTTCAATGAGTCTTTGGAACACACTCACTTGCTGGGGCTGGAAGCTTGGAGAATTAGGAGAGAAGCAAGCTTGTCGTTGTGATAGGAAGTCAGGACACAAGGGGGCACAGTGGAACCTTTCTGCACACTGAGGGAGGCCTGGCAGCCCACCAGTAAATCAAGAAGCTGACCAGGGACCAAGAGCTGTTAAACAGTCACTGCAGTGATGATGGCCATAAAAAGGAAGGCCAGGCAGCCCCTCCCCACTGCCTTGCCAGCTTGGCCTGCAACCCTCCAGCTATAAACTTGCTTCATAGCTTTGCATTCACCCCTTCATTTGAAATTCACTTACTGAACTGAAGACCCTGTGCTGTTCTGGGGCTGGGGACAGCCTGGTAAGATAGACCAATTCCCTCAAATAGAGACAGTCATCAAGTAAACAGTAACAGTAAACAAAATAAATAGAGCAAGTAGATAAATAAGGTCATTGTAGCAGTGCTGTGGTCTGTGAAAATGCAGAGGCTGGGTGTGTGGATATGACCAAACAGGGTCCCTTCGCATCTGCTGGTCCATAGGCAGGTCCTCCCAGGTGACCTTTGTGGAGAGTCCTGACTGGTGAGCACAAGCCACGCGTGCACAGATATGCAGGCTCAGTGATCCAGAGGACTGGAAGGAGTCGTCTGACAGTGGTGACCAGCAGCCTGGCTGGGGCACATGGGCACCAGGAAGAAAGTAGGACATAAAATGAAGGCGTTAGGCACAGTCAGATCGAGGAGGACTCGGTGTACTGTAGAAAAGAATGGATTTCACTGGAACTGTTGGAAAGCCATAGGCACATGCAGCCAGGAGGTCCTGCCATCTGATGCATGACACAGGAAGATGTCTCTGGGCTCTGTGTGGGTAACAGACTAAGGAGCGTGAAGGATAAAGCAGAGGGGCCCATGCTCAGGCTCTCGTGATCATTTAGGCAAGAAAAGGCAGTGGTAGCAGACAAGGTGCACAGGGTGGATTCGGAGTTCTCTCTGGAGATCTTCACAGACGGGAGAGATAAACCCCAATAAGGGCCTTGGAACTTGGCGTTTGCTGTCCCCTGGAGATAAGATGTGGGACTTTCTTCTAGATTTCTGTCTTGGTCCTGTCCCTAACTTAGATTGCTAAAAATAAACAGGAGAAGGATCAACCTTAAAGTCAGTAGTGTTGAAGAAAAAGGTCCTGGTGTGTGTTTTTCTGACTTAGAAGCTTCTCAGCACCAGTTCCAGTGATGAGTTTCCCTTAATCAGGGCCCATACAGCATCCTGCTTTTGGAAAGGAATCCTTATTGGTTCTTCCTTCCAGTGAGCTATTTTGAGCTATTGTTTCAGACTTGCCTCCCCCTGTTTCCCCTCCCCCAAGCCTACTGCAGGTAAAAGTTAGACTTTCAGGGTTGAAGGAACTGCTGCTGGGTTTCCAGGCCAAAGTAGTCTCCCTGATCCTGGGAAACCTTTGTGAAGGAGCTGTTGTAGAAGGGTTGGGTAGCAGGCCAACCACTAACCATCACCCAAAGAGCAGTTCAAACTTGGAATGCAGATGTAGAAACATCGAGCTGTCAGTCCAGCAATAGAGGGGCGGTCCTTGGAGGTAGAAGCGTTTTAGACTATAGATCCTACTCTTGAACCCAGTACTTACAAGTATCCTCAGTGTGCACAAAGTTAGAGAGCCTTCCTGGATCCATGTGAGAAACAGGTCATTCCACGCTGCCAGGTAGACCTTGGGGAGGATATCCCTCAAAAAGGGAGATTGTCTCCCTGGAACATCGCAACAAATGGTGGTCTGTTTAGGGTGATGGTTCTTTTTCTTTCCCCTCTGAAGAGAAGATGCCATAACTCACTTGTTTCTGACTCAACTCCTTTTTCCTACACCCAATTTTATTTTTATTTTTTGGTACGGGGGATCGAACTCGGGTCCTTGAGCTTTCGGGGCAGGCTCAGGAAACTACACCCCATTTTAAAACAAAATAACAAAATCCTATTGTCATGTAGAGTCAGAAAACATTTGCAAGCTAGATGAAGCCAGCCGCTACTTGTGGCACTGTTTCATGAGGCTTGGTGTTAGTTGTGTAGCTTTAAAGATTTCCTTCATTGTCTCAAATTAGAAACTCATCTTACTCCACTTTTAGCATTCATGTAACCTTCAGTGGCCAGTTATTTCAGTACTGCAACTTGCAGTAAACTCAGGGACATGTTAAGAGGAGGACTGACGCTGTGTAGACACCCATTCCCTGTGCAGAAAAGAAACTTCCCCAATTCAGATCACCATTGAGGGTGTGAGAGACCTAGACCCGCTGACCCAACAGCTGTTGTTAAGACCCTGTTCTCTGTAAACTATATGACACACTTCTGTAAATGCCTTTTACATATATGAGCAACTGTAGCTTTGCCCCTTCCCAGTGGATCATTATCCCAAGTCCTTCTAGCACCTGTGAATGAGGCTGCTTAGGGTAGTATTTAGGAGTATAAAGTCAGCATTAAACCACGTCTCCTCGGCCGCTTGCCTGATTGTGACCTTGGCCCTGTTGTTTAACCATCAGGGTCTCAGTTTTCTTATCCGTGAAACAGGAGGCTACTGAGACTTAACTCAGAGCAGTTGTGAAGAAAAAATGCATATCAGAGACAAGGTCTGAATACTTACTATTTTTTCACCCAGTGTTTGCTTTTGAGAATCCTTTTTTTACTTTTCAGAAAGGAGGAGGCAACTTTCTATCCCTCGGGGTATACTTTATACATTTTTGAATCATCAACCACTTCATGACACCTTATCTGAAAGGGACTGTTTATTTCAAAGGACACAGCATTAGGCGCTCTTACTCCAGACCCCTGACCTCCAGCAGTCCCTCTGAATTGTGATGGCCACAGAATTTCATAATGGCCATTATTGGGTTCCCAAAGGAAAGGATGTCTTCATCTTTTTGGAGCCATTGGGTCTGATACTTCTGATCTTGGCAGCTGGCATCATATTTGCATTGAAAAGTTGCACTGCAGGGTTGATGATGGTATTTGGCCCAAGAAGGAGAACAAAACTCAAACATGTCCAAACTAGGATCCTTTCTCATTTTGTTCAATGTTGTGAAGTACAGTGTCCGTAAGATCCTTCCTCGAGAATGCATACAGGCTCAAGCTCGGCCTGGCCTTAGGCTGGCACACTTACCTAGCTCAAAAGCCCTTAGAAGTGCTGATCACTGTTCAGTCGGTCACCAGTCCATGGGTGTGGTCCCAGCCGCCTCCCTCCCATGACTAAATGCTGGCTGCCTTTCTACTTCAGCCTCTCCCTGCTGCCCCCTTCTTCACGCTGGAGTAGGCTTCATTCCTCTGAATTTCTGAAAGCAATAGCACTTCCTTCTGTCCTGGCACTCAGTGCTCTTGCTCCGAATGATTACTGTTTCAGATAGACTGAACTCCTCCAGGGCAGGGCAGGGTCCATAGCCCAGGAACCTTAATCTCCTGAAGAATTCTTTGCTAGGCACTGGGCAGAGCTCGGTGAATTCTGCTTCAAGTAATAATCCTGGGTCCCGTCCCTTCCGAGGATCCAGGTCTTAGCTAACAAACCGCCTCTCCAGAAAGACTTGCTTGACCTCCCATTGTACCACGGCTCTGTGTCTCCTTAGGCTACTGTTCCGTGCCTCTCGTGTCATCACAGAAACCCTTACCCTCCAGATTTATTTGCCGGGGTGCCCGCAGATTGTGAGCACCATGAAAGTAGAGCCTAGGTTTTCTTCATTTCTTTATTTCAGACCAGCCTCTAGCACATAGTAGACCCTCAGCAGTTGGGTTGAATGAGAGAATTTCTCCTATTTTCCTTCCAGCCTTGAATAGAAAAGGCTAAGTCTGACTGTACCTCCCTTTTCTTGATTCACAGCTTGTTCTTGTGTTTTCAGTACGGAGGGGTCAGTTTAGATGTACAGTATGTCATAGTCTCCATATTCAGTTTTCAGCAAAGAAAGCAAAAGTGCTGCTTAGCAGGAGCATCTCTGGTGGCGATTTAGGAAGGGTTCCAGGCCGCTGAGAGTCCCGGCCAGCCCCTGGTTTGCAGTCTGAGCACCAGCTCTGCCTGGCTGAGGAGTTCTCACTCCCCTCTCTCGCCCCTCTATGTTCAGTTCTTCATGTCCTCTTGCTGTTCAGATTCATCATCCTACTGTCCCCAGATAATCAATGCGTTACCTGGCAGATCTGTTACTATTTCATGCAGCAGCGTTTTACTGATAAATACTAGTGTTCCGGTGTGTTCTTTAATGCAGTTTCTCTCCTCAGAAGTCATTTTTAGATGTGTCCTTTAGATCTTTCTAAAAAGGGAGAAGCCAGTGATGAAATGTCCCCTTCAGCATGATCCTTCTCACTACCCCTTCTATTTTAGTGCAGTATTTTATATGTGCTGCCCTTATTGCAGATAAGTGCTTAGCTGAAGTGAAGCTCACAGGAAGAATGGCTTCCTATACCATAACCGTGCCCTTGGGCAGGGTGATGGACCTTAGGGCCACAGGGTCTGGCATAGCCAGCGTCTCACGGTCACTGACGGGGCTCCAGGGGCCCCCTGAAATTATGTGTAAAATTGCACGCTCTTGTGCAGCTGTGCTTGAGAGAGCCTCAAACAGATTTTTATCTCATCTCCAGTCAAGGCCATGGGCCGGTAATTTAGTAGCATAGACACTTGAGTAGGAATGTCAGTCGCTGAGCTGAGAAAGAGCCAGGACAGATTCCTGTTTGTTAATTTAGCACTACACCCGGATGGGTAAGCACAAGAAATACCCAGTTCAATCTTTAATAATACTTAGTTGCTTATTGCTTATGATTATACCTGCATTATATGTAAAATCTAGAAAATACTGAAAATAAAAATGTGAATATCCCATTAATCCTAATGTTCAAAAAGAATATTTTCATAACACTCCCTGTAGTCTTTGGGTGTAGGGTATGTGTGTGAATATATTGTATATGTTTATCTGCCTTCTAACCGTGAGCTCATATTTTATCTATAGGTTTATCCTGCTTTTCATGTCATATCATTACTGCTTTCTGCAGTCACTATTGTCCTTATACTCATTTTAATGGATTCAGTTTTTCATGTTACCATAAGTCTGCCTGCTTTGTCATCTGTTCTCAGAGGTTGTTTCCAATTTTTATCTTCTTTAAATGATGCTGCATCGAACATCTTCTCATATGAGGTTTTGCAGGACTCTGGGATTTTTTTCCTTTTAGTACAAAGCCCTGTGACAGAATTTACCGAGTTACAGTTAGCTGTAATTTCAGGATTGTGTACCGATAGATTTTAGAATGAGAAAAGACACAGAATCTGAGATGACATCTAATACATTGACTGATAGGTTTTAGAATGAGAGAGAAGACTCACGAATCTGAAGTGAAAAATGTACTCGGAGGCTCCCCCTTCCTCTTTGGTGTGTAAGACCGGCCTCGGACCGAGTCCCGTGGTCTCCTTTCCCACGTTGCCTCCATGAACTCACGCTGTCTCCCCTCTTTCCTCTGCCCTTAGCCATCCGCGGTTCCTGCCTTGTGCCGTTGTATTACCTGGTTCCACTCCAGTGTGTTTTTAGTGCAGTACTTAGAAGTAGCATTGGTTGCCTGAGAGCCTAACGTTTTGCTTTGCGCTCTAAAGGATCCCACGTGTTCGGTGACTGGAACACTTAGGAGGAAACCAGAAGGTTCCATTGAAATGCTCAAATCTAAAGACCAAATTCAAAGGAGAGTGAAAACAATGCAGGTCGGTGACAGCAAGTATTATATTTTCTGGATCTATCTTGTGTGTCACAGTGATGTTAGGAATCGCCTTCTAAAGCCTGCCCCACACTTTTCCTCGGCTCCTGCACTTAGTGAGGTTGGTTGCCCTCCTCACTTTTTGGAACTCAGGGCACATTCAGGCGGAGAACCCTCATCTGTCCCGGCCACTTGGATTTAGGTCATTTTGGCTGAAATAGCGTGCCTGGCTTCTCCAAGCTCAGCTGAGCTCTCCCGGTTCTTCCCTTTTCCTCTTCAGTCAGTAGGACAAGCACAAGTTTTTACCTAAACAAGGTCCTTCAGAAAGAAAGTATCTACTTTCATTCAGGGGAAGAAGTGACTTGCAAGATGCAGAGGTTAGGGTTAGCTCTAGAAATGTTAATGTGCAGTAAAATGTTCTGAAATGCAACATTTGTCTTACTTAAAAGGGCTATACAGAACTTGTTCATGGTGGCATCTGTGTGTATATGTATATGAGTATTTATACATAAATAAAGCTTTTCTTGCCGGATAAGATACTAGAATAGGTAATAAAGCCACCATAATCCCATGGGCCAAAGAAGATGCTGCTTTGGTGCATGATTTTCTAATCTTCATTTGCAAACACACGTGTTCTGTTATATACTTTTTTCATATAATTTTTTTGTGCCCTACCATTATGCCATCTTACCAAGAATAACACTTTGCCGTGTAGTCATAGGCGAACATGTTCAGGAGAATGGTTTGTGGCTTTGATATTTAAAGGGACAGAGACTTCCTCCGTGTGTTAATTGGTCAGGTCTCAGGCACCAGCAAGCAGTTTGCCATTTGTTTCCCCAGAAAAACAGTTTGTTCACAGGGAACTTTAGAAATTCAGGCCCCTCACTTTTTCTATGTCTGTTGATCACTCTCAGACTCACACTTCGAACATATGCTTCCTTGTAAAGTTGTCTGGGATGTCTTAGAAGTAGCATTTGCTGCCATTGCCATCAGGGTGCTAAGAGCACATAGTACCGCCCACAGGCTCTTCCGCCTCTTGGGAAACTCCCCTACTTACCCAAATGGACCAGAGGGGCCATTAAGAAAGGTGCTGTTTCTGCCCGTGTGCCTCACTAGTAAGATGTGACAGGATTTATAGAGCAAAAACCTCTGCTGCCACAGGGTGTGCAAAGCATACCTCGGCCTAAGAAGAGCCACAGACCTGCCACAAGGTGTGTGCTGGCAGGGCCTCCCACGCCCCACGCGGTGCAGCATGACGTGAGCTGAACTCTCCCAGGACAAGACCTGCATCCTAGGATTGCTAGGTTAGAAAACTTTGCTGTACAATGACCTGTGAGTGTTTTCCACTGGGTCTCCCAGGTGCTTTAAATCTTTCTGAATAGTTTTGGCTAAAATAAATTATAAATTGTAATAAGGAGGCTGTTCCAGCATTCATTTTTATTAGATTTTAAGATTTAATGACCGTATGGGCCTAAAACAAATGTTTGATTTCTTTTTTTCAAAAAGCACTCCAGTGGAGTTGCTGGATTTTGACTACTTAAATATTAATTTGTGGTCATAACCCACTTTTGGCTCCTGTAAAAGGTGTGGCTTTTTAAAATGAAGTTTTTCAGCAACTAACTGGCAAAGAGGAACCATTACCTCAAGTTTAAAATTAAAAAGTTGTTCTTATTTGTTGTATATACAAGCGTGTCCACTGACCTGGGACCTTTTGAATTTATCTCATGGACCCCTTCCTAGGGGAAACAGACTTTGTTTACCCCCGTATCTTGCAGACTAGTTGTTTTTATGTAATAAACAATGGAAGGGCCATTAATTAATGGTTATTTTTAAATTAATGCTTTAGCATCAGTGAGAAGTGAATGCTGTATAAACCAGAGCCTCTGATCCCTCCACCCAGCCCCAGCCCCACCAGAAATATCCCTCTTATCAGCTGGGTGGGGACATCTGCAGAAGGCCAAGGCCAAACCCTGTGGTGGTGGACTGTGTGAAGCTCTGCCTCCTGCTGTACCTGCCGTTTGGCAGCATGCTGTTTTCACTCAGCGTTGTTTTTGAGGCTGCCATGTTGTTACCTGTAGGCAGAGCTCATTCCTTTTAACCTGTGCAGTGGGTTTGGTAGGTTGGTGGCCCCACAGATTATTTGGAATTTCCAGTGGACTTCTCGTTTTCCTTCACAGCAGTAGTGCTACAGTGAACATCCCTGTGGTTCGACCTTTGAAGGGGGGGTGTGGAATGTTTCTCTGTGATTGTGAATGAAAAGCAATTTTTATTTTATGTGTGAAAATCTTAAGAGAGAATTTAGGACTGGCCAGTTTTATAAATGATTAGCAGAATGTGGATGGAGCCATTTTTCTGACTCCACCTACCTAGTTGGGTGTTACTTACATATTTTTGTAGATTGTCACTGGGATCCTGGGCAGAGTCAAGTGCCATGAAAGCTAAGGATACTGACACCATGTGTTTTCTAGTTAACTAAGAATATGTGAATAAGGGGGAAATCTGAATTTTATCACATAATACATAATATTGAAGTGTATTCAGTACCTACACTAATACTAAAATCTGACAAAATCATATTAATGAACCTAATAACACCTAATAATTATTTAAAGAATAAAGGCATATCAAAATTATTAAGTATGTTCTTATCTATAGGCAAAATATTTCTTTTACATCTGTTTTTATATGTCTATATGCTTAGTAAATGGATTTCCCTTAGTTAGAATAAGATAACCACACCTACTTCCTTTCTGAATGATGCCAGCCGAGGAAGATGAGAGAGCCAGGAATCAAGGGTGGCCTAGGTAGATTTTATAACATATTCTCTTAATCAGCTATCTTAATCGTGGGAAGTGACAGTTTCTGTCTCATCATTGGAGAAACCGAGGCACAGAGGGCTTAAAAATGGTATGCTGAAGGCTGCTTGTCTGAGTTTGCTGACTTAAAAAGTAATCATCTTACTGCTGTATTGTGGTTTAAATACTGTTCTTAGAGCCCTGGCACCAGAATCCTGGGAAGATTTGCTGATATACATATTCCTGGGCCCTGGGTGGGGTCTCTGATTCTGCCTTTCTGACAGTGAGCCGAGTGTTCCTCATGCACTCTGAAGTCTGCTGGACCATGGTGACCTCACTGTGGTGACCCCTGCCAGGGAACCCCCACTGCTTCTGTGGCTGAGTGGCTCTTCTCATGCCTGGCTTGCAGTGGGCACATCATTACATTGCTCATCGCATGGCCTCCCTCGCCCACTTCCACTGCCTCAGTCGCTTGCACTGAGCTTAGCATGGCTCGTGGCTTGACAAGTCATTTCCCAAACAGTTGAAGTCATTACGCTACATAGGAATCACTTTGAAAACCAGGTTGAAATTTCTAGTGCAGAATCATCTAATCCTAAGTGTGTCGTTGGCACTTTACACAGGTGGAATCTGCATTTTACATTCTAACCCCTGCTCAAACAAAATAGTAGTAACGATGATAAGAAAAGATAGCAGCTTGTGGAAAGATCACTTGGCAGACCAACATGTGCTTCATTTCCCTTTCTCACCGCCCTTCCCCACATTGTCCTCGTGGCAGACCCCTACAAGCCTGCCCTGATTGCTGCTGACTTTCCCAGAACCCAGGACATCTCTGGTCCTTTGCAGCTTGAGCTCTCACTAAAAACCGTCTGGGGACAGACAATCAGGTTCAGACCTTCCTCTCCTCTCCTTTCCTCTTTCCCTTTTTTTTAAGTTCTGTGAAATTTTTCTTTTCGCTCTTGAACAGCGTTCTTCCCCCTGTAGGGGACAGTAGGAGCCCTAGTCCTTCCCAGCAAGCAGAGTGGGAGGCTGCCTGGACGAGGCAGGCACTGAGACAGACGTGTGGCCGAGATCTGGAGGGAACGCAACCCACTTGGACTTGGGTTCGTGTTTTATCTTTCTGTGCTGGCAGAAGAGCATCCGTCTTTGTTTTGATGTTGAGCTCATCCAAATAGAGAAGGCGTTTCCTCTCCTGGAAGGCAGAGAGAAAAAAGAAAGAAAAGGGGAAAAATTTAATTTTAACCATGCACTCCTTTGAAACTAAATATATACCCTTCCCCTGACCTGATTGGTCTGCTTTGATTGACAGGTGGATCATCGTGTGGAAAGGAAATATCTAGGACTTAATTGTAAGTTAAGGCTCTCTTAATCCAGGAGAGCATTTGAGATTCCGTCCAAGTGTTCAATTTCCCAGGCCGCTGAGGTCTGTGATTTCTTTTCCCAGCCTCCAGGCTGCTGCGGTACAAGTCAGCATAGCCAATGCAGATAGATCTCCTGCCTCTCCTTCTCCTCCTCCCTCTGCTTCGATCCGATATGAACAGCCTGGTAACTCTGATGCTGGGGAGAAATCTGACATAACTCTGCAGATTGCTAGGTTGCCGTGAAACGCCTGGGGATTGTTCTTTAAGAAAAAGGTAACATTTATATGCTAATGATTTCTTCCCCCTCCCCTCCTTGTTGCATATTTTTCAGGGCTGCCTGTTCCCAAGAAGAGCCCCAAGTCGGTAAGGACTTGTCAGCTACTTGGGGGTGGCGGGTGCTGGTGGTGGGAGGGGACCCTGTCCGGCTCTGCTTCACTAAATGTGTTTCCCAGTGGTTGGGGGAGAGAGGATCCGGGGCTCGTTTTATTAAGTTCTGGGGATCTGCTTGGTTTGGTGATATTTGGGCTTGTCTTTTAACTGTGTAAGGATTTGTGGGCAGGCTTTAGGAGCTAGGATAAAGAATGCATGTTTTGGCATCTTCGCTACACAAATGCATCATCACAACTCTCCTTCAAATGGATGAGTTCTTTAGCTGTTTTGACTGATATAAATGCTATTGTTTCCTTTGGAAAAAAGAGGGCTCCATCTGCTCCTGAGCAGCATTGCTCTCAACTGGTGTTCCTGCCAGTTCACATGGCTACTCGTCTTCTCCCTGAGCTTTCTTATGCTTTCGGTGATGAATTATTTACTAAATCAAAAGCCTGTATGTTTAGGAAGGATTACTCTGCCATATATATATATATATATATATATCTCCATGTTCAGGTAGGCCAGTGCTCACTGCCCCAACACCAAAAATAAGACATTTCTTTGCTGTGAAAATGCCCTTTGTTGTTTTGCTAGCTTTAGCAGCATTATGCTGCAGGTAGAGGATTTTTTAAAAAATCAATGTTTTGCTGTCCTTTCTAATCTGGTTTCCCTGAAGATGCATTACCTCGTTGACATGTTAGCTAATAGCTTAGAGGCTATAGGGTTTTGCTTGGTAGTATGGACTTTTGCTCCCCGGGCACTAACAACAAATTAAAATGCTACTTAAAAACTCAAATTCTGGAACTCCGTTGCCTGTGAAATTGATCAGGGTGGAAGAGGCTTCCTAATTCATTAACCTTAGGAGAAAGAAGGGTGCTTCACTGTGCCTTAGAAGATGGGGGGAGGTAGATTTACAGCTTTGTGCCATCCAGAAAAGAAAGACCTTTAAAACTTTGCAGCTTATAGAGCTGCAGCTGAATTCTTCCCACCTGTCTATGAGCACGGCAGTGAGAAGCAAAAGTTTATTAAGGAGACGAGGGAGGGAGCGAGGGAGCTTCCTGCACTGTGAGGCCTTTTTTGCTCCCAAGTTCTACAAAGAGGAAAAACCCGCAATACTGATGTGACTCTGATCACACGGCGCACACCAAATGGAAGACTGACTTCAGCGCTGCACCCGTCAGTTTGTGCTGATGTCCAAGCAGGAAAGTGCTGGTTGCTGCCCACACTGGAACCATGGAGGTGGCAGCACATGTGTGTGCACATGTGGCTGTATCCCTCGGTCATAGGAGCCATCCAGCCTTCCAAAAACTGGAAGTGAATCTGGGAGCTCGGGCGCTTGAGAGGGTGTGAGCCACCCTCGATTCTCCCACACACACCGGCAGCCATGCTGTGTAGGTGTGAGAACTTACTTCACACACCTCACGTGGCGTGGAGTCTCGGAGGGGCTTCTGGGGAGGCAGAGCAGAGTGTGACATCAGGGCGCAAGGTGTCCTTTTCCACTTTGCATCCCATGGATATTTACTCTGCAAAAGGATTTTTGTGATGCTTGCATCTCCTCTTCCCCAAATTGGTTTTGGAATTACCTGGTGAACTCAAAGGACATTAAAGAAGCATAGAGCCAGTATTCCTCAAGTCAGTTCAGAGAATTCCCTATGACAGTTTATTTTTGCAGAAGCCGTGTCATTAGCAAACAGCAAGCCAATCACTCAGGCTTCATTCCTGGGAAACATACTCTCTGCCTGCTTTGCCCACAGTCTGCTGGCTCTTAACTAGCTCAACCCCAGAGTGGTGTGCTGCTGGGTTCAGACGGAGCAGGCCCCCAGCTTGGGGCTTGTCTTCACAAGCTGCCCATGCCAGGGCAGGGACGCGGTTTTCATGGCATCACTGGCACACTTTGGCAGCTGTTGCCCAGAACGTGAGGACTACAGACCAGGTCTGCTGTTTGCAGCAGGGCATTGCCAACATCTGTGCTCGGTGGGAGGGAGCTCTGTGCAGCGGGGTGGAAAGCAGTTTCCCTTTCCAGGTTTTCATGTTGCTTATGTCCTGCCAGAGGGAAGATGATTATGAAATCTTCCTGGCAGGGTGGTGGGAACCCATGGGGAAGCTGGATGTCCTGGTCCAGAAGGCCACTCAGGTCGGGGCAGGTAGGGCCAGGTGTGCAGCTTTACCTTTCCAAGCGCACAGACTGACCCTGGAGCATGGCTCCCGTAGACTTCCCAGCAGCTCTGTGAGTACGGAGCCTGACCCCAGGACCCTGGGTTTGCCTGCTTGTTCTTAGGGGCTCCAGACACGGTTGGCTTCTTCATGTGACTGACAGCTTCCTTATGCTGTCCTACCTTGTTCTCTTCTCGAATGTTTTCAATAATTAGTTGAGTTTTCATTATAACGGGACTTAACTTTTTATCTTGTTTCCCCTCCAAGATAGTCCTCATAGGTCACTGCTAATAAGGAATTTCACCCACCAGATTTAGTTTAAATGTTGAATTTGTGGTTTCTATACTCACTGGGGACAATAGCAGTATCTTAATAAAATTTTATTAATTTAATACCTGGATTTTTATAGCATCAGGGATTTTTCTGCCAAATGACAGAGACCAAAATAAGACATATTTGCTGTCAAGTTTTAGACCTTCAGAAACTGATTCTGTGGCCCAAGGTAATCATCCTGACTGGAAACTTATTTAACTGAAACTCAGTCAAAATCACACAGAAGGATCTTAAGTCTCCCACCAAACCCTGAATTTCAAGTCATATCCACTTAGGTTTTTCTGCTTGCTCATTTTCCAACATTTCCTTTCTCTTTTTCTTCATCTGCCTCTTCGTCTATGCATCTCTCCTTGCTGTGTCCATCTGTCCATATGTTCGTCTTTCATCCACTTGTCCATCCATCTCTTCCTTTTATGTCTCAAGGGAGCACTAAGAACCTAGTAAGTTCCTGGCACTTACTCAGTATGAGGCAATGGAAATGCTATATAATACGATGGTCATAGCACCTCTCTTCTGGCAGCTTGTAGACAAATGATTTACTGGTTAAATCCTTTTAACAAAGATTCGTTGTCAAAGTTTACCAAAATATATTCTGCCTCCATTCCATCAGTTTTCCCTGAGTATCTTCTGCCGGCCACACCCAGTGGATCCTTCAGCAGGACCTAAAACAGGGAGAGAGAGAGTAACACACCAACAGGCAGGTCTTTATCGACCTCATGGACATTAACCTGATGAGCATATACTTTCAAAATTAATGCACAAACATGTAGAATTAACTACGCACATTATGAAACTCACTAAGCTCTTAGTCATAGTGACCTAAATTAAGTAATCTTACAAAGCCAGGACCCAAGATGCTCAGTGCTGTGAGTCAGCTGTGGAATTCTTTGGCGTTCCCTGGCAGCCTGGGCAACCCAGAAAACCACATTATTTACTTAGGCATTGTCGTCAGTTAAAGTGTCGCATAGTTAGCACTAAGGAGACCAATCTTTAGTTATTAAAAAAAAGAGGGACAGAAAACTCACAAGTCTTTCGTAGGACACTGGATGGTGAGCGAGGCGATGGTCTGGGCTTTCCCAGCGGACTTGCAGTCCGTAAGGCGGAAGTAGCTGCAGGGCTCCGTTCCCCTGGCCTCTGTGCCTGCGCCTGCAAGGCTGCGAGAGGAGGTTTCTGGGAAGCGGCGCAGAGCATTGAAGGGAGACGCAGCCTGCGCTGCAGCGACCCTGGCCAGGCCGTTGGGCCTCCTGCGCCCTGCCTGGCTCGCGCACTCCCGCGCCTTCCCCTTTCCTGGCCCCTGTGGCCCCTGTGGCCCCTTTGGGCTGCGGCAGGGGCAGTGCTGGGAGAAGGGGCCTGCGCACCTCGCTGCAGGCCGTCCTCTCGCCTCCCTCCCGCAGCAGACCCTCGCCACTCGCCACTTGCCACTCAGAACGAGGCTTTGCTGTTGACTTAGAGTTCCTGAAAGCAGTCAGTGTGAACTGAAATTCATTTCATAGCCAGTCCACGCATTCCTCCTCCATGAGCTCCTTTCACCTACCTTCTGGAAGAAACAGTTTGACTTAGAGCCATGCGTAGCAAGAGAAAGAGAGAGGGACCACCCTGCGCTTGGCTGGGTCTGCATCTCGGCCTCTGCACGCCGCTGACCTTGGCCTAGCGCCTCATCGGCGCGGGGAGCTCTCCCTGTGGCGCGTGTAGACCGCTGCGCTGGCCTCAGGTCTCGGCAGATACCTGAACTGTAAATAATTTTCTTTAAAATGCATCAATTTGTCATTTTTAAACCACATGAATTCTTTTCATCATTTAAGCTCCTAAGTGTGCTGTCTGTGTTCATTTGCTCTTCTGAGCAAATATTTTCAGTTCACTTTATAAGTACCTCCATTTCTAAATCAAGTCTGTGAAATACTGACGAGATGATTTTTCTCCCATTTTCAATTCATAAATTGCATCTTCCCAATTTGCCTATCCTGACAGCAAGTAGTATGAGAATCATTCATTTCAGGGAGGTTGGTGCAGGTTTATTTTAAAAAGATCTTGCCATACAAGTTTATAGCCATTGTGTAGCCAAGGAATTTTATGGGGGTTTTAAAATTCAGCCCATTTCCTTCTTCCTAGTTGGCTGTTATTTCAGACTCCGAAATAAAATTCTTGCTTCAAAACGTCCAGCCCAGTGACCCCAGTATTGGTGGTATCTCTGCCAGCATGGGTTCCCCTCTCCAACCACTCTCTCCAGATGGAGACGTGGAGTCTCCTTCCTCCTCTCTCCCGTTCACACTGTCAGTGATGCCAGTCGACTCTGGCGTCAAACTGTCTTCACCCTGCTGGTCCTGGCCTTCCTGACCACTCCTGTCCCAGCATGAGCCACCTTGGGTCCCTCAGTGGCCTCAGGAATCACCTCCCGACTGCTCTGTCTGCTTTCGCTTTCCCCACCAATCTGCTCCTCTCAGGAGCCAGACCAAACTCTTGAGAAACACGTTGGCCCTTAAATCTTCCCTGCTTAAATGCAAGAATGGATCCCCCTTCAACCAGGAACAAAACCAAGCTCTTCCAGGAGTCTACAGGACACTTGCATTGTTAGGGCCTCCAAGTTCTTTTCAGGCCACCCCATCCCTCCGCTATGCCATGTGGCCTTTCTGGTCCTCAAAGAATCCGAGCTCATTTTTGTTTGGGGACTTACAACATTCTGTGTCCCTTAATGCTCTTCCATGGGGTTCTCTGTACCTCAGTCTAAAGGGCAGTACAGTATGTTATTATCAACATATTGTTAATATTTGATTACTGTCGATTTCCATACATCAGATGCATACTGAGGGAATAATTTCAAGAGGCCAGGTATCCCTTAGTGTCCAGCACACAGGGATGATCAATCTGTGTTTGTGGAGGGAGTAATCACTGCAGGAGGGTGCAGTCTAATACTCTCCCCTGATGTGCTAGGCTCTTCTCTCCAATCACGTTCTTAGTGTGCACGGGGCTCTTCTAACAGGCTTTGGAGTTCTTTATCTGCAGCTGCTTGGCCATGTCCGGGGCCTCATCTGGAAGGATGAGGTGGAAGGCAAGCACAGTAATTGCAGATCTGGTCCTGTGCTATATCTAGTTCAGAGAAGAGTTTGCCTTCACTCTCCAAGTCTTTAAGGAGGTAATCCAGGCAAGATTTTAATTTGGAAGATACGTAACAATTCTGGGCTTTAACACGTAAAAGACGATTTCATAAATACTTAGCAAGTTCAAACAATAAAAGGTCGTATTTTTAACTTTTATACACACGTACACACAGAGCATAGCTTCACAAAACCCAGAGTGCCAGCAAGATGTTCAGTACAGAATGCGTCTTCAGTTTAGGGGTTTTCGTAATTGATTTTGAGAAGGAACATACAGTGAAGCTAAACCTTAGCAAGACAAAAATCAGGAAATCTTCCAAATGACTGTGATTACCCAGGAGTATGCCATTTGTGAATGCCAGTCAGGGGCAGTGCAGAAGTGGCAGCTTTTGGAGGGCATTCTCAGGATGCTCTTTTACTTTATTTTCCAAATTGAGGGACAGAGTTTAGATGGCATTTAAGGCGGACTCAGAGGTGCAATTTGACTGAGAAATAGTTTTGCAGTCTCATTCCAGATTGTATCTGTCCTTTTGTGTTAAATTGGACCAAAATGAGTCATCTACTGAGGAGGTGAGAATGGCCGTTATAACTTGACAAGCGCCCCAAGCATTTGCAGTAGACTCTGAGGTGCGCGCTCCCTCTGTGGGGAAGCCGTCCTTTAGTCCTGGGCTCTAGGGCCTCTGTGTCAGAGATCTGTGTGCCAGGACAGACGCCGTGCCGGGCCTGCGTGTGGGGTCTGCATGGAAAAGCCTGCAGGGATTCCTGCAGCAGAAAAGTCCGACACTTCTTTCCGGCAGACCCCTCAGTGAGACGGGGTTGCCAGAAAGGTGTCTTCTCCAGTTCAGGAAAACCAGAGGACTCAGTGCCCAAGCAGCAATGGGGCACCACTGCAGAGTGACCCCAAAAGCAGCGGTGCAGGAAGGAATCTTCTCTCAGGTCCTCCCGAACTGTGCAGTTCCTGCACAAAGGATGAGGGGCTCGGGGTCAGAGACTGTGGAATGAATTCAGAGTTGATGGGCCTGCCCTGCAATCAGGGAGCTGTCACTCATTTGAGAAAAAAAAGAGGGTGGACATGAAGCATAGTGACTCTCAGGGCAAACTTAGAGGTCCACTGTTAAATTATTTGCTTTTACATTTAAAATACTCGACTCTTCCAACAAAACCAGAAATTAACAATTTCTCTTCATTCTGTTTACCAAAATTCGTTTCAGAATGAGGATAATTTTAATTTTTGTCTTGATTATAAAAGCATTCTCTGTGCATTATAAACTTAAAAAGATACCGCAACACAGGGAAGTATAAAGCTAAGAGGAGAAACCTACCCACATTTTCCTGAATGTTGTGGTATGTGCTTCCGCAAACAACAGGCAGATGCTATACATGCTGGTTTATGATTGAATCCTGTGTAATGAACACATCGAAGAGGAGAACAAATTCCCATGCACATGCAGAAGAGACATTTTCTCACCCTGAAAATCCTCAGCCTGTGTGCCTGGGAAGCCAGAGAGCAGGTGTTGCCTTCTGGGATAGAGGTCACACAATGGCCTGGAGAGCTGAACGCACTCTTGGGCAGACACACGGAGGCTGGCAGAGGCTGGTCTGTTTCAGGTCTTGGAGGTGCTGACTCATGCAGCTCGGAGCAGAGCACTTTTTCCTCAAAAGGGTACAAAGGAGGTGTGGTGTAGTGATGGTGTTTGTCCCCAACCAGAAAACCAGGTGTTTTCCTGCCATCTTCGCCAGAATATCTCCTCCCCTTCAATCTGAGTGAAGGCAGCCCCTCGTAGTTTTACCAAGTGTAGAACAAGGTCCTCAGATCTTCCACAGACACAGCAAGTACCGTTTTAAATATCCTGTCTTGCCTTCATTACATACATAGGCCGTTTTCTTCTACTTTGAGTCCTTAGCAAAACCTGTGGCCAAATCTGTGATAGCCAAAAGCAAATGAAGTCTCTGTCCTTCTTAAACTGTCTTCCGATACTTGTTTCAGAGCAAGGACTGGAAGGGGAGGAAGTGAAGTGGAGGAACCTGAGAAAGGAGTCGTGGATATTCCTAGTGGAATTCCAGGGGAGGAAACATGAGGGAGGTCCAGGGGGCCAAAGGAGGGGGAATTGTCTGGCCAGGGTTGATCTCAGCGCCTGGTGGAGGAACTGTAGAGAACTGGAATGTTTGACTTGGAGGATCTCGTCATTTGCGTTGAAAGCACCCGGTGTACAGGATTGGTAAGGGGATGGAAATGCCTTTCCCGTCCGCCAGTTCTCTGCCATGCTGCTAAGCACGGGAGTGTAGTGGCAGGAAAGGCAGGGTCCAGGGTTTTCATCTTGGATCGGGGGATCTGTACATCTTGGATTACCACAATCTTTTACTGAACAATTAAAATTATTTTTTTCCTCTGCAGTATTTTTCCTCCCAGCATGTTCTGCTCTTCGTTTAGTCACCATTCAAAGAGCATTTCATAGAGTGGCAGTAGCCTTTGCTGATCAGCAACTGGCTTACTGTCTCGAATCTGAGTGGGCCTCCCCTCCGAACACCACTTGGGTCTCTGGGTGCAGTGCAAGTCTACGAAGGCTGCCCTCCGAAGTTAACCCATAATAAAGTCTGACTCTGATTTTCTACCAGTAGTAGTATCAGCAGTTCCAAGGTTCAATACAGTGCCTGAGAAACTGATTACCTAGGAGTTATAAAGGCTCTTCACATGATAGGTATTTATCTGAGGGTGAGGACCGCAGCACACATAACAAGAGGCTATCTGAAGATCAGCCCTCTTTCTCCTGGGCGCAACAGACCTGTGGAGAGGACATGGTGTTTTATTACTGAAAGCCAGCCTTTGAAGCCCCAGCAAGCACATTAGCCCAGTTGTCTTCTTCTGGATATGATAGCCTTACAGCTAAAGCACTCGTCGTATTTTGTGTCACACATATTTTTGTGAAGAAATGAGGATGTTAAAACTGATGCATCTTACAGTAAAGAAGCCTGGTGTCTCAGCTGAGAACCTCTGATGAAAATTGGATTTGTTTCCGTTACCTCCCAGAGAACAGCATGGCTTGTGATTATGTCTTTGTCTGGCCCACCCCTGTATCTGTCTGCCAGTCACTGGGGGATTTATCTGCACTCAGCATTAGTGACAAAGGTGGAAACCAGACGTGCCCTTGATGTGTCTATGTTTGTGTATGCAGAAGTGCTTAAGGGAGTCGAGCTGGGGAGACACCCACTCGGAGCCAGGTAATCTGTCCTCGACCCTGTCTCTTGCTTACTTTCAGCAACCACTGGAGAGGAAAGACAGCCAGACCGGTTCTCAGCACAGTGTCTCCAGCCACCGGAATCTGCACACGGCATCCCCAAGCCACACCACGCAGGTGCTCCCTGAGTACCCGCCCACAGAGGCCCCCGCTGCTGATCAGACCGACAACCCTGGGCAGAAAAAGCCGGATCCTTTTAAAATCTGGGCCCAGTCTAGGAGCATGTATGAGAACCGACGTGAGTAACCCCCGCTCCTGCGGGCCCCAGACCCGCCCATCCCCACCTTTCTGCGGTGGCTCCCATGGAAGAGGGTAAAGGGACGTCCTCAGGAGGAGAGGTGAAAGCTTCTCCGAGGAAGGGGAATCTGCCAGGCATTCACGGAGGTTCCACTCTGCCTGCAGGCTGGGGAGGGGGTGAGGATCCCGGTCATCAAAGGCGGAGTACAGAAGGTGTCAGCGGGAAGGGAGGGGCCTTTCCTGCCCACCAAGCCTTGGATAAAAAGTGATTGTTTTTCTCTTCAGTTAAGAGCTGCTGTATCATGAATTCCCCCCTGAGGGGAGATCATGGCTCCCTCTGAACCTGGGTCTTGTGAAACTACTCTGATATCCAATAGGGTAAATTTTATTATAGGGGTAATGAAGAAAAATGCTTCCTGAATGGTCTCTTGGGTTTAAAAATACTATTATTTTTTTACTATTATTAGTCTTTCTAAACATTCTCCTAAAGTAAAAACAAATAGTAGTGGGTGATTTGCACTTTAATTATTTGTAGTGGTTAAGTGTGTTCTTTGGTTTTCCCTTTTTTATAAAAACTGCAAACCTAGTATCCCTTTCATGTTTGAATTCCTTCTTTCTCCTATGAAACGACTGCCAAAGACTGTGCACTATAAATGATATTCATTTACCTCACCAATGAAAGTTCCTGAACGGCTGGAGTTCAGGAAGTGCAGCCTGGCCCGTGCAGGGCATTGCTGGCTCTTGTGCTCTGAGCGAGACTTGTGGCGAGAAGCACCGGGGACTTTCTTCCCCGCCTTATTCTTGTTGTCATGGGATGGAAGGGAATGTGTCAGGCGGGGGGCTGCTGGGGGAAGGACTGAGGTGAACCGTCCCTGCCACCCCGGGCCAGGGGTCTGTCCCTAACCACAGCTGTGGTCACCTCTCAGACAGGCCCTACAGAGGGTCCGGGAAGAGCAGCTGGTGAGGGGTGGCAGCTCCCAGCCTCCTGCCCGGCATGGTGCCATGTTCCTTTGGTGGCTGAGAAGTGAGCTGCTCTGTGACCCAAGAAAGGAGACTGGAGCCAGCACTCTGGCTGAGAGGGAAACCCGACTGCACCCTTGGGTGAAAGTCAGCAGTAGGGACCACAAGAGACCAAAGTTGCTGAGGGACCCAAGGATGCTTTTTCTCTAGCAGGAGAAATATCACCCTCTTACTACCACAGTGCACGCCATTAAATATCTTGTGTAGGCCAAGGGCTGCCATGCTAACAAAATCCCACTAATCTGCAAAGGGATTGTTCAGTCTGGACGAGAAAGACACCATGAAGTGTCCTGGAGGCCTCGCTAAAGAAAAGACATTCCCTTTGGGATATCTCACACGTCCAGTAGATGCAAGTGCAGGCTGAGCATCCCTCTCCAAAATGCTTGAGGGCAGAAGTGTTTTGGATTTCAGGTTTTCCTCAGATTTTAGAATATTTTCATATACATAATGAGATGTCTTGGGAATGGAACTCAAGTCTAAACAGATACCTTTATGTTTCATATATACCTTGTACACATAGCCCCACGATAATTTTATACAATATTTTAAATAATTTTTTATATGAAACAAAGTTTTATGGTGTGAAATTTTCTATTTTCCGTGCCATGTCAATACTTTCAAAGTTTCTAGATTTTGGAGCATTTCGGATTGTGAAATCAAAGATGCTTAACTGGTATAAGCCTGAGGTCCATCCTGTGTCTTCTCCCGACTTGTAGTGATTCTATTTTTTAAAAACTGCAGAAATGTTTTCTGAGGGGGAATGTTTTCATATTCCCTTCACATTTCTCTTTAGCCATGCGACTTCTCCAGTCAATGGCCTGGCTTCAGTGGATGTTAAGATATTGCTTTACTGACTATGTTTCTGCTTTCTCAGTACAGTACACATTTATGACTGGGTTTTCCATGTACAGATCTTTTTTGATAAAATAAATTGGGCTCTGAAGTGCTGTGGGGATCTGGACAGGACTGTTCTCACGCCCTGTTCAATAGAAGGCTCCAGCTCATTCACCCTGATGGAAGCAGCATTTCTGAGACAGTCTGGTATTTTTATCAAATTTTTAAGAGAGTTTTCCCTCAAAGAAAGAAATAAGAATGTGTAATGTGGCCATAACCAGCTGCTGTAAACATGGAAATTGCTCAGGTAGTAGACTGAAATATTTGGAATGGCTTCTCTTTTGTTTCTTTACTTTCTTTAACATGTAAGAAATCAAAAGTAGCAGCACAAATGAGAATCAATTTCTCTTTGGTGATTGGCGGCTCTGTAATTGAGTCATAGTAACAACCTAATTGATGTTAAGATTCCCGTGGATTTCTTCCTCAGTGCTAAGCGAGAATAATGATGGTCTCCTGATCCATGGTAATTATTCAGTATCTCTCACAGATTTTTGTTTTCATAGTACTTACTCTTGTCTTTCAATCAGTAT